>CM070061.1:31754397-32331078 GCA_036320875.1 Cotoneaster glaucophyllus | reverse complement strand
ACCCTAAACCCTAAACCCTAAACCCTAAACCCTAAACCCTAAACCCTAAACCCTAAACCCTAAACCCTAAACCCTAAACCCTAAACCCTAAACCCTAAACCCTAAACCCTAAACCCTAAACCCTAAACCCTAAACCCTAAACCCTAAACCCTAAACCCTAAACCCTAAACCCTAAACCCTAAACCCTAAACCCTAAACCCTAAACCCTAAACCCTAAACCCTAAACCCTAAACCCTAAACCCTAAACCCTAAACCCTAAACCCTAAACCCTAAACCCTAAACCCTAAACCCTAAACCCTAAACCCTAAACCCTAAACCCTAAACCCTAAACCCTAAACCCTAAACCCTAAACCCTAAACCCTAAACCCTAAACCCTAAACCCTAAACCCTAAACCCTAAACCCTAAACCCTAAACCCTAAACCCTAAACCCTAAACCCTAAACCCTAAACCCTAAACCCTAAACCCTAAACCCTAAACCCTAAACCCTAAACCCTAAACCCAAAAAAAAAAAAAAAAAAAAAAAAAAAAAAAAAAAAAACCCTAAACCCTAAACCCTAAACCCTAAACCCTAAACCCTAAACCCTAAACCCTAAACCCTAAACCCTAAACCCTAAACCCTAAACCCTAAACCCTAAACCCTAAACCCTAAACCCTAAACCCTAAACCCTAAACCCTAAACCCTAAACCCTAAACCCTAAACCCTAAAACCCTAAAACCCTAAACCCTAAACCCTAAACCCTAAACCCTAACCCTAAACCCTAAACCCTAAACCCTAAACCCTAAACCCTAAACCCTAAACCCTAAACCCTAAACCCTAAACCCTAAACCCTCAACCCTAAACCCTCAACCCTAAACCCTCAACCCTCAACCCTCAACCCTCAACCCTCAACCCTAAACCCTCAACCCTCAACCCTCAACCCTAAACCCTAAACCCTCAACCCTCAACCCTAAACCCTCAACCCTCAACCCTCAACCCTAAACCCCTCAACCCTCAACCCTCAACCCTAAACCCCTCAACCCCTCAACCCCTCAACCCTAAACCCCTCAACCCTCAACCCTCAACCCTCAACCCTCAACCCTCAACCCTCAACCCTCAACCCTAACCCCTCAACCCTAAACCCTCAACCCTAAACCCTAAACCCTAAACCCTAAACCCTAAACCCTAAACCCTAAACCCTTAACCCTAAACCCTCAACCCTCAACCCAACCCTCAACCCTAAACCCTCAACCCTCAACCCAACCCTCAACCCTCAACCCTCAACCCTCAACCCTCAACCCTCAACCCTCAACCCTCAAACCCTCAAACCCTCAACCCTCAACCCTCAAACCCTCAAACCCTCAAACCCTCAAACCCTCAAACCCTCAACCCTCAACCCTCAACCCCAAACCCCAAACCCCTAACCCCAAACCCCAAACCCCAAACCTCAAACCCCAAACCCCAAACCCTAAACCCTAAACCCTATGGAACCTCGTGCCATCCCCCTTCTCACAACTATACTTTCCATTCTCATACCATACTCCTACTCACAACTATAACTTCCTCTTCTTCCTCGTTTCTTCAACTTCTCTCATCCCTTCCCTTCCCTTCCTCGTTCAACGCTCCTTCTTGGTGGCCTTGAGAAAGGGTCCGGTCTCGCTCAATGGTACCTTGTGCCCAACCGTCCTTCTTCGCATACACTCTCTCGTAGTGAGCTTGAGAAAGGGTCTGGTCCTTGGTCAATAGTACCCCATTCTCAACATTCCCTCGCGGTGAACTTGAGAAAGGGTCTGGTCCTTGGTCAACAGTACCTCCTATTCCTTCCCTCTTCCGCTACAGTGACTCTTGGCCCTATTCTGTTCCCCACTACAGTGGCTCTTAGCCCCTCCCCTTCCCCTTCCCCGCTACAATGAATCGCCTCCTTCCATTTCCAGCTGCAATAAGCCTTCCTTCTCAGCTACAGTGACTCTCGCCCCTCCTTCTCTTTCCCGCTACAGTGACTCTCGGGTTTAAGAAACCATTCTAGCTACAGTGACTCTCGCCCCCCCTTTCCCTTTCCTGCTACAGTGACTCAGTCTGACTTTTTCCTTTTTCCCGTTACAGTGACTCGCATCCCCTTCCCCTTCTTGCTACAGTGTCTACGACTCCTTCCTCTTCCCACTACAGTGACTCGCGTCCCCTTCCCTTTCCTGCTACAATGACTCGACTCCAGCTCCAAATCATGCTACAGTGACTTGACTCTGACTCCAAATCCCGATACTCTCGGCCTTCCTTTCCTTCTCCCCTACGTGACTCCAGGCCCACCCTTCCTTCTACACTACAGTTACTAGGAAATTCCGCTACAGTGGCTCGCCCTCGATGTCCCGCTACAACAACACTCCCATTTCCTTCTCTCGTTACAGTGACTCCGCCTCGAACTCCCGCTACAGTGACTCCTGACCTCTTCCCGCTACAGTGACTTGATCCCCCCCTTTCCCGCTACAATGCCCCTTTCCCCCTACACTGACTCCGCCCCCACCCTTTCCTTTTCTGCTACAGTGACTCCCCCCCCCCACCCCCCACCTCTTCCTTTTCCGCTACAATGACTCTCCGCCCCCTTCCCTTTTCCATTACAGTGACTTCTGCTACATTGACTCCTGCTACATTGACTCCCACCCTTTTCCCACTACAGTGAATTCCGCTAAGGTCAATACCGCCACAATGATTACCGCCTTTTTCCCCCTTCAGTGAATACCGCCACAGTGACTACCGCTTTTCCCACTACATTTAATACCGCCTCTTTCCCCTACAGTGACAATCGCTACATTGAATACCGCTACAGTGACTCGCGCCCCCTTTCGTTTCCGTTAAGGGGAGGCGTGGTTCAAAGTTGGAACGCTTCCCGATGAAGGGTTCAATGTGGGCACGCTTCCCGAGGAACATTTTAATGGGCACGCTTCCCGATGAACGCTTTGAAAAGGGGACACTCTTCTCGAGGAACGTTTTACTGGGGCACGCTTCCCGAGGAACAGTTTAATTGGGGCACAATACTCGAGACACTGTTAAAAGGGGGCACGTTTCCCGATGCGCAATTTGAAAAAGGGGCGCACTTCCCGAGGAACGATTAAAGGGGCATGCTTCCCGATGCACAGTTTGAAAAGGGGCACGCTTCCCGAGGAACGGTTCAAATGGGGCACACTTCTCGAGAAAGGGCACTAAACACAAGATCAGAACAGAATTAAAACAAGGGTTTCGCAATCCCATTTCAATCCATCTCCTCTCTCTCTCGTGCGCTCGCATTCCTTCCGTCGTCTCTCTCTCTCTCTTGCGTTCTCCTGCGTTAATTCGTCTTCTCCATCGCCGAATCGAATCGGCGCTTCCACTTCTCACAAGGGATCCAATTTTTAGCCGATTAAACAGAGCCCAATATCCAAGACGATGAATTTGAGATCCCAAGCCTCTGGTTGCTGAGAAAATGGGTTGAAATCGATTGGAATTTGAGATCCGACAGATTCAATCGCTGCCTTGTTCTTTTATTTGGAATTATCTTTTTTCTCTTATTCACTAAAAGAAGAAAACACAAACCAGACTCCAGAGAGATGGAAATGGAGCAGCTGCTGAGCATGGGATTCCCCAGCGAGTTGGTGGCCCAAGCCCTAGCTGCCACAGGGACAGGGGGCAACTCCATTCTCAAGGCCACAGAATGGATTCTCAACCGCGAATCATCCGCCGGCACTAGCACGAATCCGAGCCGGCCTTCCCAACCCAAGCTCGACCGCTTCTTTCTGTTACAGTCCAAGCCTCCTTCCTCCGATTCTCCACGTCCCGTCCCCGCTTCCGCTCGCAAACTACAAGAGGAATCGGAATCCACCCCAGCCGCAGGGGGAGAGGGGCCAGAAGAAGAAGCTCCACTCTCCAAGTCGAAACGTCTCAAACTAGCGATCCCAGCAAACCCCCAAAATGCCAACAACAACACCAACGAGCCGTTATCGGAGCGCATGCGCCCTCGCACCTTAGACGACGTCGTGGGCCAAGACCACCTACTTGCCCCAAACTCTCTGCTCCGCTCCGCAATCGACTGCGAACGTCTCCCTTCTCTTGTGTTCTGGGGTCCACCAGGCGTCGGCAAGACCTCCATTGCCAAATCCATCATCAATTCCGCCTCCCGCCCTTGCTCCTCCTACCGATTCGTTTCGTTGTCCGCCGTCACTTGCGGGGTTAAAGACGTGAGGGACGCTATCGACGAGGCCCGCAAGAAGAAACAGGCGGCTAAGAAAAAACAAACAGTGCTGTTCGTGGACGAGGTTCACAGGTTCAACAAGTCACAGCAGGACTCGTTCTTGCCCGTCATCGAAGACGGCAGTATAGTCTTCATGGGGGCCACCACCGAGAACCCTTCCTTCCATTTGATCAGGCCGCTCTTGTCTCGCTGCCGAGTTCTTGTTCTCCACCCTCTGAGACCCCACGCGGTTGAGCTCCTTCTCAAGCGGGCCGCCAATGACTCCGATAAGGGATTGGCTCCTGGTGTGCGGATGCCTGTACATGTCAATGATGAGGCTATCCATTTCATCTCCGCCAACTGCGATGGCGATGCTCGGGTGGCACTCAATGCCTTGGAAGTTTCTGCAACAACAGCAGCTGCCCGAGCGGCCTCTACCTCTAGTTCCTCGATCTCTAACTCTACCCCTACCTCTACGAATGATGATGATGATGATGATAATAAGTTAGTGGCTACTGTTGTTGTTTCCTTAGAGGATGCCAAAGAGGCTTTGCAATGCAAACATGTCGCCTCTGACAAAGCGGGGGAAGAGCACTATAATCTCATCAGTGCCCTTCACAAGTCCATGAGAGGAAGTGATGCTAATGCGGCCATTTATTGGTTGGCAAGGATGCTAGAAGGAGGCCAAGAACCTCTATATATTGCCCGCCGACTCATACGGTTTGCTAGTGAAGATGTTGGGTTGGCTGACCCATCCGCACTGAGCCAGGCCGTTGCTTGTCATCAGGCTTGCCATTTTCTGGGAATGCCAGAGTGCAATGTCATTCTTGCACAGTGTGTGGCTTACTTGGCATTGGCTCCTAAATCTGTCGCTGTTTATAAAGCAATAGGGAGTGCACAACAAGTGGTGAGGGACTCTGTCGGACAGAATGAGGGGGTGCCTCTTCATCTGAGGAATGCGCCTACCAAGCTAATGAAGGAACTTGGGTATGCCAACGGATACATTTACCCTCCTGACAATCCCTCAGCCAGTGCCACGCAGGCATATCTACCACCCTCAATTGAAGGTTACAAGTTCCTGGATTGGCCGATCACTAGTAATAGCACCAAAACCAAATCCGATGGATGAGAGGTCTTTGGTTCAGGCATCCGGGAGTTTCGAAGATGGTAATATGATCTAGACTGTGCTGCTGGTTAGTGGTTAGCACTCATCACTGATCTGTTTTTGTGGACGATGATGTTCTTGTGTAACCTGGAAGTGCATATGATTTTTGTTCATACATGTATATCTTTACAATCAGAACCAGACAAATGACAATAGTTTTGAAGTTGCTTACCATCATGACAAACAATACAATTGGGACTAAGTTTTATGTTCTGCATTGAATAGAAATAGGCTTTGGGTTACTCCTCCAACTTTTCTCAAGTGCTAGAAGCCCGCAAGTTTCATTACTTATTACTCTTGAATTAAAAAAAATTTAATTTAATTTAAAAAAAAAAAATAAAGGTAACTGCTTTCCCTATGGAAACAGTTCGTGCATGCTGAAAATTTCGGAAAATAAGTGGTGAATATTACATAGTGAACACGATGATGATGATATTTGATCTTTAAGGATATTGATAGGGAAGTATTCACTATTCTACGATCTCAAATGTAGTACAACCAAGTGAACAGATGATGATGATTATATTTGATCTTTTACGGATATCGACATAGAAGGATTCACTGTAGTCTATATTACAATCTCAAATGTATTACAACCAGCACAGAAAACGTACAGTGCAGTTATATTAAATCTAGTCTCGATGCAAAACTTGGGTTTCAGTTTGCAGCCACGATCAAGATGCTCTGTGTGAACTTCTGCTAGCCTGCCCCGCAGTATTCCCAAATTAACCTGGAATTTTTAACTCGTAATATAAATGAATTTTCTTTTTCGGAAGTAGTAACAGGAATACTACTAAATAACCATATGATGGTCAAGATGATTAATCAAATTGACAAACTACATAAACTAATGTCATTTGGAATTACATTTTCAAGGAGACCTTGTTCACAATATATAACAAGGAAACGCGTAAAAATTATAGAAGGGGCGCATTCATGCATGTAACTTAATAAATGATGTCTTTTAAAATCTTTTGATAGCTAGTATCTTATACTAATGAAGAGCTCGCTGACCAGAACTCAGACAAGTTTAAAACTCCCTTTGCTTGTTTTTCTGCGTGAAAAAACAAAAAAACAAAAAAAAACAAAATGCATTTCAATCGCACTGTCACCCATATCTACTATCTATCCAGCACGATTTATTTCTTGCACTTTCCAAAACCACAAAACATGCTATTTGGGAATTTGGGAACCGAGATTTTTATTTCTTTACATCTTTCAAAAATTATGGAGAACTTGGTCAAATTTTGGATTATGATATCTGCATTATAACGCATAAGCATAAAGAAAAACATAAGGAGATAACAATACCTCATTGCCTTTGTTGAGCTGAACTTTGCATAAAGTCCAGTATATTAGGTTGTAATTCTCTTGTAGTACTCCGTGCTTACAGACGGGGCACCAAACTTCCTCCTTGCCCATCTAGCATTACAGCCAAAACAATCTAATCAGTACCAAAGAAGGGACTGATAGTGAGGAATGATTTAGCCTTTTTCTCACATGGATATAAAGCATATAGCATGCTGTCATTAATTTTACCACACTTTGATAGATAAAGAAGTAATTTGACTGGAAAAATAATTAGAAGCTGAGACCACAGCGGTAATAAAATGGTGGAAACCAAAGTTATAATACTAACAAATAGAGAAGAATGATTTAGCCATAGAATCAAACTTGCTGCTGCTGTAACGGAATGTTCGCTAGTATGCAGATTTTGCTCAAATAGCAAGAAAATAAGCAACTGGAACAGAGAAAACAGCAAAGATCTCATCTTAATCATGTCATAAGGCTTTATTGGGGTTCTACTCCATGGTCAGGTCATTCATTTCAACCTTCATTTCGTGACATAGTTTGTGAATCAAGCCTTCATTTATGGCATAACTTTTCTATTTCGTTTTCTTTTTTCTTTTCCTGAAAAAAAAATTACGAGAATGTTCCTTAATAAAAAATCAGCTTAGGCATAATAAAATCCATGAGCACAAGATATTCTGATTAAGAGCTCCAAGTTCTCTTACTCCTAATTTGAATGACCCCCATCCACATGGTCATATAATTACCACTTAGCGCTTAACCTAGCCTTCATGAGCTGAAAAGGCTTCTGATTATAAGAGATAGTAAGCCGACATATATAGCATTCCCATGAACGTAAGTAGGCCATGTGAGACTCAACACATGGACTTTAGACTCTTCTCACGCTATCTCCTCAAACAACTTGGTTATATCTGCCTCCTGTACTCTTCAGTAATTCAGTCTAGAGATCTTGGTTTCACAATTTACCCTTTGGATCACACTTCTTTGTGCAGGGCAAGCAGGGACGGAGCCAAAAGTTTCCTTATGTGGGGGAAACTTATGTTAGAATGACCATGTTCTTCCATCAAATAACACATGATCTAGAAGCTGAAGCTCAGATCAAGTTTTAACTCTGGTGTAGTCAAGAAATCTTAGGCTTCTAGTATAGCTTGTTATTAAGACACACCACACCACTAGAGGTGCTGTCAAGAAATATGATACTTCTAATACTACTCTAATAAAAGTTAGGAAATAATATTCTCTTCCATATTTTGCTAAAACCATCTTTGGAGAAAATAAAATTATATAAATAGCTCTTTATAGGCAGGGTCAATGTTCATTACAACAGATAATTGGGTTTAAAATGAAACAATGACAACATTAAATGTACTTTGGAGTTAATCAACAGCTAAAGTGATACTCTCTGAGATGCCAAGCAGAAGTTGCTTGAGTACAGTTTTTCATTACAATACCAATATCATAATAAAGATTTAATTGATAATATCACTAATCATAAATTCAATGATTAACAATTATTATGATACAATAAAATGTGCAAACTGGATACAAATTCGTATAAATTGTTGCACGGGAATAACCATAACTTTTGCTGTTATACCTGCTTGTCATTCAGTTGCATATGCTCATAAACTGCCAGGGACAAATACTCATCCTCTTCATCTTCTCATGTTTCAACACATATTTCTGTTTCTGCAAAGAGCTAGAGTAAATTATAACAGTTGATAGTATAAAGGCTTCTGATACAACAATTGAGCTTATAATTTCATCGGGAAAAAAGCACCGAATTTTTCACCTTCTTTTCTAGTTGGATGAGTAGTCAGGTCTTCATAAAAGATCCTTTGCATTGCTAACAATATCTCTTCACAATCACCTTGGTATATATTTGTAAGGCCATCGTATTCCCATAACACATCATTGGCCTCAGGGACAGATGTTGAACTCCTTACATTTTCATCCAATGACGATTCCTTAATTTTTTTCCAATTCAGCAGAAACTATGTCCTGGAATGCAGATTTGATCAAACCCTGCAAACACAAGTTCCACCCATCTAATTGGAAAGTGCAAACCAAATTCTCACAGAGAAAATAAAAAGAAAGAAAAGAAAGAAAGAAAAAAAATTAGGGACAGAGTGAAGACGGTGGAGTACATTTGGAATATGATTGAGAATTTGTGGAGTGGGCAGCATTCTCATCTTCCAAAGCAACCGCCTTCTGTCTTCTCGAACCCTTTTGTAACAGTTCTCTCTCAGCTACAAAACAAATTACAGATACCAATTACAGTTTGCTAAGCTTACATACAATACACACGAACAAATATTTTCAAATTATACATAATCTGTACAATCAAAATAAACTGGATCATAAAATTGAATAAAAAAATCCAGGCAAGGATTAAAATTACGAAATAATAATATATGACTCATAAACTTGGATTGTTCGTGGTTTTTGTGATAGAGACCTTATGTTTCCAGCTGTTATGGTTATTGAAAAGAGGATGGGGTTTGAGAGGATGCCGCCCTTCTGCTGCGGCTGCGGCTTCTCCCTCCATTTCCCTTTGTCTCACCGCTCTATCTCTTCTCCACGTTTCCTTCTCAGCTCTCTCTTCTTTTCGATAGGGTAACGCTAGGAGACCAACATTTTAAGGTAGTATGGACATCAATTTTTGGGAACTAAATAATGTGGATATTGGTGATAAGATTATTACTTAAGTATTGATTAACGTGCTTATTTTTTTATTGGTAACATATCATTTGGTTTGCAAATTTGGTTTAAAAGTTTATTCTCTCTAGCATTATAACTATAACAGGTTGAGCGTTACGTGATGACTGTTGTCTAATAATTTATTGATATATAAGTTTTTCCCTATATAATAATATATAATTAAATCGAAACGTCACGTGACGGTAAACCTATTTTATAGAAGTTATTCTCAATCAGAGTGAGTTTGGTGCGGTTATCATACATTTATCATATCAAACTTTTAGAGTGTCAAAATCTAATACCATTACTATACCAAATTTTCCATATGCCATGAAATTCGGTTAGTACGGTATGACAATGGAACTGTTCCAATTGGGTATTGAATTTTCTTATTTTGGTCCAAAACGTTTTTTGCTTTTTTTTTTTTTTTTTTTTGTTCTACAAGGAGTTCACATATCAAGATGAAACTTAATATCATCTTTAATTTTTAAAATAATATAATATATTTAAAGGTATTTATTGGTTTGCCTCTTGAATTTGTGTAGAAATGCTAATTTTCTTTAAACTTTAATTTTAGCCGATTATCCTCTGAACTTTTATAATTAACCAATTTCTTTCTGAACTTTGTCTTTAACCGATTACCTCCTAAAATTTTATAAATAGCTACTTTTTCCCCAGTGTTAGATTTTAAATTTTTCATCCAATTTTCATACACCCAATTTTCTATTCTTTTTGCTCTCGTACAATTGTCATGTGTTGTACGCATGATCAAAATGGATAAAAAAATTGGATGAAATTTTTTAAAATCTAGCGTCAAGGAGAAAATTGGTTATTTATAAAAGTTCAGGGAAGTAATCGATTAAAATTAAAGTTCAAGGAAAAATTAGCTAATTATAAAAGTTCAGAAAAATAATAGGCTAAAATTAAAGTTCATAAGGAAAATTAATAAATCTATACGAATATATGAGGCTAATACACAAATATGCCATGCACTTATAACCTACAACCAAGTTTCATCATTCATCATTATTTCACGCACATTTAGTCATTCAAATTATGCATCAAGGATTAAAGATAAAAGTTAAGAATACTAACCAAAATAAATAGACATTAAAAGACTTCAACTTGTAAACTAAATATCATGTTGATCCTTTATAGTTACAAGAGAGAAAATGTGGTTTTTTGGGAGTTTTAACGAAAAACCCGCGGTACTGTTCACTTTAACGAATAACCAGATTTTTACACTAAAAAATCAAACCTGGTATTCACTTTACCCTTTATTTTGTCCTTATCGTTAAAACTCAAAGTTTTCAAGCCCTTTTCATTAGTTTTCCTTTTTTAATATTGGGTAAATTACATAAAACTACTTCAACTATTAGGTCTTTAACAGTTTCATACTTTGTCTTTAATAAGTTTCAATGTCATACCTTATCTTCGAATTTGTTGCAATGTCATACCTTCCGTCAATTGTCTGTCAATTCATGTTAAATGCCAACGTGACTTGAAGCGGGGCCCACTTTCTATTAAAAAATTAATATAATATTATTAAAATAATAATTTACCTAAAAAAAAAAAAAAAAAAAAAACCCCAAACCCAGATCCCATCTTCTGCGACCCCGACCCCCCCTTCCCTGCAACCCAAATCCAAAACCACTCCCACCCACGCCATCCTCCTCCTCCTCATATCCAACCCCCAAACCTAAATCCTCAAACCCTAATTGCACCCTCCTCTTCAATCACTTGTCGTCGCCCACCACTGAAGGGAGCAGCACCAGAAGGATGAGGGGAGACGGCAGTGGGGGGAGGAAGTTGGAGATGGCAGAGCCACTCTCAGAGAAGTCGTAGAGGAGGGAGGCTTTGAAGGATTTAAGTGAGGGGACAGATTGTTGTCCAAAGATCCAAAACAAGTGTCGTTCGTACAAGCTTAGATCTCAGCCTCACATTCGCTACCGTGAAGACTACGCAGGGGATAAGAAAAGCAGAAGCAGCAGCACTCACGTGGTCGGAAGATTGTATGCAGAGCAAAGAAACTGAGAAGTGATGGATAAAAAAGTGCTTCCAGGTTTTCTCACACCACACTCTTCCACCCTCTCTCTCTAGAAACGCCAGTGTGATGGGATTGTCCACAGTGGGGTTGATGATGAAAGAGATAATGATGAGGGAGAGGTCCCAAAAAGCAAAAGTGATGTTGTTTGGTCTGCAGAGCTTGGGCACCCAACACGGTCCTTTTTCCGCAGGGCCTACCCTTTGCAGAATGAGGATTTACTGGAGGATGGGTACGAGGGTGGGTGTGGAAAAGGAGGTGGAGGATGGGTGCGAGGGTGGGTGTGGAAAAGGAGGTGGAGGATGGGTGCGAGGGTGGGTGCGAAGGAGGAGGTGGAGGATGGGTGAGCAGTAGGTTTGGGGAAGACGGGAGGGGGAAGAAAGGGGTGTGTTTGGGAAAGATGAGATCTGGGTTTGGGTCGGGTAAGATGGGTGTGAGGTGGGTGCGGAGGAGGATGTGGAGAATGGGTAGGAGTGGTTTTGGATTTGGGTTGCAAGGAAGGGGGGTCAGGGAAGATGAGATCTGGGTTTGGGTTTTTTTTTTATTTTTTTTTCATTTTAATAATATTTTTTTATTTTTTAATAGAAATTGGGACCCGCCTCAAGCTGCGTCAGCATTTAACAGAGGAATTAACAGACAACTGACGGAAGGTATGACATTGCAACAAATTCGAAGATAAGGTATGACATTGAAACTTTTTAAAGACGAGGTATGAAACTGTTAATGACCCAATAGTTGAAGTAGTTTTACGTAATTTACCCTTTAATATTTTTATATTAGAGATGCTATTATGAGGTTGAGGTTTGAAAAAAAAAAAATGGTTTGTAGACAGTACATTAGTGCCCATAATTTTATTTGTGATAAATGATTAAATTGTCTTTTTATTCTCTTTTGGTTAACAAAGATGATTTTTTTAATAAAGAGTTTATTGTTGTAAGCCTATTTGATTGAACGATCTTTAGGGTTTAGAGAGAGAGGGGGCCGGCGGCAATTAGAGAGAGAAGAGAGTGATTTAATTGTGAGGTGTGTTTGAGTCACTCCATTGTGCCTTTATTTATAGTAGTAGGATAGGCAAAAACCTTACCCCTTTAAAATTACAACATTTAATAAAACTCATACTAGGAATATAAGATACATTTCCATATCTACTAGTATTTACACAATCACATTCCTATTCGAAATATGATTGCAACACTCCCCTTTGAGTGTGTAAATACTCAACAAATCATTGCATCAGATCTTCAGCAGATAAGGTAGAATAGTTGATGAAGTCATCGACACAATAGGTGACCGCGAGTCTCAAATTTAAGAAAGTATGCATTTGTAATAAAACTCACAAAACCTCGCCATGGTAAAACCCAAGGCATAGGGAAAACCCATAGACAAAGGAGAAAAGTGAAAAGTATGCATACTGTCTAAAACAAACATCAAACATGACGAAAGTAGTGAACTCAACGGATTATGATCATCCTAGGATGGGTGCCTCGTCAAAACCTCGTTAGGTAGCAAAAACCCAGTGGGAAAATTGCTCCTAATCGTAGGAAAAAGAGTACATTAAAATCAAGTGAGTATGCTTCTAGATACTTCCCCTGAGTTAGACATAACTTCTAAATAAGAGAACTACAAGCGATTCAACTCAAATAACTTACGCATACTGATTCCTTGGACGAGCTTCTGAAAAGTAGACTTGGGCAATGACTTGGTGAAGAGATCGACCAGGTTGTCCTAGGAACAGATTTGCTTGACTTCAATGTTCTGATGTTGCTAGTGTGATTAAAAGAACTTCGGCGATATGTACTTAATCTTGTCTTCCTTGATGTATCCCTTCTTTAACTGCTCGATACATGCTACATTGTCTTCAAAGATCGTCGTAGGAAGGTCAACGACTGATGTAAGACCACTAGTGTTTCAAATATATTCCAAAACTTCTTTCAGCCAAAAGCATTCACGCGATGCTTCATGCAGGGCGAGAATCTCAGCATGGTTCGACGAAGTCATAACTAGCGTTTGCTTGGTAGACCTCTAAGATATAGCAGCGTCTCAAATGGTAAAGACATAACTCGTTTGAGAATGTGCCCTATATGGGTTAGACAGATATCCAGCATCTGCGTAACCAACAAGGCGAGAATCAATCCGAGAACTATAAGGGGCGGTAACACTCGAAGATTCGTGGGTATATAACAAGCCCAAATCCATCGTACCCTTGAGGTAGCGGAAAATGTCTTTAACACTATTCTAATACCTGCTTTTGGGCGCATTACTGTATCTTGCCAAAAGATTAACAGCGAAGGAAATGTCGGGTTTAGTGCACTCAGCCAAGTACAATAAAGCCCCAATTGCACTTAGGTAAGGAACTTCGGGTTCCAAAATCTATTCCTCATCCTCCTTTGGACAGAAGGGATCTCGTGTAGCATCTAGAGTCCGAACGACCATGGGTGTACTCAAAGGCTTCTCTTTATACTCATTAAAACGACGCAACACCTTTTGGGTGTAGTTCGATTGATGTAGTAGGATTTCATCCGAACAATGCTCGATCTCCAGGCCGAGACAGTATCGAGTTTTCCCAAGATCCTTCATCTCAAATTCTGATTTTAAGTGTGCAACAATTTCCTCAAGCTCTGTGGAAGTCCTGATGAGGTTCATGTCATCGACATAAACTGCAACTATTGCAAATTCAGAATGTGACTTCTTTATGAACATGCATGGGCATAATTGGTTGTTCACATAATACTGACTTGTCAAATATTCACTCAGATGGTTATACCACATCCGCCCGGATTGTTTCAATCCATAAAGTGACCTCCTCAACCTAATTGAGAGAGTGTTTCGTGGTCTACAACTATTTGAACCAGTCAATGGAAGTCCTTCTGGAACTTTCATGTATATTTCCGTATCTAGATCCTCATAGAGATACGCAATTACCACGTCCATAAGCTGTATATTTAGTTTTTTAGAAACTACCAAACTGATAAAGTAGCGAAACGTTATAACGTCCATTACGGGGGAATACATCTCCTCGTAATCAATCCCAAGGCACTGAAAGAAGCTTTGCGCTACAAAACGCGCTTTGTATCGCACTATTTTATTCATCTCATTACGCTTTCTCATGAAAACCCACTTGTAGCCAATGGGCTTCACGCGTGGTGGTGTAGGAACGATAGGTCCAAACACTTTACATTTCGCGTGCGAATCGAGTTCGACCTGGATTGCTTGTTTACAGTTTGACCAATCGGTTCTACGTCAACATTCATCGATGGAACGTGGTTCAACATCATCGATAAGCATGATGTCAGTAGCTACTGACTATGCAAATACATTGTCGATGATCATCTCATTCCTATTCCAAACCTCATCCAATATTGCGTAGTGGACTGAAATCTTATGATTCTTGGAAGGCTGGCATGTTTTATCTGAAGCATCACTGTAATCTAGAATAACCTCATACCTTGCGTCGGATGAGTGAGCGATGGTTGGATTCAAACTAGGGTTACTAGTTGGTGCCATTTTCCTCTTCCGGGGTTGTGAATCCTTTGAACCAAGAGGTCTGCCATGCTTCAGGGTCGAAGCAGATGATTGGCTAGCCGCCAATGTACCTTGTTGCGTGGAAGGTACGACCTCCCCACCTTCAGGGAAGGTCCGGCCTTCCCAGGCGGGTTGTTGACGTACGCGGGGTACATCTATCCTTGCAGGTGTGCTTATAGCGGGTATATGTGATCTTATCACCTTTGCTAGATCATTAAAAGCATCTGACATGCTTTGAGCAATGCTGTGAAGATCTATAATTCGTCGTACCTCAGTTTCAAACTGGGCAGTGCGGGGATCTAAATGAGCCATAGTGGGAGCATACCACGACAATTAACGGTGCCGGGACACTGCTGGAGAGGTTCTTCGTCTGCCATTGTTCATCTTTGGGACACCTCGTATGGGACACGTTGCATCTTGGTGCGCTGCAAGAGCTGGTTTACCAAGGTCGTCTGTTGTGATAGGGCGCTCGTCAACTCTATGATTTGTCGAGACAAGTGTTGTTCGCCATTTGGATTGGAAGAGCTTGGAAGGAATGTGCCTCCTTGAGCAATGGAAGGGTGGTAGACTCCGGGCGCGAGATTTGAGTTGGGAAATGTCAAATCCACGGAGAAATGTGGTGAGAATGCCCCCAGCTTGATGGTAGGTCCAGATGGTTGAGATAATCTTGGGTCGACTTGGGTTGCTTGGAAAGCCACGGTAGCAAGATGGGTCGCGGGAGTGGGCTGCTCGGTGGAAGCAGGCTGGGCCACGGGAGTGGGCTGCTCGGCAGAAGCAGGCTGGGCCACAAAAGTGGGCTGCTCGGCGAGAGCAGGCTGTTGGACATGTGGCGCACGTGAGTGCGAGGCTTGGGCTCGGCTCGGCAACGCATTGGGCTCGCGTTGGATTTGGGCGGCATGGGCCGGTTTGCCTTGGGCTTTGAATGACATGGCTTGGCCCGTAGCTTTGGTGCCATGGACCTCGCCGCTGGTGGTTGCCATGGTGGCCACCGCGGTGGTTGCCATGGTGGAGCCTCGTAATGGTGGTGCCGCTCCACTTATTGTCACATTCAGCCTCGTGGATCGTCGCGATCCCATCTCTTGAATATTAGAATTTTCACTTGTTGAATTTTCTAAATTTCTAGCCATTATACTTCTCTTTTACGTTTTATCAAAGAATCTTTGCAAATAAAAAAATTCTAATAATAACAACGTATGAAAAAATACAAGTGGACTAGAAAATAGAGAAAAAAAACCTTTTTATGCGAGAGTCTTCTACGAGTGTGGATTTCTTCCTCTCAATGAAATCACCAATTTGTGGATGCAAATTTCTTCCTCCTTGATCTTGGACAAAATTGCACCTATAAAACAATTAACACCTTTGGTCAAGGCCAAGAGCCTCACGCGCCCATGATGAATGATGGGGGCTTTGGCTGAATAACCTCCGATGCCAAAGTTATAATTTAGAGAGAAAATGTTTGAGAATTTTAGAGAATTTTAGCAAGAGAATTGAAAGTCGGTTTTGGAGAAAATATGTGGCTTTTTATAGGGGAATGGCCGGCCTCTTTGGGTGAGAGAGGACCGGCCCCTAGCTCCCTTTATGGGCTAGGTTCTTGATTTGATGATTTTGGGAAGTTATGAGATTAATTGGCTAGTTAATTAGAAAATTGATTAATTGCCTAATTAACTAGCTAATTAGTGTGATTAAAGGGGAAAATATGATGGAATATATATGGCATGGCCGGTCCCTTTGGCAAAGAATGTGACCGGCCTTTTGGGTGTTTTTTGGTTGTGATGGATGGTCTAATTGACAATTAATGGATTAATTAAGCAATTAACCCATTAATTAGACAAATTATCAATATTTTAGAAGGAAGGTTTTAGAAATTATGGAATGAATAAAATAAATAGCTAATTGATTAGCTAAGTAATAAAGTAGGAAATATATGGAATGAAATAGGTTTTGGCAGTAACCTTGTAGAAGGAATTTGATGAAATAGGTTTTAAATTGTTACCTATTTTGGGCACTTTTGACTTGGTTGAAGGATGATTGCTCGCTAGGAATCCCAGTATGCTTCAAGGGTATTTTTGTCCTTTTATATCCAAAAATCCACGTGTCGCCTTGTGATTATTTTTGGCTCCACAATGTGTCTATAGTTTCTGTCATAAGGAATGTCTCATCAAAGTAACCATCCACAAAACATGCGATAAAGAGATCTCCTGTCAAGGGTTCTAAGTAGCAAACAATTGATGGCGAATCATAATTGATATAGATTTCCATTTTTCTCTGAGGACCCATTTTGGTACGTAGTGGCGGTGTTATTAGCACATAAATGGCGCACCCAAACACCCGTAAATGCGAGACATCAAGCTCGTATCTAGTGACCAACTATAACGGTGAATGTGGTTGAGTAGTAGTGGGCCTACCAATATAGTTGCGTGCAATATTGCATGGCCTTAGGCAGATACTGGCAGTTTGGTTCTGATAACCAAAGTCTGAGCTATCAATTGAAGGCGTTTTATGAAAGCTTCTGCCAGGCCGTTTTGGGTGTGAACATGGGGTACAAGATGTTCCACATCAATCCCTACTGACATGCAATAATCATCAAAAGTCTGTGACGTAAACTCTTCAGCGTTATCCAATTGTATCGACTTAATCAGATAATCAAGATGGTGAGGCCTTATCTTAATAATTTGAGCTAGGAGTTTAGCAAATGCAATGTTGCATGTGGACAACAGGCAAACATGTGACCATCGTGTCGATGCATCAACCAACACCATAAAGTATCTAAATGGTCTGCATGTTGGTTGGATAGGTCCATAAATGTCCCCTTAAATCTTCTAAAGAAACTTAGGGGGGTCGTGAATGATCTTTGTATGTAAGGGTTGAGTATTCAACTTCCCTAAAGAACATGCTTTGCATGGCGAAAGTCCAACATAGGGAGGTAACCGATGCCCATGAGATGATTTGAGGATACGGCGCATCATGTCACTTCCAGGATGTCCCAAATGGTCATGCCAAATCAATAAACTGTCCTGGAACTCAGACATAGGGCTGGCCACACTGTGGGATTCTATGCCGCAAATGGTTGTGATGTACAACCCACTCGACAGACGTTCCAACTTCTCGTGAATACACTTCTGGCCATATTCGTACAAAGTGATACAAAAAAAATTCAGAACCATTATCTTCAATGGTTTCAATATGATATGGACTATCTCGAATATCTCTAAAACTTAGCGACGTTCATCCGGAATGTGGAGAATAAAGTGTCTCCTTAATGGTTAAGATAATACCATTGGACAACATGATACGGGCCTTTCCATATCCTTCAATCAGGTTGGATGGGCCTGGGAGAGTTGTCAAATGAGCTTTCTTGGGTATTAAGTTAGTAAAATAGTGTCGGTCACGCAAGATGGTGTGCATGGTTGCACTATTTTCCAGACAACTAACTTCCCCACTAGAGTTTACATCTCAAAGTTTTGATGATTATTGCATGTCACTGGGCATTGATGTTGAACGCCATGTTCCTCATGTCCACACTCAAAAATGGTTTAGCAGAAATATTTATTAAGCGGATGAAATTGATTACCCGCGTTCTGCTCATGAAAAGGAAATTCCAAGATGGGAACATACCATTTTACATAACCCATTATTAGTTTGGTTGAGACCTGTTGCCAACCATCGATATTTCTCAGTACAACTCGTGTTTGGGCACCATCCAAACATTATACTTTTACGAGTTTTGTGGTTGTGTTGTTTATGTGCCTATTGCATTGCCAAAATGTACTAAAATAAGGCATCATCGCCGATTGGGCATTGATTTTGAACACTATATATCATTCAATATTTAGAACCCTTGACTGTGGATATGTTTATCGCGTGGTTTGCGGACTGTCATTTTGATAAGACAATTTTTCCGCCATTAGGGGGAGAAAATAACACCGTACAGAAGAACGATGAGAAAATATCATTCCAGAAGAATGATGAGAAAATACCGTTCCAGAAGAACGAAGAGAATTTTGTCTTATTTTGATTCACGAAGCAATCAATATAAAAATGAAGTGAGAATAATTGAATGATGCAACAATATGTCAATCAAATGCCAGATGCATTCAGCTCGTCAATCAATGGACGCATGTATACATCAATCTCTTTACCAGGACTGCGCGGTCCTGGTATTAACAGAGACAACAACAGATTTGGTTGTTTCATGCACATCCAAGGCGGCAAATTGTAAACAGAAAGCACCACAGGCCATGTGCTATGGTCATTCCTCATTTTCCCAAAAGGATTAAATCCATCACTGGCAAACCCTAATCGGACATTTCGAATTTCTGACGCAAAATTCGGATATAAATTATCCAAATATTTCCATGCTGGAGAATCTGAAGGATGTCTTATAAACTCATCCTTAGGACATTCAGTTGCGTGCCACCTCATATGTTCAGCCATATGCTTCGACATAAAAAATCGTTGCAATCGTGGTTTTAAAGGAAAATACCACATAACCTTAGCTGCGATCTTTTTTCTCAAGCTATCCTCTCCGTTGGTAATTTTATATCTTCATTTACCACAAACCGAGCACATGGTCAAATCCGAAGTATCTTTCCAATATATCATGCAATCATTGGGACATGCATCAATTTTCACATACGTCAGACCCAAGTCATTTATAAGTTTTTTTGCCTTATAACAGGATTCAAGCAAACAATCCCCTTCAGGCAACATTCTTTTAATTATCTCCAGTAAAGTGGTAAAGATCTCATCTGGCTCACAACTGCTTCCAATTTCTTAAACTCCTTACAACTTGGCCACAAATCTTGATCTGCTTCTTCAAGCAACCTAAAAAAAGTCTCCACCTCTTCTGGACGCCCTTCCCTAATAGGAGGTTCAGTAGACGGCCCAACACCTTCTTCTGTTAATGGTTGGACAAATACATCATTAAGAAAATCATGCATGCCAATCACCTCATCTCCTGTTTCTTCTTCTTCAATTGCCACATTTTGCTCTCCAATGTTTTGCTCGCCATGATGTCGCCAACAACCGTTTTTATAATCTTTATCCATATCATACAATATGAGATGTTCAACAATAGTGTTCTTAACAAAAGTATATCGATTACAACATCTTTTGCAAGGACATCTAAACTTATCAGGACCAACACCATTTGCAACTGCTTGATCCAAAAACAAATTAATTCCAGCTGTATACGCTTCAAAATTTTGAGGTATCGTCAACCAACTCTTGTCCCTGTTTTACCACTTTACAAGGGCAAACTATTACGTTGACACTAAGATGCCTACAATCTTTCAATCCCTATCATGTAGGCATAACTATTAGAATTTTCAATTTCTATCTTTCAACCCTCGAACTCTATCACGATTGCAATCTTTTAATTTTCAACACCTATTATAGTAAAAACAAATTAAAATAACAACAAAAAGTTATCAAAATGATGCACATCTAATCCATTCTAGTAAATAACAACCAAAAGTTATCAAAATAACAACAAAAACAAATTAAAATAATAATTAGAGTGCAAAACAAATTAATTTAACATAATATATTCTTATATTACTAAATATTATAAGTTTATGTCATATTTAATATTGTTAATTTAACATAAATGCTTATAAATATTATTCATTTCCATTTTCTCATATCAATTCAAGTGACAAAATTAATTAATTCAACTAAATATTTATTAATTTAACAAAAATAGTAGAAATTTATCCAAGTACTTAAATTAAATTTTTTAAAATAATTTAACTTGTGTATTATACAATTTAAAAATTAAAGAATTTAGTGATAGAAACCTGAATTATGGAATAATTTCGTCGTCGATCAATTCTTTATCTACTCAACCAGCTCAAATAAATTCCCTACAAAAATAAATTGTAAATAAAAATTAAACATAAGAGGAGAAAAAAAATAGAAGCAAGAAAAACTTATTGTTGTGAAGTAGGAATAAATGAAGTTGGAAGAACAAATAAGAAATGTGAGAAATCACAAGCACGGTTTGAAAATTGGAAGAATGAAGAAGAAAAATGCGAGCGAGAGAGAGAGAGAAGAAAACATGGGGCATGTGTATATAAAGACTTTTGATCTGTCCCTTACAACCGACATTGGTTTCAAAATATTTAAAAAAAAACTAAAATCTATGTTGTTTAAACTAGGGGTGGGTTCAAAAAACCGAAAACCGAACCAAACCGAAAACCGAACCAAAACGAAACCGAAAAAACCGAACCGAACGAAAAAACCGAACCGAATTGAAAAAACCGAACCAAACCGAATTCTTTTGGTTCGGTTTGGTTTTAGTGGTCTAGAAACCGAACCGAACCGAACCGAACCGAATTAATTAAATTAATATCTTTTAATTTTATTTATTTAATTATTTTTTTTGGGTATTATTTTTTAAACCCAATTTGTAAGCCTAATGCTCTCATTGTACATACTATCATGATAAAATAATTCATCTCACGTCCACCAATCTATACTAGCTCTTTGTATTATTCATAGTTAAGAGTTGAGGTGTGAAGAAAATGGTAGAAAATTTTACTTTTCTAAAAAAAAATCTATTTACAGTTAAACTTTAAACCCAAAATATTATAAAAAAAAAAACCTTTATGTTATAATTCTAGTTGAACTTTAAATGTTTACTTTCATTGTCTTTGATTCTAGTTGGAATATTTATGTTATGATTGTGTTGGAGATGTTAAAATTTAAGATTTCAATTTTTTTCATTTTTTGAAAAAAAAACCGAAACCGAACCGGAAAAAACCGAACCGAAAAAAACCAAAAAAAAAATGAACCGAACCGAACCGAACCGAAATTTCGGTTCGGTTTCGGTTTTGGTAAAAAACCGAACCAATTAGAACCAAACCCACCCCTAGTTTAAACCGACGCAGGATTTAAAATATTTAAAAATAGTGTCGCGTATAAGCGACACTAATAATTTATGTCGCTTAAAAGCGACACTGTTGTATTTAAAGCGACACAATATTTAAAAATTATTAAAATATATGTCGGTTAAAAGCGACGCTAAATCTTTACGTCGGTTTAAAAGCGACATAAACATTTTATGACGCTTATAAGCGACAGTAAATCCGACGTCATATTAAGTAAGTGTCGCAACTGTATTATCCGCCATTATATTATATTAAACCAACACAATCTACTGACACTATAAGGCCATTTTGTAGTAGTGATGATGCAACGAAAGTGATGAAATCACATATACTTGCTGCAAATATATCTATAAGAATTGATGTCCCTGTTGGACAAAATAATGTGGTAGCAAATGATTTATCTGTTGCACGCTTGAAGCGTGGCAGACCCTTAGACTCAAAAGGTTCAGTCATTCGAAAGAAGAAGAATATGGCACTACTGAACTATTGCATTCCCAGACAGATTGAACTGATTATGCAAAAATGGTCAAGGACAGATTGAACTAATTCTGCAAAAAAGGTCGAAGACGGGTTAAACTGATTCTGCAAAAGTAGTCGATGACGGATTGAACTGATTCTGCAAAAATGGTCGAAGACGGGTTAAACTGATTCTGCAAAAGTAGTCGATGACGGATTGAACGATTGAACTGATTATGCAAAAATGGTCAAGGACAGATTGAACTAATTCTGCAAAAAAGGTCGAAGACGGGTTAAACTGATTCTGCAAAAGTAGTCGATGACGGATTGAACTGATTCTGCAAAAATGGTAGAAGACGGGGTTGAATTGATTCTGCAAAAATGGTTGAGGACATGTTGATTTATTCTAGTAAGATAAACTGATTGTACATATAGTTTCAAAAACTGATTCTGGAGAAATAGTTGAAGATGAGTTGAGTTTATGAGACATATTAATTTTGTTGGAGTTGTGAGGGTTAGGTTCTATTAACAATCCCAAAGATTTAGGGGTATAACTGATATTTTAAAATATTGTTTCCATGTTTTTAAGCTGTGCTTTAATTGTTTTTATATTATTATCTCTCGTTAATATGTTTAAAAACTAATGGAGTTCCTTGAAATATAGTAAAAGTTTTGATCTTTATATATAAAGCTCATTTTTTTCATTTATTTATTTATTATTTAAAAAAAATTCTTTCAATGTTTCAGTAATTAATTAAATAAGGATTGAAAAGTTATTTTTTATGAAAGGATAAATACGTTATTAATATTTTTATTAAAAACAGAGGGAGAAAATAGTATTACTAGGTTAGTTTAGCAACATTCTTCTGTAAAATTTGAAAAAAAAAAATAGAGTAATAGTTCTTGAACTCCTGAACTTTGTCTGAATTGGAGTTTTGATATTTGAAACTAAAAATTCATGAGTATTATCCCCTTACTTGTTATAACATGAAGCATTAATCACTTTCGCCAACCATGCTGAACTTTCATTCAAAACAAAAAGACTTAAATGGACAAAAAATGGTTAGAAATTCTAACGGAATTATCCAAAGAGAATAGGGATTCACACTATTATAAGTTCTAAGATTAGTACTCATTAATTTTAGGGAGTTTTAACGAAAAGCTTGCGATACTGTTCGCTTTAACGAAAAACCTAATTTTTACACTAAAAAGTCAAAACTGATACTATTCACTTTACTCTTTATTTTGTCCTTATCGTTAAAACTCAAAGTTTTGAAATCTTTTTCATTAGTTTCCTTTAATTTTAAGCTTGGGATCAAAATTCCGATTAAGCTAAAGTTGAGGTATCATGCTACAATTATCTCAATCTGAAAACAAGGGCAAAAGTTCATTTGATCTAAAAAAGGGGTATTTTACAAAATTCCCAATATACTAACACAACCAATATCCCATCTCTCTCATTGCTGAGCAGTTCGAGCTTCTGAGTTCTTGTGTCTTTTGGTGGGTGTGGGTAATAGTCATCACACTGACCCACGGATGCTGGAAAATCCTCCATCAGCGGCAGCAGCCGCAGCAGATCCAGGGGCGGTCGTGAAGCGCTATGCTCCTCCCAATCAGAGGTATTCGTTTCGTTCTTCCATGTGGGTGTGGTTCCTTTTTTCTTCGAAACAATGTTATTAAAATCAAATTAATTCAGTAGTTAATTGAAAACTAGTTAATTGTTTGCATTTCATTTGATTCATTTCAGGAATCGTCCTCTTAACAGACGCAAATCGGCAGGTAACTTCACCTTTTCCCCATGTACCTTAATCTCTTTTACGCTACATTATCTGAGGGTCCGATTGATCACCATTTCAGTTTTTGAAAACTGAAAACTGAAAGCTATCGATACCAAACAAAAACTTAAACCGAAATGGTCATCAACCGTTCATTTAGTTTTCAATTTCTAGTAATTTTTTTAAAAAACTGCAAACATGTAATTGATTTCAGTTTTCAAATAAAAATAAAACAAAAGTTTGTTTGGTAACTGTTTTTAGTTTTACATTGTATTTTTTTAGTAGAGTTAATTAGTTAGTTGTTAAGGAAGGAGAATCAGCATGATCGCTGTCCTCCACGATAAAGCGTCATGCTCTTTTACGTGGAATTGGAAATGAAAATTTCCTTGTTTGTGAATTTTGGGAATGAAATTTCCTTATTTGTGAATTTTGGGTTGGTACTATGTCCCAGGACCAGGGTCCCGGGGCTCAGGCTCATCTGCAGCCCAATGCAGAGTGGAGCGCCTGGGTCCAAGTTGGGAGGTCATATATACCGGGTTTTGGAAATAAAATGCAATGCATGTTTTGTGATGTAATACTGGTGAATGAGAAAGGAGGTGCAAAAAAATCAACTAAATAAAAATGAAAGCTAGCATCTGAAATTGATTTTAGTTCTCATAATTTGGTTTGCTTTAAAAGTGAAAAAAAAAATGAAGTTAATTGCCAAACAAGTTTTCATTTTTCATTTTTCATTTTCACTTCCTTTTTCTTTTTCTTCATGTGAACGGTAAAAATGAAATGGTAATCAAACGGACCCTAATTTTCAATGGAGATGAAGGTGACAAGTTTTATGGCATTTTGAGGCTTTATTAATATCAGTGTCAAAGAGGATAATAAAGTCAATAGATGTGTTAGTAAATCAAAAGAGTCAAAAGTTAGAAAGTTACTACTGTAAATATTCTTCTACTTTTCCTTCGAAACTTTTGGCTGTCCTAAAGTGTAACTATAAATACTTGATGATTTTACTAAGTACACTTGGTTGTATCCTCTCAAGAATAAATCAGATGTTTTCGTTACATTTTTTCAATTCCAAGCTCTTGTGGAGAATTTGTTTGGTAACAAAATTGGTACTTTAAGATCTGATTCAAGGGGTGAATTTCTTAGTTCGAATTTTAAGTAGCATCTTGCCCTTCATGACGTTCAACAACATCTTGGCTGTCCTTACACCCCACAATAAAATGGTTCTGCTGAAAGGAAGCACAACCATGTTGTAGAAACTACAAGGACTCTGTTAATAGCTTCTAAAGTACCACATCACTTCTGGGTAGATGCCTTCCTTACTGCAGTCTATCTCATCAACAAACTACCCCCTCTTTCTAAGCCATCATCATGGGAACAATTTTTCAAGAAATCACCAGATTACAGTCAACTTAGAGTGTTTGGTTGCAGCTGCTATCCCTGGTTAAAACCTTATATTCCAAACTAGAAGCCAAGAGTACACAATGTGTGTTTATTGGCTATAGTTTAACCCACAAAGGATATAGATGTCTAGATCCTCTTACTAACAGAGTTTACATCTCTAGACATGTTTACTTTGATGAAGACTCCTTTCCTTTCCATAGTACTACCCATTTGAAATTATCACCATCTATCCCAACATCTAATTCTTCTTCCTTCGCCCTCACCTTTCCTCACCTATATCCTACCTCCAAACACCACTTCTCAACTCAACCCTCCCCTGCCTCTTTACCTCAATCATCATCACATTCAACCACACCTGAATCTGCCATTAATCCTCCAATAGACCCTTCTCCTGCATCTGTATCTCAACCAGAACCTATCCCTACACCTTTACCTCCATCACAACTTGTCACTTCTACCCATCCTATGCAAACTAGGTCTAAATCTGACATTTTCAAACCCAAAGCCTACACTGCAACTAAACATCCCCTGCCTTCTCATCTACACACTGAATATGTTCCTTCCACTTACCTGCAAGCCTCCAAGTATCCTCATTGGAGGGTAGCCATGCAAGATGAGTTTAATGCCTTGCTAAATACAGGAACTTGGACCATACTTCCTCCTCTTCTCAAAACCTTGTTGGATATAAACGGGTTTTTAGAATTAAGAAGAAACCAGATGGTTCTGTGGACAGATATAATGCCAGATTATTAGCTAAGGGCTACAATCAAGAGGAAGGTATTGATTTCAGTGACACATTTAACCCAGTGGCCAAACCAGTTATTATAAGGATCGATCTTACTTTGGCAATTCAATCTATCCATGATAAGTTGGTGTGCAAAGAAGCAACATACAGTTGCTCGTTCATCCACAGAAGCTTTGTACAGATCATTAGCCCATATTGCTGCCGAAATCACTTAGATTTGTCAACTGTTCACTGATATTAGCTTTAAACTACCTGCGTTGCCTCAGATTTGGTGTGACAACATCTCAGCTATTGCTTTGGCTTCCAATCTTGTCTTTCATGCTAGAACCAAACATGTGGAAATAGATTATCATTACATCCAAGAGCTGGTTTTGGCAAAGCTTCTTACTGTTCAATTTGTATGCTGTCAGGATCAACTAGCAGGCATTCACACTAAATCTCTTCCTTGGCAAGGGTTTCTCCAACTTCGATCTAAGCTTTCTCTTCAGCCTTCTCCGTTTAGCTTGAGGGGGTGTGAAGAGGATAATAAAGTCCATAGATGTGTTAGTAATTCAAAAGAGTCAAAAATTAGATAGAAAGTTACTACTGTAATTTTACTTTTTCTTAATAAATTTTGGCTTTCCTAATGTGTAACTTTAAATACTTGTGTAACTTATCTTTGAGGTATTGAAATGAATCATTTGCTCAATAAATGCTTTAAAAAACTAGTTTTGATACTCGCCTAGGCGCTTTTTTGGGTGGGGATATCTAAAAAAGGCCTCTGCCCAACCAGACTAGGCGGATAAGGTTGGTGCAAGGTTTTAAAATCTTCTCAGCCTCAATTCTCTATGACGGAAACGGAAGTTTAGACGGTTAGAACTGCGGCGAACCTGGCTTGCATAGACTCATCAGATTTTCCTTTTTCCTTTCCTTTTCTCATTTTTCTTATATTATTAAATATTTAAATAATTGTAAAATGTTTATTTTTTAAAACATTACAACGCCCAATGGATAAAACAAGCCTTGAATGACAATGAATATTTGTTTTAGAAAAAGTATGATATTATACTTTTATTAAGGACTATAATAATCTTAGGTACCGTGAGGCTATTGCCTCACTTCTATCGCCTAGGCAAGGCTATCCATTAAATCCCTTGGCTTTGCCTTGGCCTTTTAAAACACTGATTAATATACCAAATTTCCATTAAATCTTATATCTTTTAGATCCTTACATATTACCTCATCATGTGTGAGTCTTCATCGGATTCTTAATCAAGTACCTCTTATATTAATTTCCTTAATTTGGTTTATGTACTAACTTTCTAATCTTAGTCGTGTAAATCTGTCATTAATATTTGTTGCTGATAATGTTTATCATTTTGTTTCTTCTAATCACTCTTACCATCCATCTTAACATTCAATATTTGTTGCTCATGCTCTTAAAGCCTAACATTTCATCCCTTGGAGAATAGTTTAACGAATACTATATAATCCCGGTTAGTCCGTTATGGATTTTATCACACATAATACTTACAAGATTTTCTTCTTCCATCCTCTTTACATTCTACTTATTTCATTATTTTGCATTACTGATCCTGAAATCACTTCACAAGCGATTTGTTCAGAGTTCCTTTGCTCCTGAGTTGTTGGTTATTGTTATGTTAAGTTTCTTTGGTGAATTTGCACTGCGTTTATTCTCTGTTATAGCTCAATAATTATTTAACCCTTTGATTCTTACGCATTCTTCATGCTTCTTAAGAATGTCTCCAGCAAAATTATGTCATTGGGAACCATCAGAAGTCATGTATATTTTCATTATTTCTTTCAGCAGTTAGCACTGATACAAACAGCAACAACATGAATTAGTTTTAATCCTTATTCTAATGCTAATTTTATCAGGAAATCATTAGTATCTGTCAATTCTAGTTTTTATGTCAGTACATATATCTCAAATAATTTGATAACACAAAGTGTACTATCTGTCATATCTAGGGTATTCTATTTTATTTTTACAACGTTCCATTTATTGTTTAAGTAGTTTCAACTATTACTTAATGTTTATCACTTCACGTTTTCCTATAGTGAGACCTATCAATTTTTTTCTACTGTGATTCCACAGTTTGGTATTTTTACAAATAGGTACTAAGGCGTGTCTCAACCTTTGTTCTTAAGTAGGAGGAGCTGTCTTTAGTCCCAAAGGCTGTTGTTGGCTGTTTCTTTTGACTTATTTGTACATATCTTTTTATTATTTTGTTTACCAGAAGTTGAGTGGTCGAGGAAATTGTGACATTTTCAGGGTTTCATATCTAATGTGGTTATAAGGTACTGTTTCAGATCGGTTTGATCGAACTAACAATCCTCATGGCGGGAGTGATCTGGAGAAGAGTCAAATTTCTAGTTCAAGAAATATTTCTGTTATGGATCATGGGGATGGAAGCAGCAGCAGTCTTCTGAATGAGAACTCTCGGGGGTTAATAGCTCTAGAGGGGTGTAGCACCAGTGAAGCTTTCCAGCTCTTACATAGTCGTATGTGTCAACAGTTTCTTGAAAAGGAATTGCTATATGTTAATACAGGAATTACTTTGTTTTGGCTCTTTTTCATCAGCCTATTTATGCTCTGCCATACAATTTTGTGCAAATGATATCAGCAAGGGTCCTGAGGTGATCCGTGATATTTCAACTTGATGATTGAAAGTAACATGCAATAGAGAATAGGTTATGATGCCCACTTTGACATCCTCCTTTCATATTGTTAGTATTTTTATACAAAATAAGTTTAGGGTTTAGGGTTTAGGTTGTACATTTAAATTCTTGCAGGTGATTCCTCTCTCCAATTGTCATTCACAAAAAGTTCAAAGTGAAAATAATGTTGCAAGCCCCTGACCCCCACCCACGTTTCTTTTGACTTTTTAGAAAGTTACAAAGAAAATAAAGATTGCCAACCATTAGTTGACCTAAGAGTATTTTCTTTGGAACTTGGATTAAAATTCTTTATGCATAAAAGTTTGCTGGGACTTTGTGCATGATTAACTAAAAGACTAAAGGGGTGTATTTTTGTTTTTTTCTTTTTCAGTGATTACTTGTATGAGGTTTGAATTGGTTAATAATTGCATGTCTTCAAATGCAGGTTGGGCAGCTGCAATGCGTTGCTTCAACGATCCATCTGTAGATCTACCAGGTCAGTGGAAGAATGTTCCTTATTTTCAAAAATTGGTGCATACTCTACATGAAAGTAAAGACATGCATTAAGATGTCCAAATTGATGCATGTATGGTATAGTTCATTCAATCACACAAAATAGTTCTTATGCAAAATTTTGCTATAAATGGAGGAAATTTATCAGCAGTGTATATTAAAGATGGCTGAGGGTAAATAATTGTTTGGTGGTTCAGAGCACAAGCTTTAACAGTGTTTGGATGGAGCATAGGTTGACTACAAGAGTTTTTTTATTAGAGTAATTCTCACATTACTATCCTAAAGTATCGTGAAATTCCAACTTTCATACCTATAGTTTTTTTTTGTCCCACTTTCATTCCTCAAGTTTGAGTGTTGTGACACTTTCATACTTCCATTAGCCTTTCTGTCAGGGGCTCAATTAACTGATGATGTGGCACGCCACTTAATGATGACTGTGCAGAAACGTCGCACTGTGGGCCCCACGTGGACATATAAAACAAATAAAAATAAAAATGTTTTTTTTGTCCCACTCTACAACATGGCACTTTGGGCACGTCCTCTTCTTCTGAGGATAAGGAGAAGAAGGAGGAAGTTCCTCCTCCTCTTCCCCCCTCCCACTCTACAACTCTAGAACTCAAAACACCGTTTCTTGGTTCGTGTACCATGAAGTGAATTGGGTCCTCCCACTCCCTCCTCCTCTACAACTCAAACACCATTTCTTGGTCCGTATACCTTTAAGCGAGTTAGGTCCTCCCACTCCCTCCTCCTCGTTCTCCCACTGTACTACTCAAACTATTTCTTGGTCCGTATACTGCGAAGTGAATTGGGTCGGGTCCTCTTCTTCCTCCCACTCTACAACTCAAACACCATTTCTTCTTCCTCCTCCTCCTCCTCCCCTCACTTTACAACTCAAACACCTGATCCATATACCATGAAGTGAATTGGGTCGGGTCCTCCTCCAATGCCCGAAGAAGATGATGAGAAAACCCATGGCCATTATCTGCCACCCACGTGAACCCTTCCTCTTCCTCCTCCTCAAACCCTTATTTCCATTTCCTCTGCCGCCGCCGCTCCTCTTCCCCTCTCCACCGAACCGCACGATCTCTCCTCTCAGCTCTTCGCCATTCTCTGCTGTCCCAATTGGCAGTGCCACCCTTCCCTCAAACAACGAGCCCCTCCATATCCCCTTCCCATGTCTCCTCTGTCTTCACTCTAACCTTGACCCCAAACCACCCTCTGCTTCTTCAACTGGATCGCCCTAAAACCCAGATACAAACACACCGTCCATTGCCACTGTTCGCTCCTCAACATTCTTCTCCCTAAGGGGTTTCTCCAGGTCGGGTAAAAGATAAATTTCCATGATTAAAGCTTCCACAGACTCGGTGAGCGACTTTCCTCGAATTTCCATGTATTGAATTTGCAGGGATTTGGAAGGACGGTTGGGGTTTGACTTGGTGAGCAAGCCACAAATCTTGTTTCGAAGATCGACCCTCGACTCGGTAAGAAGGATTTGAGTGAATCTGAACTGGGAATTGAGTTGGTAAAGTGGAGGATGTGGGTTTTGGGTTTTGAGCTGGCCTTCTATGTGGGTTCTGGGTTCTGGCGACGCAGATGATTCGGGTTTTCCTCGTTGGTTTCCACAGTCCAAGGTTGAAGACAATTTGGGTTTTTTTTTTTTTTCCAAAAATAAAAAAATGCCAGTGGGGCTCACCCACATTTTTGCAGAGTCATTGTCCAATGGCTTGCCACGTTATCAGTTAAGTGAGCTCCTTACAGAAAGGCTAATAGAAGTATGAAAGTGTCACAAAATTCAAATTTTATGCATGAAAGTCGGACAAATAAAATTTTTGGTATGAAGGTTGAAATTTCAAGATACTTGAGAATAGTAAAGTGAGAATTACCCTTTTTACAGGCGATTCATCCTCTGCCAACTTGTCCTAATCACATAGAGGAGTAGGCTGAGGACTTTCCATCAGATTTGATTGATCAGCTTAAGGGAAGGGAGTGCAAAAAATATTTAACAAAATGGAGTTTTTCTGCAATTTTCTAAGAGTAAAGCTGATGGTTATATGAAATGATTTATTCTATGAAAAGCAGAAGGGGCAGTGGGTTGGAGGAAGATGGAGAACCTTCCTGGCACTGATAGAAAGGAGAAATCTGATTTCTGATAAGAAAAAAAATAAAAATAAAAAGGCTAGATAATGAATTGTTAAGGAGTGGGAAGGACTAAAGGAGTCAAGGAGAGGTCTTGAAACGAACCTCAGTTAAGCATGCATCATTTAGTAATCGTATTGTCAGTGATTCTTGCAATTTGGATGGTTTATTCTATATTTTTTATGTTTCAGAAAGACCAGTAATGTACACAGGAAGCAGCTCAGCATGGGGTCCCTTCCTCCTTCCTCATCAGGTGATTATGAAATCTCTCTCTCTCTCTCTCTCTCTCTCTCTCTCTCTCTCTCTCTCTCTCAATATAATGTTTGGAATGGCTATCTTTAGTTAATGGCTTCGACAGTCAGTGCTGGGTCTCCTGGTTCACCAATGGACTTCTTGAGTGAACTTCGTCGTTCAAAGAACACTTCCGGTGCCGGTTTCGAGACTTAGAAACTCATCCACAACATTACTCAATATCTGAAAGCAAACTTGGAGCCGTTGGTGATCTGTTGTACTGTAATTATATTTTTGGTAGCTGGTAAAAGCTATTAAACTTGCACGTTGAAACTCAACATCCATTTACTTAGCCAATCTGGGAATTGTGTGACAAAAATCTTCGATGCATCTACTGGTGTGTGACGAAGTATGGTTTGTTTATGTATGCATACAGTATGAAGTGAATAGATCTCTCTGTGGGAATGGGTTTGTGTGAGGTTTTAAAGTTGAAAACGACTATGCTATGTGATTTCGTGCTATCAAACTCATCTGCAGGAGAAGATGTCTTATGAATTTGATGACCTCACGTCTCACGCCTTCGAACATGTCAAATTAGCCCCGTCGTGGAACATATTTTATGCACCGAAAAAGGGACCAATTGTGTCGTAAAAAATGGTAATCTTAAGGCTGTGTTTGGAACGCCACTTAGTACAGGTTTGGTACTGAAGTGTTTTTATAAAAACTGGGTATAAAAAAAGTTGAGCTAAAAAATATGTGGTAAACATTTAACAAGAGCTTATTTTCACAGTTGTGGGTGAAAAAAGTTGAAAACGTGAAACAGCAAAAATGAGCTTATTCTCACAACACAGTAGAAACAGTTTTTTTTCAAAGCACAATAATATCAAACCAGCCATTAGTATTATGATCTAATGATATATCTTTTTATTTGTAAGCAAGAAGTCTTAAATTTAATTATATCATACCAGTTTTTTCACCACCACATAAATTTTTTTAAGGCTTAATTGTAGCAATGTTCTTTAAACTTTATCAGTAGTTTAATTTTAGTCTCTGAACTTTCATATTAGTTTATTTAGTTCTTGAACTTCACAATGTGTTGACCCGAAACCTGCTATTTTCGTATCGTTTTCGTGTCGTGTCATCGTGTCGGGTCTACATCATGGGCGCTAGGGTAACGCGATTTGGAGAAATTTTTAGTTATGACGGGAACACGGATGGTACACCACATGTTTTTATGCAAGTGGTGAAATTTTTTAATTTTTAAGTTATTAACCTTTTAACACACATAACTCATCATTTATATAGGAACACATGATGTACCATCTCGTGTGACGATCACACTGAAAAATTTCTCTGCGATTTGGTTCTAGGGTTGGTGCCTCGAGGTCTGGCCTGGATGCAAGCCTCTCGGGTTGGGTGCTAGGATCTCGAGACCATGGTCCCGGTTGGTGGATTGTCACCAAGGTTCAGGATCTTTCAGTAGTTGTTAAGATTTGTGTTACAGTTTCGTAAGAGTAATTTACAGGAATTGACCGTTGTCTTCGAATTCAATAAATTTGGAAACTACACGAACCAAGTTGCATGACTGATTCGGATAGCTCTCATAGATGAGGAATTTTGTGTGAATCGCCACAATATGCTCTACGTGGTAAAAAATATGACTTCCTCGAGGAAAGAACTTACACTTTTAGACTTTGTAAACGGATCGTGTTTGACTGTTAGTGTCAAACCTCTTATTTTAACGAATCGTATTATGTTAACCAACTAAGCTAATGGGTTGAAACATTCAAACACAAATTTGATCCGTTAAATTAACATGTTACCCGACACGACGTTCAACTATTAAATACATATATTATTTCATCACATAATTAAATGAAAAACCTTCATTCTAATTTACCGAACATTAACATCTTAAATTCCTTTTTATTCAATAATACAACTACAATCATGGTGAGGAAAATTTAAAATTTGTGACAGTCCTATTAGTTTAGGAATATGATTATACAAATCTTATGTTATCTTAGATATCCTTGTGAGATTCTACCATATCTCTTAGACTAGCTTCCAATTTGGTACTGCTTAAATTATAAAAAAAAAACGGATATCAAAAAATGTTGGATGTAACATCCCACATTGATCAACAGAGAAGAGGGTGATGTGCCTTATATGTACGTGCCCACCTCCTTTAGCACGAGGCCTTTTGGGAGCTCATTGGCTTCGAGTTCCGTAGGAACTCTGAAGTTAAGCGAGTTCGGGGCTACAACATTCCCAAGATGGGTGACCCACTGGGAAGTTCTGCTCGCGTGAGTTCCTAGGAACAAAACCGTGAGGGCGTGGTAGGGGCCCAAAGCGGACAATATCGTGCTACGGCAGAATCGAGCCGGGGATTTGGTGGAGCCCGGGTCGGGATGTGACAATTTGGTATCAGAGCCACTCTGTCGTGTGGTGCGAGTGTGCCAACGAGGACGTCGGGCCCCTAAGGGGGGCAGATTGTAACATCCCACATTGACCAACGAAGAAGAGGGTGATATGCCTTATATGGACATGCCCACCTCCTTTAGCACGAGGCCTTTTGGGATTTCATTGGCTTCGGGTTCCGTAGGAACTCTGAAGTTAAGCGAGTACAGGGCCAAAGCATTCCCATGAACAAAACTGTGAGGGCGTGGTCGGGGCCCAAAGCGGACAATATCGTGCTACGGTGGAAGGGGGGAGCCCGGGTCGGGATGTGACAATTATTGTTAGATCTCACATCGCCCAAGGGAGTGGATCCTGTATGCCTTATATCCTTTAGCACAAGGCCTTTTGGGAGCTCACTGGTTTCAGATTTCGTAGGAACCCGCTGGGATGGGTGACCCACTGGGATGTTCTCGTATGAGTTCCCAGAATCAAAACCGTGAGGGTGTGGTCGGGGCCTAAAGCGGACAATATCGTGCTACGACGGAGTCAAGCCCGAGATGTGACACTAGAAGTTTTTTCGTGTTTGATAAACATTCAACTTCAACTTTTTTTCATAGTTTTTTATGAATAAAAAGCCAGAAACATGAAGTTGCATAACCCAACTTTGAAATACCAACTTTTTCCAAAAAGGCAGGTGAACATTGCCATTAAATGAATTTTTCAAAAATGGCAATCCTACCCTCTTCCTCGTTCCTCTCAGCTCTGCTCTCCACCATCGTTGTCCAGTCTGACCAATTGGATTTTAGATTTCTCCTATGCATCATAAACTTAGCTAGCCAATAATTTTGCACCAAGATAAGAAAAAACTTCATCGAAGCCTTGGACTTCAGACTTTTCCTCTGCATCTAGTGAAAACACTGATCTATTTTTAGCTTTCATGCTGACCCAGATCCCACCCACCTCCCTAAACACGCAATGCCCAAACCACCTAAACCCATCCATGTCGTTGTCGTCAACCTCTTCATCTTGATCGGACTAGAGAAAACTGTGAATTTGACTAAACTTGGATAGATGAAGAAGACGGAGAAAATAAAGAAGATGAAGAAGAAGGAACAAGGAGATGAGAGTTCGGAGAGATATTATAATTAAATAAGATGAGGGGGAAGAGAGTTATAGAGAGAGAAGGGGAAAGAAGACCAAAAAATAAAGATGAGGGGATAAGAGAGTTCTAGAGAGGGATTATAATTAAATAATTTATAAAAAAAATTATATTATATTTAGCATCATATTTTTTTAATCATTTGATATAATCACAACACTTTTATACAAAAGTTATCAAACACTTGAACACTTCTCTTTTTTTTTTTTTTTTTTGTTAAAAGCACTTTCACAAAATAATTTTACCAAATCCTTAACTGCTTTATTTTACAGCTGTATATTCTTACAGCACAACAGAAGCAATTTTTATAAAAAGCACATCAATACCAAACTAACCCGAAATATTATCTAATTAGAGCTGTAATCCTATCGGGGTAAGGATCTTACCTTCACTACGACTATAAATAAAGGCACAATAGGATGAAATAACACACACCTCAAAATCACACATCTATGTCTTCTCTTTATTGCCACCACACCTGCTCTCTCTCTATCCTTTATATTGTTCAGTTAAACCAGGTATACAACACGTTATCAACACGCGCTTGACGCTGTGCTAAAAAGAGTTTGTTCATATTCCAAGGGAGTTACATTTTAATCATTCTTTTTATGATTACCTTATTATTTTATTGAATTGATCTACATGCTATTGATTTAATTTAAATTTTCTATGTTGGATGTGATACGAAGCATTGGAGATGGAATTCTGGCTTTTCGAGAAGGATCTTTACAAATTCAAAGGCTGAATTGTTTTCCGCTAATCATGTTCTTTTAAAATTAAGTAAGATATTTTAAACAACCATGAAACATGAAAAAAAAATCCATGATGCATGGAACCCCTACATTAACATGTATATATATATTGGACTATTGGACATGTTCATATATTTGTCAATATATAACGCAGTTTATAAAATCGCTAAGTAATCAAGCTGTGCTGGCCGACACCTGGAAGGTGACGAAGCCATAAAGTATAGTGATGTGGAAAATGTGAATAAATTTAAACCTAAAAGTGCCTAAAGACAAGAATGCGTTGTGAGCGGGAATGAACCCATTTCACACGTGACATCAGAGCATAAGTAAAGTACAGTAGTGTGGGTAAGGATCATACCCTCAGAGGTAGCCACCTATACTGAGATTCGCCAAGAATCCTCATCGATACGAACTTTGAGCAGCTAAAACCTGGTGAGGCGAAAAACAAGGGTGAGTAGGCCTGAAAATAAAGTTTTAGTAAAAACCTTTTGAAAACGTTATAACCCTTCGCTGTAAAACCAATCCAGAACAATGCACAAAGACAGTAAAAATCAAGTATTCCATGTCATAACGTTTCAACACTGAAATATGTAAGCCAGGTGTGAAAATCAAGGTAAAATAATATGCCAGCCGAAGTCACCTAACGTGATTTGTACGGCTGAACCTATAGCTCGCCAACCTATGCCTTCACACGAGTTGGAACCACCTAATGTGGTCTGTACGACAGGCTGGGTGTAAACAAGTACACTCAAGTGCTACGATCACGTGAAGGCTATGCGATGAATCGTGGGTCATCTACGAGTCGGAACCACCTATTGTGGTATGTACGACAAGCTGGCACCAGACTCGGAACCACCTATTGTTGTATGTACGACAGGTGCGGGAGGTGAACAATCATGTGAAGGCTATGCCCTGGCCTCGAGCGGGAGCACTAACACCGGGGTGCAGGATAATGAGCTCTAAGTGCATCTATGCATAACAATGTAATGTAACCAATCATTCACTTACTAACTCACCTGAAGCTTACCTGAGCCTTCGCAGCATCATCCTATATAATGCATAACAATAGTAATGAAATACTAAAAATATAATTCATTCACGACATGGCATTCAAAGCATAGTTCATATAAAAGCGTTTTTGGAAACCATATATATATATATATATATATACACACTATAAAAGGAAGAAGACCCACTCACTTGGAGTCCAAGTTACAACTTCCTAGCATGAATATCAAGGCGTCACAAACGATCGGTGCCTAGAACAATTATCAAATCACATCTCAGAATTCTTATTGATAGAACACGTAACTTACATAAAACACATCCCTAAGGACGCTCTAGAATGATTTGAGATCCATTGACCAAAACTCAACCGTCGATCAAAGATCGACGATAGGGTCCACAACCCTACATAACTCAATCTGGAAGATCCGCACCTTGGATTTCTGATCTGTAACTTCCCAAGATCCACATTAAGCTTCTAGAACAACATATTAAATTTTCATTACGATCCCACGGTTGGATCTCCGTAAATTACAATTTCAAGTGGCGGTTAATGTTTTATTTTATGAACTTACAAATCCAATTCGGGAAGATCCGTAAGTCGGATCCCCGATCTGTAAGTTCCTATGATTCTTAAATATTATGTGCTATAATGTATTAAAGTTTGGTGATGATCCAATGGTCGGATCATTGATTTCTATAACGTTCAATTGGCGGATCTTAATGAAATTTCGCCGGATTCTGTAAATTTTGTAGATTTCCTGGGCAATATTTAGAACTCTATATCTCACTTGTTTCTCAACCAAATTCGATCCATAGTATACCAAATCGAAGCTAGAGAAGTGTAGAACAAAATTATACCTCTTGGAGTCCAAATGATGGCTGGAGGTTGTCAGAAAATAGCCTGAAATATGGCTGTCCGCGGAAAAACCAGTAACTCGACGGGATTTCTGGGCAACCTTTCAACGTCCATAACTTTGTCAATACTCAACGAAATCAAGTGATTCAATAATGAAAATCATATTTCTCGACAAGAGGAAGAGATTGGTACCTTTTATGAAAGCTATCTCACCATGGTTTGGCTGGAAAACGCCTCGAAAGTGACAGAGGTCGTCGGAAACTGGGCAAACTTTAAATCATTATAACTTTCTCATTTTTCAACCAAATCACATGATCTAAACATGAAAATTTATCTAATCGACGATAAAAATCGATCTATACCTGTTTGGAGTTCAAAATATAGCTAGAAATTATCTAAAACTGAAGGGAAACCCACGGCTCCAAAAAGTGTGCTCTAACTTACCTTTTGGCCACAAAAATTCTCGAAACCAACTATAGATTCACAATTCCAAGGATGCTAGGGAATGATTATGATGTTTTTAGGGTCTAATTCTCTGGAAAAATGATTGGTGCTGGTTGGCTTCCACGGGAAGAAAGGGAACCAAAAGAGAGTGAGAGAATGAGAGTTATGGGAGAGAGAAGAAAGTCACGAGAGAGAAAGAAGAGAAGGAGAGTTCCAGAAGATTAGAGACCAATATATGGGTCCCACGTGGCACACTACTCCAGATACAACATGTGTTTCAAATGGCAAATTACCAAATTAAATTCCGTTTGCGCCCACGTGTTCGTAGCAACGAGTATTATCCAAAGTCACCAAGAAACTGATTCTTACGTGACAAGATAAGGTGGTCAAACAAAATCAACGCATTTGCCTCGAAGGGCATTTTCCTACATTCACTTATTAAAATTATTAAAAAAATCGTAAAATTGGCTACAATCTGCCCCCCTTAAGAAAAATTTCGTCCCCGAAATTTAAAATAACTTGTTAAATGTAAAATCCTCAAAAATAAGGAGAAAATATGTATATAAATACATATACAAGGAGAAATCGAGTTAGAGCGGTTGCATAAAAGAGAATGCCAATGGGATTGCCATTATTCCTCTTTCATGCCTCCAAGCTCATACTTTCCTTCTCCATTAGCACAACACTAAAATCTAATACTTGTATAAAAACATAGGGTCAAAAATAGACGTATAAAAGCATAATGTCCAAATACGTATACGTAATACAATAGAAATAGTTGTACTGAAATCAAAACTGAGCATAGAAAAATTTTACCTACGCACTTGTAGCGTATCGTACTCCGAAGGTATGTATGTAGTATCTTTGGATTGAGCCCAAATAATAAATAAGTAACTAAACGTATAAATAACTAAAATACTAACGTAAACGGATATAAATGTCCACTTACTCAACGAGTTCAACAAATAAGTTATCAATATTACGGTCTGCAGCCTACAATTCCAACAACTCACTGTTGTCCCGATAAGTAAGTAACAAAATCCCGAGGGTGCAATATTCCCATCATGCCCCCATTGAGAAATACACATAAATCGTCTGGTCAAAGCCTTGATCGTGCTCGCGAACTACCATTTCGGGCAATATCGTCGATAATATAAAATTTTCTATATCGTAATCTCAAACATTCAGATACATGTTCGCAATACTCACCTACCAATTATGCATTGTGCATAAAGTCTCCATACAATGTCTTAAACTGTGTCAAACCCAAAAATCAAAAGTGTAACCACAGTTACACATAACCCTAATAAAATAAATGATTACTACAAACTTACCATGTATGCAGAACGAATAAAACGCAACACGTACACGAAGGCCTGTGTAGTTTGTTGAGACTAACCATCAGTCTAAGAATAAAGTGCAATATCGGGTAACAACTTCGTACTCATAGCCTTCAAGAAGAATTCTCAATGCTTGGAAATGAACCACGCATCATAAGATACAAAAGTGACAAACATACCATGTAGTCGTACAATGTAGTCCATAATGCCTTAACGAGCATCTTCATATTAAATCCTCTCAAATTTAGCAAAAAAAAAATATGTCGAGAGGCTAAAAGAACACTCAGGAGTTTGAGAGTCAAAACAAGTCCAACAAGTCTCCAATATAAGGTAACGGAAATTAATGTATGATATCTCGCTACAACGGTAGCTTTAGGAATATTCAATCACCAACAGTAAAGATTCGTTTAGTAGAGTATTTGTTAAATGATTGAAGAATTACTGATCACAACTTCATTTCAATATCCGAGCAATTCCTTTAGACAGTTTCTCTGGTTCAAGAATAATACAAAGTGTAGAAGGGTATACACGGACCCAAGATTGACTAGAATATCTTCCAGCATAAAGAGGTGAATATGGAATCCCTATTAGAATAAACGCTGGTCTAAACGCCCGAGAAATCTGATAATTTCAAGAATGAGGAATTTTCCAAGTGGTCTAAAATGTAGTCCCTTTGGACCAATGGAAAATGGCTAACTTGTCATTTTGGTCGATGGTCACTGAAACATCATCATAACCCCACATATACAAGATACCTCGTATCAGAAGCTTATGGTGATATTTTCCATCCTTATACAGGTACAGGAAATGATTATAACCATCCAAACAATTTATTGATATCTTATGAGTAACGTCAAAACAGTACTTTTGAATTCCAATTGAAGTGGGATAGAACAAGCTAAAGGTGCTCAGTAACTACGTTTGCACCACCGAGGTAATACACGATAATGTAATCTTTGGCGTTGATTTGGTCCTTCCAACGCCGCTGTTAGAAATTTTAGCTTATCTCAAATGAAGATGTATTTGAGAAATCTAAGGTTGGTAAAGGTTTTAGACACGTTTCTTACGGAGAAGTGTCATCCAATATTTCAAATGAAGATAACAACAATTGACTCTAAGTCATGAATAGGATGGTTCATTTCGAACGGTTTTAACCGTTGGGAAATATAAATGATACTCCATCATGCTGCATCTACAGAGTCAAAACATCTCAAAGAACACGTCATTGTGGATTTCCAAAATGATCAATGTCATTGAAAGGTATAACGCAAAGGTAGATTGAGACAACAATGCGGTTGTCAGAACTTTATTCATGCTAACATCACAACTAAATTAACTTTCCTCGGTTGTGAGTGAGGAAAAACACTATAGCCGAAAATCTCCAACCAATTGTCGATAAAATCGACAAGACTAAAGATATCTCGAAATTCCACAATACTTTTGTCGATAAAGTGTATGATTAGGTAATTCCCTAAACGGTAAGCTTTAGTGACTAAGTTCTCTCAATGAAGTAGGACTTATTTGAAAAGTCAGAAAGAAAACTGGTATATGAGTTGTTCGATAAGAAATAAGGAGAATAAATGTGGTGTTAACAAGGTGAATCACTGGTGTATTCCACTTCTCGCATTTGGTGACATCCCCAGTAGAGTTTTGAGAAATGATGCCAAATGTATACCTCCTCGAACCGTGCTAAACTACTAACCAACTCTACGACACGAACTAAAAGGTCTTCACAGTTTTCTCGACACTCCAAATATTCTAACAGTGAGATGTCATTTCGTATTTTGATCTTACTGTCTACCTGTGAAAGTGATCGAGAAGTGGCTAGTCGAAGAGGTTTTGATCACCTAAATAGGTAATATGGTTAACATAATCGTGAGTTTACTGTCTTAATACAAGGTCTACTTCTAAGTTTCCACAATTTAGTTTCTTCAGTTCAAGTAGTCACTGTTAATCAATCTCCCAGTCGCGCTACTAATTGACGCATATACGATATTATGATATTGTTTGCTACCTTGAAACTGTAAACCGACGTCCTGGCATAAGGGTATCACTCCCGGATACTGGTTGACAGTTCATGGATATTGGACAATATCGTCAATTAATAGCGCCACCGTAGGCTGATTACAGGCTAGAGCCCACTCGGATAATTGGTTTTGGACAATTGGTAAGGAATTGGCCCGGTGAGGTGGTTTCATTAATTCTAAAGAAAATACTTACTACTTCAGGGATTTCTACTAACTGTAGGTATAACAACTCGTATACCGGTGCCTATGCTTGTCGAAACGATGAGTACGTCACCAAAAGAAAACTCAGGAACTAGCGTTGGCTGGAATGTCTTAAGGTCGAAAAAGAATTTTCTAATAATCCACTTTAGAACAGACTTAGACGAAAGTCGATCTTTCCCCTGAAGATCCGGAATAATCACTAGTGCGTTTGGAAAGATTAGTGCTATCAAGGACCAAAAGTGATTGTCCCCCTGATGTTCTTACGTTAAGTGCTACCCTTTTAGCACCCCACTGTCACTCAAGACAATTCTGGAAATTTCGAAAAACTTCGTAGGGATTCTAATAGGTGATACACTAGCGGGTACTGCCAAGGAATCAAGACTATTTATGGTTTCCAAACTCAATGGGATGGAATAAATGACTAGTTAATAGTGGAACTGGTAGGTAATTCTCCCGTGATGCACAATTGTCTATATAGTATTCAGGGCCATCAACTTATCTCAAATCTACATCTTTCCTTGGCAGAGGAATTATTCACTTATAATTTATAGACGTTCGCCAAAATAATTTTCTAAAAGGTTGATAAGTCGTCTAAGTCATTCAAGACTTAGAAAAAGCTAATACATTTTTCATATTCGACGAGGTGGCAAGATTTGACATTTAGGTTCAAGAACAAATAATGCTTATATCACGCGTCTGATGAACGCAATACTGCTCAACTTATGCTCTGATACCAAACTGACACACCTCGATCCGGAATGTCCACTAGGACTCCTAATCGAGCTGTGCTGGCCGACACCTGGAAGGTGACGAATCCATAAAGTATAGTGATGTGAAAAATGTGAATAAATTTAAACCTAAAAGTGCCTAAAGATAAGAATGCACTATGAGAGGGAATGAACCATTTCACACGCGACATCAGAGCATAAGTAAAGTACATTAGTATGGGTAAGGATCATACCCCCAGAGATAGCCACCTATACTGAGATTTGCCAAGAATCCTTATTGATACGAACTTTCAGCAGCTAAAATCTGGAGGGGCGAAAAACAAGGGTGAGTGGGCCTAAAAATAAAGGTTTAATAAAAACCTTTTGAAAACATTATAACCCCTCGCTATAAAACTAGTATAGTTTCCAGAAAATAATACTACATATATACATAAAACAATGCACAAAGACAGTAAAAACCAAGTATGCCATGTCATAATGTTTCAACACTGAAATATGTAAGCCAGGTGTGAAAATCAAGGTAAAATAATATGCTAGCTGGAGTCACCTAACGTGACCTGGACGGTTGAACCTACACGAGTCGGAACCACCTAATGTGGTCTGTACGATAGGCTGGGTGTAAACAAGTACGCTCAAGTGCTACGATCATGTGAAGGCTGTGTGACGAATCGCGGGTCATCTACGAGTCAGAACCACCTATTGTGGTCTGTATGACACGCTGGCACCAGACTTGGATCCAACGTGAGCATGCGGTACGAAAGGTGAACAATCACGTGAAGGCTGTGCCCTGGCCTCGGGCGGGAGCACTAACACTGGGGTGCAGGATAATGATCTCTAAGTGCACCTATGCATAACGGTGTAATGTAACCAATCATTCACATACTAACTCACCTGAAGCTTACCTGAGCCCTCGCAGCATCATTCCATTTAATGCATAACAATAGTAATGAAATACTAAAAATATAATTCATTCATGACATAGCATTCAAAGCATAGTTCATATAAAAATGTTTTTGGAAAACATAAGGCACACACACACACACACACACACACACACACACTATAAATAGGAAGAAGACCCACTCACCTGGAGTCCACGTTACAACTCCCTAGCACGAATATCAAGGCGTCACGAACGATCGGCACCTAGAACAATTATAAAATCACATCTCAGAATTATTATCGATAGAACATGTAACTTACATTAAACACATCCCCAATGATGCTCTAGAATGATTTGAGACCCATTGACCAAAAAGCAATTGTCGGTCAAAGATCCGTAACTTCCCAAGATACACATTAAACTTCTAGAACAACATATTAAAGTTTCATTACGATCTCACGGTTGGATCTCTAAAATTACAATTTCAAGTGGCGGTTAACGTTTTATTTTATGAACTTACAAATCTAATTCGGGAAGATCCATATGTCGGATCCCCGATCTGTATGTTTCTATGGTTCTTAAATATTACGTACTATAATGTATTAAAGTTTGGTGACGATCCAACAGTCGGAACATTGATTGCTATAACGATCAAGTGGCGGATCTTACTGAAATTTCGCCGGATTCTGCAGATTTTGCAAATTTCCTGGGCAATATTTAGAACTCCATATCTCACTTGTTTCTCAACCAAATTTGACCCATAATATACCAAATCGAAGCTAGAGAAGTGTAGAACAAAATTATACCTGCTTGGAGTCCAAATGGTGGCGGAGGTGGTCTAAAAATGGCCTAAAAGACGGCTGTCCGCAGGAAAACTGGTAACTCGCCAGGATTTCTGAGCAACCTTTCAACGTCCATAACTTTGTCAATACTCAACGAAATCAAGTGATTCAAAAACGGAAATCATAATTCTCGACGAGCGGAAGAGATTGGTACCTTTCATGATGGCTATCTCGCCATGGTTCAGCCGAAAACACCTCAAAATTGGTGGAGATCGCCGAAAACTGGGAAAACTTTAAATCGTTATAACTTTCTCATTTTTCAACCAAATCACACGATCCAAAAAGTGAAAGGAAACCCACGGCTCCAAAAAGTGAGTTCTAACTTGCCTTTGGCCACAAAAATTCTCGAAACCAACTACGGATTCATAATTCCAGGGATGCTAGGGACCTGATTTTGATGTTTTCAGAGTCTAATTGGCTGAAAAAAATTATTGATGCTAGTTTTGCTTCCACATGAAGAAAAGGAACCGAGAGAGTGTGAGAGAATGAGAGCTATGGGAGAGAGAAGAGAGTCACGGAAGAGAAAGAAAAGAAGGAGATTTCCAGAAGATTAGGCACCAATATGTGGGTCCCACTGGCACACTACTCCAGATACATGTGTTTCAAATGGCAAATTACCAAAATGCCCTAGAAGTTTAAAGGTTCATGGAATCTTCATTATAACTCCAAATTACTTTCCGTTTGTGCCCACGCGTTCGTAGTTACGAGTACTATCCAAATACACCAAGAAAATGATTCTTACGTGACACGATAAGGCGGTCAAACAAAATCAACGCATTTGCCTCAAAGGGCATTTTCGTACATTCACTTATTAAAATTATTTAAAAATCAAAAAATTGGAAAACGGGTTGTTACACGGGCCAAACCAACAATAAGCCGTTAGGCCTAGAGATTTCTGACAGGACTTGTTAACTTGACACTAAATTAACAGCTTATCGAATCGATACGATAACGAATCGGGTCGTTATCGGGTAACCTAATAACTTGTTAAGATAACGGGTTGGTCCGTGTATACACGTGGGTAACCTGATACACGATAAGCAAAATATTAATTTAATGGTTTGATGACTTCTATAATAATTATATATATATATATATATATATATTAAATTAAATTTAAAATTTTTGAAAAAGGAGGTAATATATTTTAAATTGTATAGTACTATTGCTTTATTTCTTTTCATAATTATTTTGGTAAACTTCTCATAATTTGAATAGTTTATAATGTTTGGTTTTTCTATACTTAATTTATGCGGAAGTGAGCTCTGATGTGGAAAACATTACTGAAAACATTATCAACATAACTCTTGAAGCAATAAATCAAGTCAAAGTTCCAATACAATTTTTCCATGACGATCGATGAAAAATGAAGGATTTTGTAAAAGGAATAACATGCAAGCTTTAAGTTTCATTGGCAAGGTTTTAAATTATGAGAAAGGCTTCACAACCTTGAAAAGAAAAACTCTTTCATTTTGTATATCCTTGCACATTTGATATTTTGTAGTAGACAATTAGTGCATTGGTTTTTTTTTATTAGGCTCTTATTTTGGAGTGTAGATGTAGTACTTAACGACAAATGTGTTTTTACAAATTTAAGGGAAAAAAAATATTTTTCTTAACGGGTCGGTTTGTTTTACCTGTTGGGTAAAGTGACCCGACCTGTTAAGATAATGGGTGTGACACGACACGACCCATTAAGATAACATATGTTACACGAAAACAACACGAAACACGACAAACACGACCTGTTTGCCAGGCCTACGAGCTGTGCTTGGTTGGTCTGCAGCTTAAGCCAGCGACAAGGACAACGTGATCATTACGTCAATCTTGCATCAGTAGCCCTCTAGGCTTGCTGCTTGCAGTAGACCAGCCTATTGTCTGGGTTCTTGGTGCTAGGCTTCACAATCCCGCGACCCATCTCAGAAGTCAGGCATAGATGAGCTTCTCTCGCACCGGCCCTAAGCCAGCTATGTGTTGGGCTTTACTCTTCCATGCCTCGGCCTGCATGACCAGCAACCTTGATGCTTGTTGGGCCATACCCCTACTGTTTCTTCTCGGCCTGCTGCCACCTGTAGCCATCTGGGCTGTTGTGCAGCATGTGTCCCTGAGAAGCCCAAAAGCCTGCAGCTTGCTACAGGGCTATGAACTGCAGCCATCAATTTTTGCTGGGATGGGTCGGGTTATGGATGTGCTGAACAGACTTGTATGGTTTGACTAAAACCTTTCGAACTCAAGTTTTTTTTTCTCTCTCACCCACTCTAATGGTGCAAATTTGCCTAGACATTATCCATTATGTCTCATCTTGATTTTGGTACTGCACAAGTGTGATGAGCAAGTGTGAATGTTGCTCCAGACCCATTCATGTGATCTAGCTAAAATGACGAGACATTATACTAGCTGTAAACACCCGCAAGGATAAACATACTTAATGGATGTTGAGTTAACATCCCCGGAGAATGTGCCACCTTTGAAGAATGGTTTGGCCACCTTGTTGGTCGATGCAGTAATGGCCTTAGCACAACAAATCACTCGATTCATAGGATTCACTTCCCTAGAAGAGAAAGGTCACGACACAAAATGAATCCATACTCGATCGATGTCTCAATCATTTCTATCTCATGTAATTAATCCGCCTTACTCTCGGGACTTGAAGTTCTTGGTCCAGTATACTAGTTTGGTTGAGATATGGAATTGGAATGAGATTATAACCGATGATGTTTTCACTTATATGGTAAATACCGACATAAATAAAAAGCGACTATATCGAACTGTGTTCCGTTGATTAGTGATAATGTAGAACTAATTGGACAACCGAAATTACAATCCAGGTTTAATTTCTTACCAAAGTGTGTTTTGGATCTATAATTTCTACACTACCTAAGGTAACCCTATATTGTTACTAGTGGCAAATGAAGCATAATGAGATGGACAATATAGTGACATATAATGCACGCCTTACAGTGCAATGGTTCTCTCAAACACCTTGTGATTGATTGCAACATTATGAATGTAGTTAGTGTTTCTCCATAAGTATATTGATACGGAGATTAACATGTACGTTCTCAAAGAATATACATGGACTGGTTCAAATAGTTTCATACCACATAATACTCTTTCAACTCGTTTGAGGCGTCCCCTTACAGATTGAAACAATCCAGAGGATATGGTATACTTGACTAAGTGATTATTTTTTATCAGTCAGGGATATGACATTATGCCTTTGCGTGTTAAACTATGAGGTCTTATTCCAAATTGCTAGAGTTGCAGTTTATGTCCATGACATGATATCATTAAGACTTAGGAAAAGCTTAAGAAAATTGCCTAGCACATGAAGACGGAATTTGAGATGAATGATCTTGTGAAAACTCGTTTATGTCTTGACTTGAAGTTCAAGCATTGTTGTGACAATATTTTGATCCACTAGTCATACTACATCTTGAAGGTGTTATCTTTAAGTATACCTATGATCTTCCATATGTTATATGCAAATGAAAACCTTGAAGAGGTTATGGAATCTGAGGTTTTATATTTGAGTTTAACTTTGCGCTTTGTTGTACTTAGCTCATTGCATTAGACAGGACATCTTGTTCGTTGTTGATTTATTGGTAAAGATGCAACACTGCACCTACACGTAACCACTGAATTGGTATTAAGGACGTATTTTCGTTACCCTGAAGGTACTACAAATTTGAGCTAATCACAACGCATCCCAAATGAATCCGACCCCCTGATCCTCGGAATGATGCTTGCCTTGTTTGTTATGCTGACGCTAGTTACGTATTGATGAGTCGATATTTTATTATATATTTTACCCTATTCTTAGTTTTAATTTATTGGTTATTTTGTGAGAATTTTGATACTTTGATTTATATTCTTAATGTAGGACATTCGACTTCCTCTGGAGCAAAAAGTAATAAAACGAATGAATTTTGGAGTAATTCCAATTAGAGGATGTTTGTGAGTCTGTTGACTTGATCGTATCAAAGTTTCATAATTTCTACCAAGCGGTTTATTTATGGCGATGAAATAAAGGAGCAGCGCGCAGGTTTGTCAAAGTGAAGTTTTGGGCTTCTTTGGGATTTTTGGCATCCAAGATGATGTCTTTTGGGTTCGAGTCGTTCTGCAATTATGTTTGGGACATCTCAAGCTTTAATTCTAGCCATTTTGAGCCTTTTTTGGAGCCCTGAAGATCTAGAAACATGGTTGTTTTGAGACTATGCAGATTTTGGGCGAATTTTACTAGTCAATTTAGGATTATGTTTCCTAATTTATTTTAATTTATTTGGTTTCCTAATTTTATTCTAAGACCTTTTCTATGTAGAGTTTTATTTTGTAGTAGTATAAATAAGGGTTTTTAGCCATTAGGTTTTTTTTTTCTTTTAGAGATGAGATGAGACAAGAGAGGAGACAAGAGGGGAGAAAACGCACGCACACTTTAGAGAGCTTTTGGATTCAAGTTTATTTTCAATGTGTTTTCTATCCTTATTTTTAATAATATTTCATTGTATGATTGCTAATAACTAAATTCAATTTGCTAGGGCGAGGCCACGAGCCTTAGCAAGAATATGTGGTTTTTTTTCAATTTGCTTATGATATTATGCATGCAGTTTTGAATTATTAATCACTGTACTTGAAACTATCTAATTGTCTTGATAATTGGCCACCATTAGGATCTTTAGAAAAGTAATTTGATGCAATTTTGGTCGGAAGGTTCCCAGAATTTGACGAAGGCTTCTTGTGATTAATATGTGCAAGTTCACTTAGGATGAACACCATGTCTTAAGGGTTGCATGGTTTTCAAATGGTCTTCATAAAGCATAAGGAGTCTTTCATGTTCAGATTTGATCCGAACGTCCGGACGGATTGCATGTTAGATATACGTTCTATGTTGGAGTTTCCAAGTAGAATATAAATTAGGAAAACCTAACCTTCAAAATATGCATGTGTAATTCATAAGTAATTGGAAGAACTACATAGAATTGTTAAGGTGACGGTGGAACCCTAGGCTTTTACAATTTAATTTTCAAAAATTATTTTCTTTTAGTTTATTTTATTTTATCACTTTATTTAATTATTTTCTATTAAATTCATTTTTATTATTTTAAATCATAAAATCAACTTTTTCTCAAACTTTGTTTTAAATAATTAATTAAGAATTGATTTAACATAGATTATTCATTCAATCCATGTGGAGAACGACTTTGCTAGAGCCATCTATACTATAATTACCTTGTACTCTTGCAAGTATTTTAGTGTTTTTATCCCTAGTTTTGCAGGTGGTAAAAATATCTATCACGTATCATCAAACCCGCACAAGGTACATTCCCAAAATGGTTATGTCTTTACCATTAGGTATACCGCAATATCTTGGAGGTCCACGATATAGACTTATTTACGAGGTTTTAGAATCATTCCAAGACTCAGCTTCATTACGCCATATGTGAGACATGGTTGAGAGTTCTTGTTAAGCACATTCGAAGTACTTGTTGTTTTCATCCATTGTTGAGTCTCAACGACGATCCATGAAGACTATGTCGCATGTATCAACTCGACCAAGACATGATACATCAACAAAATCAAAGCCAAGATATATTGCGTCTACATCACATCAACAAAGCTTCAGGAGGTTGAAGTCATGCAATCGGATTTCAGACAACCTTGTCGATCTCTGCACGACGTCACTACCGAAGTCAACCTTCCAAAAGCTTGTATGAGGAATTGGTATGCATGACTATTCATATCGAATGCGTGTAGTTCTCATTTGGAAGTTTTACATACTCAAGGGGAAGTGTTGAAGTCCTAATAGTTTAAGAATGTGATTGTGTAAATCCTATGTTAGCTTGGATATCCTTGTGAGATTCTATCATATCTCTTAGAATAGATATTATCATTTTAGAGTTGTGATCTTATTGAGGCAAAAAATTAACTTTCCTACTACTATAAATAAAGGCATAATTGGGTGAGATAACACACTCCTTAAAATTACACATCTCTCTTCTCTTTATTGTCGTTGCACCCTCTCCCTATCCTTTATATTGTTCAATTAAATCAGGCCTACAACAAAATCAAAAAATTTCAACGTAAACATTTAATAGTATGGACAATACAAAAGAGTAATGTGGTCAATGCCATTAAAATTATGTGGTGATAGATAATAGAGCAAGAGAAAGCCTAAAAGTTTAAATTAAAATCTTAGGGGATAGAGAGGCGGTAGCAAGAAAATGAGAAAACCCTAAAGATGAAAAACATGGCAACATTTAAACGTGGATAACCAAGAGCGATGAACGTATCATCTGCTCTAATTAATACAATTGCATACATTACACAACGATACATATTAGAGGTGCAATTGAGGTTGGGTCAATCCAAATCCGTCCATATCTAACTTGATTTCAAATCCAATTGTGTGGACTAAAAGAAGTAAATATTCGCCCAAACCCAACCCAACCTCAAACCAGTTATTTATTGGAGTTGAATTGAGTTGTTGTCTTATTTGTCCGTATCAATCCAAAGAGTATTGGGCCAAAAAGAGTGGATTTGGACCAACCCATGTCCATGAACGAATGGATAAATAACAATCCATAACCCATCAAACTCATTTATCAGCTTACTGCGTCTACCCATATCCAACTTACTTGATAGTGGTATCAGGTGCAACTAGGGATGGGCAATGGTAATGGCAGCCGGGTAACTGCGGTTATTTACTCATAACTGTTTATGTTTATACCGGCATAACCGTTTACCTGTTGGGTAATTGCATAAACAGTTATACTCATAACCATTACCGTTTATAAAAGGTTATTCATACTCATAACCGTGTACCTATTTAACCATAACCATTTACCCGTTTACCCGTTTTTGAACCCGTTTATCCTTTTTTTTACCCATTTGACACAGAACCAAACTGAAAGCTGCAAAACTAAATGCGAGAGATGGGAAACAGATTGTCCCCAAATAGTTAGTCAAATTTTGTAATGCAAAAGCAAGAAATTGATGGTAATCCTGAACTTTAGCACATAACCAAAATGGAAAAAGCAGCCAAAATTTAACACAGAACCAAACAAATTGCAGAACCAAATCCAGCATACCCAAAACAAATTGCAGAACCAAAATTTCTCACAAACTAATCAAACCTCAACTAATAGTGTTCAGAAATGAAGTTACCCAACCAAATCCAGCATACCCAAAACAAATTGCAAAACCCATGAAATTGAAAAGCTACAAAACCCATGAAATTGAAAATAAAATCTGCAAAACGCATTAAATTGAAAACAAAATCTGTAGAACATGAGAGAAATTACCATGAGACTAACCTTGCAAAGGAAGGAAGTCGTGGGTCGAGGCTCGAAACAGCGAGAGGAAGTCACATGTCACGGGGGTGAGAGACTGAGAGTGAGAGGATGACACTTGCAAATCGGCGACGACAAGATGTGAGATAGGTCGCAGGTCGCTGAGAAGGAAGAAGACGAAGCAGAAGAGCGGCGAAGCTGGGAAGGAGAGGGTTCGGACTAGAGGGGAGAGAGAGAGAGTCTGCTTCTAAAACCCCTCAAAATCCCTGCGATATTTTTTTTTTTAATTTTTACATATATTAAATTAAATGGGTAAATGGATACCCGTATAACCGCGGGTAATACCCATAACCGATGAATACCCGTTATAACCGCGGATAATACCCATAACCACCCATTTAAATTTCGTGGATAAACGGTTATACCCATAACCGTTTATTCGTCTAAACGGTTACCTATAACCGTAACCGTGATCTTTAAATGGGCAGATAACCGCAGTTACCCAAACTCATGGGTATTTTGCCCATCCCTAGGTGCAACCCACTAAATTAATGGGTACCCAGATTTTATTTTTATTTACTTTCCAATACTCGCCTAATTGCACCACCTTCCTCATTAAGCATAGATCTAGCAATTTCATGCACGACACGTCACGTTAACCTGATATGAAACGATACGAAAAAAATAAGTTTAGAGTCGAGGCTTAACGTGTCAGGTCTTTTATCAGGTTAACTCGTTAAACAATTGTTAAAATAACAGGTTGGTTCGGATCTACCTGCATGTAACCTGTTTTAACTTGTTAAACTAAAGTCATAAAACTCTCAATCTCTTCCTTAACTTATGTGGCATGTAAATAGTGTTGAGTTAAAAGCTTATTTTAAGATACGCTATTGGAACTCTATTTTAATCTCACCTTGCTCCCTGTAACTCAAAAGTCATCACTTTACTCTCTAAAACTCAAAGTTCGCTCTACTTTGTCCCCTAGAACTCGATTTTGTTCCAATTTTACCCAATAAAACTTAAAATTCATTATGCATTACCTTAGATCTGTTAATTTCTTATGTGGTTTTGATTTGGGTGCACCAATCTAATCATTTTTTTTTTTCATCACTTCAATTTTCTTTAAACTTAATATTTTCTGATTGTTAAATGTTAACGCATAATGGAGAATTATTGCACATGTCGCATAGTCTTTTTGGGTGTTAGGTCTCACGTATGTTTCAGGAGGTGCCTATAAGTTTCAGGGAGAAGAGAGAGTTCACAAGTCAAAATGGAACAAATTTTGAGTTTTATAGAGTAAAATTGTGACTTTTGAGTTACAGAATACAAAGAAAGATCAAAATAGAGTTATGGGGGTATAGGTAAAAATAAGCCTTATTAAATGATTAGTTGTATTGTTGAATAAAAGGAATGATGAGTTTACGATTAATTTATTAATTCAGCTTGTGCGTTTCTACCAAAAAGAAATTGATTTGCCAGCCTATACGTTTGTACTAAAAAAAGGAAAAAACAAATTGCCAGGTCAAGATTGGATTTGTATCAAAATTTAGCATCCAATTTCGTAAATGTCAACCTAATTACCCTCAAAACTTAAAAACGATAAACCTAAAATCCAAACTCTTTTTTTTTTTTTTTGTCAAAGAGGAATATTATTATATACGAATTGAAACATTTACATCGTGAGTCAGAGTATTAAATAACCACTCCGGTTCCAAAAAATCCCACAAATGCCATCCCCCCATCCGCATAACATGAGCCGCCACCAAGTGTGCAGCCCCGTTGCATGTATGCGGTGTAAAGAGAAATTCAACTTGACGTATTTGCTGTTTCAGATGATTAATATCCCAAGCAATGCTTTCCACATTAGTCTCCAGCGACTTCCTACCAGTAAGCATGTCCACCAAAGTTTTAGAGTTTGTTTCAATTTGAACACCATCAAAACCCCTCTCCACACATACCAGCAATGCAGCGCGGATCGCCTCAGCTTCTGCCACCAAGACCGATTCACAATCCACATCCCCCACCCCTCCCGCTGCTTGAAACAACCCTGCAAAGTCCTGTGCCACCCAGCCAAAACCCCCCTTACGCTTGTGCATAATCCATACTCCAACACAGTTGATTTTAATAGTTCCAAACGGAGGCTTAGACCACTTTTTTTGGTCCTCCGCCTCCCTTCCCTGATGTTCTCCACCCCCCAGTCGCCCCTCCCCCATTTCCTTCCGACTGCCTGGTACCGCAGCCTCCTGACACCCCTCTTCAATTTCCCCCCAATGTTTATTCAACAACTCCAAGGCCACACTCGGTTCCACTCCCCTATTTTCAAACACCATGCTGTTTCTGCACTTCCAAATCCTCCATAATCCGCAAACAACCCCCATCACCAGCCTCTCACCTTCTTCCTCCGCAACATATTTGGCCAAAATCCACTTCCAACAGGCCAAAAAATCATCCCCCTTTATCCCCACCACGTCCAGCTGCAAAGGAGACCCAAACCAAACCACACGGGCAAAGGAGCATTTAAAGAAAAGATGAATCTGCGTCTCATTATCCTCCCCGCAGTGTGGACATCCAGGCGCCAAATGCACGCCCCTTCGTTGTAGATTGTTTTTCACGGCAAGAACATTCTTACATCCTTTCCATATGAAGTGTCGAAGCTTGGGAGGAATGTTCATCCTCCAAATATCCCTCCATATAGGATCTGTTACATGGTCCGTACTAGTTTGTCCCAACCCCTTCCTCCCCAACTCTCCATTCTTGTTCATCTCCTGCGCAACCTTATACCCAGACTTGACAGAATATGAACCATTTTTCGTATAATGCCAAATCAATCGGTCCAGGCAACCAAACCTACTTAAAGGCAAGCCCAATATAATCCACGCCTCATCCTCGTTAAAGCACCTTTGGACTAGATCCCGGTTCCAACCTCCACCAACATTCATCAACTCCCCCACCACCCCAGGTATGTGATCCGACCTCGAAATGGGAAGGAAAGTGCGCGGTGTAGGCATCCAAGGATCTTGCAAAATTCTAATATTTCGTCCATCCCCAACCCTCCATCGAAGCCCCCATTTCAGAACCTTGCGACCCTGAAGGATGCCTTTCCACCCCCAAGAAGTGCATCTACCCATTGGAGCCTCCAAAAAAGAAGAATTGGGATAATATTTTGCTTGCAGGATTCGAGCTAGAAGAGATTGCGGATTACATATAAGTCTCCATCCAATCTTAGCAAGCATTGCTAAGTTGAAAGAGATGATCTCTTTGAAACCAAGACCACCCGCCACCTTCCTATTTGACATTTTATTCCAAGCCAACCAATGAATTCCTTTTTGTGTTTTTGGGTCCCTCCACCAAAATCTAGCTATTACCTGCTCAATCTCCTTGGCCAATTTAATGGGAATTTGAAAACATGACATTGCATAATTGGGTAACGCAGTAGCAACACTCTTAAGAAGTACCTCTTTCCCTGCCACCGATAGAAATTGCTCTGCCCAACCATTGATTCTCTCGTCCAGCTTATTTCGAATATCTTCAAACACCTTAACCTTCGATCCCCCAAAATCTGCTTGGATGCCCAAATACCTTCCAAACTTTTCTTGGTACTTAATCCTCAGTAATTCTGATAGCCTCAGTCTCAATGGTTTCAGACACCTTGAGCTGAAGAAAACCGAGCTCTTCTCCAAATTAACACACTGGCCCGATCCCTCAGCATATTTATGTAAAACTTCATTCACATGAGTAGCCTCCACCTCCGTAGCTCGGCAAAATAGAATGGAGTCATCCGCAAATAAGACATGATTTAAGGGTTCCGCACTGGAGGTAACATTTATTCCCCTAATATGGCCCACCCTATCCTCGTGTTGTAGTAGAGCAGACAACCCTTCCGCACAAATTAGAAATAAGAACGGCGATAATGGATCTCCCTGCCGAATCCCCCTACAAGGCACGATGTGCCCCGTGGCCTCCCCATTAACAATCACACTATAAGAAACCGTCTGCACACACTCCATGACCGACCAGCAAAATAAATCAGCAAACCCTAATTTATGCATCATCGCATTCAAGAAGGACCAATCAACATGATCATATGCTTTCGCCATATCCAGCTTCAATGCCATAAAACTTAAGCCCTCGTCATGCCATTGTTTCATAGAATGTAACAGTTCATGAACTACCAAGATATTGTCCGTGATTTGACGCCCTGCAACAAACGCCGACTGGTTTGGACTGATAACTTTGGAACCACTTTCTTAAGCCTGTTTGTCAGAACCTTCGAGATGATCTTATACACCACATTACACAGAGAAATTGGTCGAAATTATGCCACCTTCCTCGGGCTATCTACCTTCGGGATAAGAACAATATTTGTCTGATTTAGCTCCCGTATCAACCGGCCCGATTGAAAGAACGACTTAACCATTCCAATGACCTCCCCACCCACCGTCTCCCAATGATGCTGGAAGAATCCAGCATTAAAACCATCTGGACCCGGTGATTTAGTTGGATGTATCTGGTAAAGTGCCGTCTCAATTTCCAAATCAGAAACCGTAGCAATTAGCAGGTTATTATCAACTTGGTCAATCTGCCGTGGCACACAACTAACAATTTCCTGAAACCCCATGGTTGTAGTCCTGGTGAATAGGTCCTGGAAATATTGAGCCACAAGATTCTGCACCCGCTGCCTATCCACCGTCCACGTACCATTCTCCTCCTCTAAACCTCGGATTGCATTTCTGCGTCTTCTTTTCATAGTCTGAGCATGAAAGAATCTCGTATTTTTATCCCCTTCTCTAAGCCACTGTACTCGAGATTTAGTTCTCCAGTAGATATCTTCATTTTTGACGGCACGTTTTAACTCATCCTCCATTCCCCTAATATACAGACCATTAAAGTTCGGTTTTTGGTACGCATGTCTTAACTCTTCATTCAACCGCAGGATGACCTTATGCTCATTTCGCCCCGCATTCTTCTACCAGCCAACGATCCCGTGCCTAACCTATTTCATTTTACATAACAACATACGCCCTGGGGGGCCTTCCTGGTTCGTTGCCCATCCCTTCCTCACTACCTCCACGCACTGCTCATCCTGATTCCACCGTGGGTCATACATGAATCTCCTCTTCCATCTAGTTTGTCGCAGCTCTGTGAAGAGCACTAACATTGCGTGGTCCGATCCCTCAAGAACTACATGCTTCACAACTGAGTTTGGATAATACCTCACCCAATCATGAGAGCCAAAAGCTCTGTCAATTCGTTCTTTGATGCACCCCTCATCCCTTCTATTACACCAAGTAAAAGGATAGCCTTCAAAACCCAAATCTAATAAGCACGTAGTGGTGAAAAAATTTCGGAAGGTACGCATGCTAGAAGCTGTCCTCCTATTCCCTCCATACTTCTCCGACTCCGCCAAGACATCATTAAAGTCCCCCATCACAAGACAAGGTTCCATACAATTTAAAATACGCTGGGACAAGATCTCCAGCTGCTGATCCCTCTTAGGCTCCTCAGTACTTGCATAAACAACAATAAAGCGCCATTTGCATTGGTTAACCAAATCATCAATCAAAATTTCAATGAAAAAATCTCCATACTTTATTAAAACAATATCTTTGGCATCTCGCCAAAAAACACACAAACCTCCCGCACTACCCCTAGATTCCACAGCATGCATACACGCCATACCCAGTCTCTTCTTCAAATACCGATATCGTCTACTATGGTTCTTTGTTTCCACTAAAGCCACTACTGCGGGGGAGTGGAGCCTGTTCTGCTCCAAAAGGTTGTCAACTGTCAGGTCTCCCCCTATACCCTGACAGTTCCAGCATAAGAGATTCATTGCGACCGCGAAGACCCTTCGCAGGTGGCCTCCGCATAGGTTCCTCCGACTCTGGAGAGTTTCTGTGACCGATACAACACATTTCCAATTGCCTCCGTACTGTCCCCCATTTCCTCCCGGCGCCGCTTTGTTCCACCCTTCGTTACCGCCTCGATAATGGGCAGCAAATCGAACGGGTCAGAATCTTGGGACGCCATACCATCTCCTCGACTAACCCCCTCCTCTCCCAGCATCACAGCATGATCCGTAAGCCCCTCACGATCCCCCGCAGCAGGCAAGTTAAGATCAAAAGCATGATTTTCCACAATCCCTCGTTCTTCAGGGTGATCCAACAAGATTATGTGATCAGCCTCCGGCGCCACAACCCCCCCCCCCCCCAGGGCCAATCAACCCCGCATCAAACGCCTTCTCCCTGGCCAAACGCTGCCTCTCCTCCTCCCCAGTCGCTCCGTTGTGGTCATCATCATGGGGAGCTTCCCCCTCTCCTTTTCTTCTCCAAGTGGAAGAACTCGAACCACTCCATGCTCTCGATCCCTTGTACGACTCCCCCAACTCCGATCTCACTTGGTATCCTCTTCCCTTCAGCCAATTCCCCCGTAAATCAACTTCCGCATCTAACCCCTTGAAAGCATACACTTGCTCTACTTCTTCCTGCATTGCTTTCTCCCCCAGAAGCTCCTCCTTGCAAATCCGTGTGACATGCCCCAGGTTCCCGCATATAAGACAGTAGTTTGGTAGCCCCTCATACCTAAAATCAATCCAAATATCCCCATAATTTGGAAACTCCACATTGGCTCCCCTCATCAGCGTCTCTCGGACGTCGAAAGAGACTTTCACACGTAAAAATCTCCCAATGCAGTCTCTACCATCATCCTTATCCACTCTGATCACTTGCCCAAGTAGCCGTCCTATTGCCCTAGCCACAGCTTCTGTCATGTTCATTGGTGGGACGTTATGTAGTTGCACCCACATAGTGACCATAGATAGAGGTTCCGTCCATCCCCCCTGCCGAGCCCCGTCAACAACTAACACCAACTCCTCTCGAAACACCCATGGTCTATCCACATCGAGAACCCGGGTGAGATCCCTACGTCACACAAAACGAGCCATAAAACGATTCCCCCCCCCCCCCCCCAAAGCCCTAATCGATACACCTTCCTTTCCTCGCCATAGGCTAGTAAACTGGTCAATGAAGCCATGCTCATTCACTACCTTGGACGACAAAACTTCTACTAATAGGCTGTAGTGAAACCCCAGCAACGCCCCTTCGACATCTTTCTTGTCAATCTTGAGTCCAACCTTTTCCTTCTCAGACAAGGTAAGACTCTTCCCAAACTTCCTTGTCAGCGCATCCAGATTCTGTCTGCTTCCCCGCTCCATCGCAGACGAAATCTGCAGTTCCCTCTTTGTCAACAGTACTCGAGTCGAATTGCAGTCTTCGCCAGAAGAAAATTCCCACAAACCCTAGCGCCGTTCTTTTCTCGCACAAACCCTAACCCTCCTTACGAGGAACTTTATGTTTTTCTTATCGTTTCACTAGTATTTTTTTCCTAAAATCCAAACTCTTGGCTTCGTCCTTTTCTTTTGTAGTGAATGAGCAGCTTCTCCACAACCAAAGACCCTAAATTCCAAACTCTATTTTATAAAATTATGAAAATTTACAGGCTTTGATGGATTTGATTTCATTTGTGAAGAAATTGTTCTCTGAATATATCAACCTATTTGTTATGACCATTAATAAAAGGCACTACAAATAACGGAAATTATATAGCTTCGTTTTGATCTTAATAAAAACTAAAAAGAATAAAGCATCTTTGATCCATTTAGATGAAATCGTCATGAAACGAGCCAAAGAACTCCAATCAGGAAGTTGATTTAACATACAACAACAACAACAACAACAACAAAACTTTTTCCCACTAATCAGGAAGTTGATTTAACATAATAAAAAAAAAAATTATTTATACAAGAAAGGCTCTTTTAATTTCTTTTGAATTTGAAAAAAAAAGTCAATATCTTTCCATCATCCCTTTGGTATCGTTTGGTACGCAGACGGGATAGGATGGGACAGAACAGAACGGAGGTTTCGTGTTATGTTTGGTACGTGCAGGACGGAACGGGACGGTTGTTCCGTTCTGCGTTTGGTACGCGCTGAACAGAACGGAACCAAAGGATTAAATGACTAACTTACTCTTGTTTCGTCTGTTGTTTGGTACAATATTTATGCGTGGGACAGAACGAGACTTTTTTTTTTTTTTTTTTTTTTTGAACTTGTCCATATTTGAACACATACATGCCTATCTATGATATATTTTTTACACTAGCACATGGCTGAAGATTTGTTATGCCATGAATTCCGTCATCTTTTACAACAATACCATGATTAGCTTTTGGAGATTGCAGAAGAAGCAAAACGAAAAACAATGGCAAAGAATTTAGAGAGAGAAAGTGAATGACTATAGATTGTATTCCTTGAACAATGAATGAATTACAGAAAGAGAAAGGTGGTTGTTATTTATACAAGTTTTCATTGCTTCACTCATCAGCTACTAACCAACTAACTTCCTTATATCCCTACAAATCCCAACAGACTAACAGCCTTCCTACAATCTCAACAAACCCATACTGATGTGTACATATCAATCAACAGACCCATGGCCTGAAGAAATAACTTCATGTTTCTTGTGTATTCATCTAATAAAAGGCTATTTGGAACAAGACTAGATCTTGAAGATAATCTAATGTGCTGCAACAACATACATGGAGACCTATAAAACGAAAAGTAAAGAGCATTGTTAAGTAATAATAAAATAGAAAAACAACACAAATCACAATCAGAAAAGTTTCAGATGCATAACTTCGTAATGAATTTTAGAGCAGTTCTAAAGCCATAGACAAAGTAAAGTTTCACAAAACCAGTTGCACAGATTTTGACAAAACCCAGTAATTAACAAATCAAAGCTGATGACAAATAGACCAAGAAATTTTTAGTGTTCAATAAACCCAGAAATTTTGCACCCAGTAATTAACAAATGGAAATTTTATTTAGACCCATTTATCCTCTTTCTACACCCAACTTATTATTTTTTTTCTTGAAATTCCAAATGTACCCAATAATTATCTTTCTACACCCAACAAGAACAAAAAGAAAATAAAAATAATTTAGCGATAGGCAACTCTAGCCACCCTATCTCTTCAAACCTCAACCACCTAGTTTCTAACCTCCCCAACTCCCCACCGCCACCTCCCTTACCACCCACAACAATTTGAAAATTAGAACATTATTCTCAACATCCCACGATTACAAAACCCAAAAGAAACATGTTAATATTTTATTTTTTATTTTTTGAAAAAATTAATGGTATTATTAACATATGGTCCAACACAATTAGATTTGACACGTCGACAATTTCGGCATAATTCAGACATGTTAGAAAGACTGCATGGAAGAGAGAGCCATTGTGTGGCCGACGAAAGGTCGGGAAAGGGACATTGATGACTGAGATCTTTGGGGGTTTCATTGTGAGTGATAAGATGGTGGTGGGGGGTTGGGGAGGAGTAGAAATTGGGGGTGGTTACGGTTTGGAGTGATGGCGTGGCTCAGGTTTTTTAGTGTTGGAATTTTATATTTTATTCTTTTGTTCTTTTTCATTATGGGTGTAGAAAGAAAATTGTTGGGCAAATTCGGAATTTTAAGATTAAAAATTATAAGTTTGGTGTAGAAAGAGAATAAATGGGTCTGAATAAAATTTTCCATTAACAAATCATATTTTTTTAGTGTTCAATAAACCCAGAAATTTTGGAGTGCGTCACCTGACCTAACTTGAAGGTGCTCTTATTAGAACTTTTGCAGGTTGCAGTACTCCCCCAATATGATTCCCATGTACTTCTTTGAGGCATTTAATCAAACAACTTGGAGGCCAAATATGCATAGTACCCACAAAAGTGGTAAGCGAGAGTCACAAAACAAAGATAAACTGTGCTTCCCATTTCAATCAACAATCCCAAGTTCATTTTTGAAACATACAACGCAGGAAAAAAAATTATTCAGAGTTTGGAAGAATTGAAAAGAAAATTTTCAAGGTCTAGGTGAAAAATCATACCTGAAACATTTCAGAGAATCAACTCGCTGCAAACTATCAATCCAAAAAACCCAAGTAGCAGATTGAAACAAAAAGGTTGTATGCTACAGCTGAAGAGAGAGATAGAGAGATATAGAGAGAGAAAGAGAGAGAGAGAGAGAGAGAGACCATTCTTGGTCAGCAGTGTCCCAGATCTGAGCCTTGACACTCCTGGCCAGAATCTGAGACTTGCCCACTGCAGAGTCCTATCAGTACCACCTTGAACACTTAGTCTACCTCATGGTTTCAATTGAATCAGATAATATTGTGAAGAAAAAAAATGAGATTGGAATTGGATGCAGAGATCGAACCTGGTGATGCAGAGCTTTGAGAAAATGGAAAGAAGATGATAGGGAGAGGATGGGGAAGAAGGTTGCGAGAGACCTGGGAGATGTAAGGGAAAGATGGAAAAAAGATGATCGGGTTCGTTTTGTGATTTTGACGGACCTGGGAGATGTAAGGGAAAGATGGAAAAAAGATGATCGGGTTCGTTTTGTGATTTTGACGGTGTAAATATTGAAAAATATAAAGGGTATTTTTGTCTTAAAATGTTATAATTTTGTGTTCCACAAGGGTAGAATGAGTCATTCCAGGGGGAAGAGGCGGAACGAAAATTCATCCAAAACTTGTCCCGTGGAAGCACGTTCCACCCGTTTTAGGCGCACCAAATATGCGACGGAACGTCTCGTCCCACTTCGTTATGTCTCATCCCACGTATCAAACGGTACCTTTAGGAATGTGAGTCGGCGCTGGTGTTAATGTTCTGGAAATATTTACATGTGATAAAACTTTGCTGGTGTGAAATACACTTTTCGGCAATCTAAGTTAATTTTTAGGGCATTTAAGTCTATTTAGATGTGTTTTTTTGTTATAACTTATAATTGATAGTTTTTATAAAAATTGACATTTATGAAAGTAGAGAGTAAATTTTGGCTATATATGATAATTTCTTGTTAAGATGTTAGAGCATCTCTAAAGGAGATGTCAAAAAGTTCACATCAGTAATAACGGTAAAATAGAACATTACTAGTGTTTTCTAACCGAAATGTCAACTCCTATGTGGAATGAAATAGAAAGGAGAGGAAGTTGTTGTCAAGTTTGACAGCAGCTTCAAATCTATTTTTAGTAATTAATAAATGTTTTCATAATTTTTATATTTATCTTTTGTTTTAAAATACTAAATTACAACTATAAAAAAAATAATAGTTCAATTTGAATTTAATTTAATTTTTTAGAATTTGACATCTCGATTTTTTTATCAAAATTTTGAAATGGTCTTATGTGCTTCCCACAATGAGGGGTTAGTGTAACTAGGGTTGGGGTTAGCATACTATTCTAATTAGGAAGAGGATACAACCTTATCCAGGAAAACCTTATCCCCGAGCTCGCGCAGAAAACGCACTCCAGCAGGAGCAGCCCCAGCCAGATCTTGCCAATCGATTCCGAGGTTGGTAGTGACCAATTATTCTCTCGAGTTATTCGTTACATTTGCCCTGTTGTCAATTATCATAAAAAGTAAGTTTATATGGTGTGCAGATTTGAGCGAGAAAGTTTCAAAACGTGAATTTTATTAAGATGATATATCTTAATGAATTAATAAACACTTTTTTTTAGTGCAATGAGCACTCAGCAGTGAAATTTTCTCTTCTATATGTTTGGGTGCGGGACTTTCAAGTTTCATGTTACAAGGGATTTTGGCTAAGTAAGCCAGAAATGGATTGCAAAAAGTTAGTAGAACTTGGGAGGGAGGTATGTTTGAGACATTGGGACTTGAGATTGGAAGGCAGATAGATAGATAGTATAGTATGCTTTGATATCACTCCATCATTTTTTTTCTGAAGCAACCAACCAACCATCCTATTGCATTCAGAATTCCTCACTAATAAGTAGTCACTAGACAAAGAACATGGGCAGAGACTTGCTTCGTTGTTATATGGGAGAGATCATAAATAGTTTGATCTGAATGTAATGCCGTTTAGTGATTTTTTGTGCTCATTACTCTTTTGATATTCACTCAGATTCCAGCAGTATGGGTACCCGTGCCCGAACTGGTGGTGATCGCCTAAGAACGGTCTGGACCTCTGAAATGGATCGATATTTCATTGATCTCATGTTAGAGCAAGTTGGCAAAGGAAATAAATTTGATGATCATTTATTTAGCAAGCGTGCCTGGAAGCATATGACATCCTTGTTCAATGCAAAATTCAACTTCCCCTATGAAAAAGATGTTCTGAAAAATCGGCACAAAACACTAAGGAATTTGTACAAGGCTGTAAAAATTCTCCTTCATCAGAGGGGATTCAGTTGGGATGAAACGCGACAAATGGTGACTGCTGATAATAATGCCTGGGATGGATATATTAAGGTATACTTAAATCACCTGACCTTTCTCTTTTCCAAAATTTCCCTCTCTCAACCATGTCAAGAGACTTTACAGATTATGGTTTCAGGTACACCCCGATGCACGGTCATTCAGAATAAAAACCATCCCTTATTACCATGATTTGTGTTTGATATATGGCGATGCAGCATTCGAAGAGAAAGGTAACCATTGTGTCTTTGATACAAATGTTAAAAATATGTAACGATTAGGGGCAGTTGTTTTGCCAGGAGTTTTTAATTCTGCTTCTTAACCTGTTCATGCCAGGTGATAATGTTCCCGAGGAGTCATCACATTCAAGCGAGACTGGTAAAACAGCAGCCACACAGCCAACGAACGTTAATCAGGACACAGCAGAGGCTCTTCATGATATTATTGTTGGTGAGGATTATGGAGTCGCTATCTCAGAAAAATGTTTTGATGTTAGGCAGCATGCTATTACAAGTGTTCCTGAAATCACCGCTAGTAATCGCGCCAGAACTTACTGGCAGCCGCCCATGGACTGTTATTTCATTGACCTTTTGCAAGAACAGGTGCGGAAAGGCAGCAGGGTTGATGGCGTGTTTCGTAAACAAGCTTGGAAGGAGATGATTGCATTATTCAACGCTAAGTTTGGCTTTAATTATGATATGGATGTTCTTAAAAATCGGCACAAAACTCTGAAAAGGCAATATAATGTTATAAAGAATCTACTTGAATTAGATGGCTTTACTTGGGATGATAAGCGCCATATGGTGACAGCTGATGATTATGTTTGGCAAGATTATATTAAGGTAATTATTTATTCAAATACCACATACTTATTCAATAGAAGACTTTTATTATTTATGTATTGCACATGATATTCCAATTGAGTTCCTCCCGATATAATCATGATGATTATCTTTGTTTCATTAATCAGAGTCAGAAGAAAATATTGTTATTGTAACATGCAGGAACATACTGATGCACGGCAGTTCATGACCCGACCTGTCCCATATTATAAAGATTTATGCATGATATGTGATCCAAGTCTTGATGACAGAGACTGTTATTCAGGTCAAGATGTAGAGCAACAAAATCAAGTTGAAGGCGCCAAGTTCTGTGGAGCATTAACTAGTCTTCAGTCTGCATCTACATCAGTTTCCGCTGAGGATGATGTTGTTGAGGTGCAGGAGTCGAGCCTTAAGAAAAGGCGTCAACTAGAAAACTGCTCAAATCAGGCTCATCCAAAAAGATCCCCAGGAGCAGATGGTGGCATGGCTAGTGCTCTTCGTGAGATGGCATCTGCTGTTTCGTCGCTGTCAGATAAGAAGAGAAATGATGCGAACATGAACTCTGGCTCAATAGAAAGTGTGATTGAAGCAATACAAGCATTACCAGACATGGACGAAGACCTCGTGTTAGATGCTTGTGATTTGCTAGAGGATGAAAAGAAGGCAAAAACATTTATGGCATTGGGTGTTAAATTACGAAAGAAGTGGTTAACAAGGAAACTTCGGCCGCAGTTGGCAACGTAGTATAATTTAGGCCCCAGAAACATACAAGAGGAAGGGAAGGTAACATCAACTATCTATGTGCTCTGAATCTAATTCTGATGGTAGTTTTAGTTTATGGGGTTGCGACTGAAGTATCAGGTATGGAGGAGCTTAATATGGGAATTTGAAAGAGTATATATGGCAGCAAGTGATTAGGTTACAGTGGCGTTTCTCAACTGATATGTACTAAAGCAATTAGATATAAGCTGCTGAGTGCAATAAGTTTGAAGCTGATGGCTGATTTGAGTCGGATAGACTAATCCGTTTGCATTTTACCATATATGTATATATGCTTCCAGCTGTTTGGATTTTCATCCATCCATGATCCGGCCATACATTAGTAAGTAATTTAGCACTTGGAGAATGTAAGTCAATCACACGTCTTCGATCGACGTAATAGAATATCCTTGTTTCTGTCATGCAGCTTCCTTAGCCTTCAACGATACACATGCTAATTCGTTATATTTGTACCAATACAACAACGAACAAGGTTTTATCCAAGATTAAGATGAAACTCTTGCAAAGTCCCCAGCTCTTTTCACTCCAACTTCTTATTTCTGGTGAACTTTTTACTTTGAATTGTGAGATATAGGAGTCAAAAGTGGTAAAATTTTGTAGTTTATGGATATCACATTATCTATTATCACATCATGCGCTAACAGATATACATTATTGCGATGTCATAGTACCCAGAATATAGAATTATACTAGCATACAATTTTTCTTGACAATTGAAAAGGATTAGGATTCTCTCTCCTCTTTTCATCATCTTCCATCCCCTTCTTTCACATTCTCTTATTTTATCTTTCTTTTGCTATAAAAAAAAATTAATATAAAATGTTAACGTGGTTTAACCTTGACCGTTCAAATAAGAATGAAGGGAAGGTAAAGGAAAAAAAGAAAGGAGAGAATCCTACTAACACTGCATCTTTTAATTTGGGACTAGTCAACGGTACCAAATGTGAAGGAAAACATCTTAAAAAAAAAAAAATGTTCACGTAAGCAACATGATGACTAGATTACTTATTCCGTGTGACTATTTTGTGTTTGAAGTTTAATACTAGTGTTACTCTGAGTTTACTACCTGAAGTTTTATAATTTTCAATATTTTGTAAATCAAGTTTTTTTTCGTCCAGTTTCGTACCTAATATCGTAATTCTGAGACATTTTCATACATCCGTTAAACTATCTGTTAAAACAACTATTAACTCTGTGACTTGATGCGCATGCACACGTGGACAATGACTCAATATGAACCACGTGAATATTAAAAAAAATAAAAAAAACTAAAAAAAATTTCTTCTCTCTTCCCCTTCCTCTTAACTCCCCTGATCCCTCCCACTCTTCCTCTTCAGCTCCCTGACCCTCATTGACACACCCCGATCCCGATATTCCCAGAATACCAGGATAGGCACGTGTTGGCCGACACCCGAGGGTGACGAAAGCCATTTATTGAATGCAAATGCTGAAAACAAGGAATAGATAAGACTTATAAATACGAAAGAATAATGAATATACATTTAAGGAATGTGTTCAGAGCATACAACTAACTAGAACACTAAAATAAATAATATAAAATTTGAATGAAACAAAGGATGGGTCCTACACCGAGAGGACTCGAAGATGCCGAAGCGAAAGTGCCTTGACGCCGGAATTGTATGCCTCGATTCTAAGTCCTAAAGGGGGAGCAAAACAAATATGAGTGGACCAAGTTGATATATATATATATATATATATATATATATATATATATATAATAAAACAGTTATCAACATACTAACCCCTAGGGTTTATGAAAACACATATATTATGATAAAAATAGGTTTTTCGAAACCTAGCATGTCGTGCAATGTCTTAAATCATAACTCATATATAATAATCGTTAGTGAATGTCCAATATAACTCTCCAGGCCCCATGCCGGATCCCGTTTCTGAGCAGACAGTCAGAGGAAAATTACCCCCATGCCCCATGCCGGCTCCCCGGCCCGCCCTATGCCAACACCAAATTGTCGCCCGATACGGACCGAAATCTATCCCTATGTCCCGTAACAGAATAAGGACCACTAGGTAAGTACAAAACCATTGAACATACATATATTGAAAAACAACTTCATAGTATAAAGTCATCCATCATCTATACTATAAAGAGGTGTTCTAAACACGTTCTAAATATTGTATCGTCATCCATTAGATATCCTATAAAGAACATGGGTTATAGGAAAAATAGTAATAATTCAAACTAGCCTCAATAAGCATTTATCTCAAAGCGTTTCATAGAACATGATTGTTAAATCATGCTTTTCATGTATGCATTTCTACTATAAAACATGCATTTTATAAGGGGTGCATTCACTGTACTTCGCCGCCAAAAAGCCGCGCTGCTAGCGAAGACATAAACGTCACAATATATGCACCTAAGCACATAAAGGGGTCCCATTAATAAAACTATATTAAAACAATTGAATTTGGGAAAACGGACGTCGGAAACGGATTCAGGATGTCGAATTGCCCTAAGAAGGGTCCCGGTTAAATTTCGTAAAAGTCAATAGAATATTCCTTGAATATTCCATGCGGAATATTCCCTAATGGAATATTCCCCATAAAGGGTTTGGACCGGTTAGGATTTAGGGTTTAGGTCTAGGTGGGTTGGGTTTAGGGTAAATAATTAGGTTTGGGTTTGGGCTTGGGTTTTAAAAGGAAAATGAGTTTGGATTTAGGGCCTTCACAGATAAAGCCCAAGGCCTTTAAAACAAATAATAAAAATATACTAAAAACAAAATAAAATAAAAGGAGGTTGGGTTGGGCTCGGCAAGAATGGCCCGAAAGCCTAAGTGATAAAAGGGTTTTGGGTTTAACTCAATGGGCCTAAAGCCCTAATTTTGGCACAGCCCAAAGGGCCTGGTTCGAATGGTTTAGGCCCGAAGACCTTGGTTGCTTGGTCTCGCCAGAGAAGAAGGCTGGAGTTTCGGCTGGAAATTAGACACACTTTGAACGTCCATAACTTTGTCAATACTCAACGAAATCGAGTGATTCAAAAATAAAAATCGTAGTTCTCGAAGAGACGAAGAGAATGGCACCTTGCACGACGTCTAACTCACTGTGGTTTGATCGGAGAGCGCCTCAAAAACCTCGGAGGTCGCCGGAAACTGGGTAAGATTCAAATGGATATAACTTCTTCAATACTCAACGAAATTGGGTGATTCAAAAAGGAAAGTTGTAGTACTTGACGAGATGAAGAGATTGATACCTTGCACGCCTGTCAACTTGCCGTGGTTTGGCCGAAAATTGCCTCGAAAAGGAGGTGCTCGCCGGAAAACTAGGGAAGTTTTCCCCCGTGAGATTCCTACGTCCAAACATCGATAAAAGTTCTTAAAACCACTTCCAAACATACACTAAGACATGATCTATGACTTTTGGATGAGGTTCAAGGCTTACCTTCACTAGAGGAGGAGGAAACTCACCGGAGAACTTCGGCGAACAGTGTAGGCTGAGAGAAATGGAAGGGTTCGAGGTTTTCTCTTTCAATTTTAAGCTCACTAGGGTGCTAATGGAGATGTTGATGTTGTTGTGGTGTTGGTTGTTGCAGAGAAAAGCCCTCGGAGGGCTCTGAGATAGAGAGAGCCGAGAGGGAGTGATAAGGGAGAGTTAGGGAGAAGAGAGAAAGGAGAAGACTTTTCAGAAGAAAGAAAGAAAACAAAATAAAAGAAAGGGAAAGGGAACCGGGGGACAAAACAGGGGTGGGCCCCTTGGGCACACCATTTAAGACCCAAAAACAATTTTTAAAAGGAAAATATCCCCAAACTTAATGAAAATACAAAAACACCCTTTTTATTCCATAAATCCCCGGACGGGTTGTTACAATCTACCCCCCTTAAAAGAATTTCGTCCCGAAATTTAAAATCCCTTACTAAACTAAAATACTCGAAAATAGGAAGAAGAATATATGTATAGAAAGAGTAATCACGTCAGAGTGGGTGCATCAAAGAGAATATGCCACACCGTCGCGAGTGGGTTGCAAAATCCTCTAACATGCCTCCATGCTCTTACTTTCTTCACCATCAGTGTAAAAGTAGAAACATACTTTAATAAGATATAAGGTCAAAAACACAAAATAGCTTAAGGTCAAAAGTAAGTACATAAAATACGATAACGCCAAAATAGATATGTACTAACATATAGGTCAAAAATTTGTGTTGAACTTAAAACTGGAAACGGAAATACTTTCCCCAAAACATTTGTAACTTCGAAAATACAAATATATATAACTATAATAAGGAAATTTACAATACTTATACTGAAATCCAAAACCGAAAATGAAACTGGGTCATTCATAACCTCACGTACTCCAAGAATAGATGTGTCTTTGGGTCGAGTCCTAAGAATAGCGAATATGTAACTGCCGTAGATGTGTTTTACTGCCCACTTACTTCACGAAACCAACGAATAAGTTATCGATACTATAGTCTGCAGCCCGTAATATCGACAACACATTGTTGTCTCGATAAACAAGTAGTAATTTCTTGAGGGTGCACAATTTCACACGTCGAAAATTTGATCCTCCGAATATAAGCTCGCACAACTCCTCTATCAACCAGTGTTACCTGTAGAAACTCTCATAACATGTCGCAAAAAATGCCATATCCCAAACCGAACAAAACAAAAACTATCGTCGTAAAACTCTATCCAGCACCAAGCATTCCATTCTCCTCGGTTCTTCCAAATGTGACCAACTACTCCAGAGTTTCACCAGCAAGGAACTCATTGAAAAAAAATGTACCTCGGGATTCAAGAGAAGTGGCTACCATGTTAATAATAGACCAGACTCGAAATTCAAGATGGAATCTAAACTCAGTAGATGTCTATCAAAGGTGCGTTAGGGTTAGGTGGAAGATACCCTTAAAATATTTGGCAAATTAACTTATTTACATATCGTCGGAAAAGTACTAGAGTACGATATGATGTTCGCCCAAGGGTGTGGATCTGTTAAGCCTTATATGTATATTCCCATCTTTACCTAGCATGAGGCTTTTTGGGAGCTTACTAGCTTCGGATTCCGTAGGAACTCCGAAGTTAAGCGAGTTCGTACGAGAGCAATCCCATGATGGGTGACCCACTCGGAAGTACTCGTGTGAGTTCACAAAAACAAAACCGTGAGGGCGTGGTCTGGGCCCAAAGCGGACAATATCATGCTACGGTGGAGTCGAGCCCAAGATGTGGTAGGGGCTCGGGCCGGGATGTGACAATTTGGTATCATAGTCAATCCCTGGCCGGAAGTGTGCCGACGAGGACGTCGAGCTCCTAAGAGGGGTGGACTGTAAGATCCCACATCGCCCAGGGGTGTGGATCTTGTAAGCCTTATATGTATATTCTCATCTCTACCTAGCACGAGGTCTTTTGGGAGCTCACTGGCTTCGGGTTCCGTAGGAACTCCGAAGTTAAGCGAGTTCACGAGAGAGCAATCCCATGATGGGTGACCCACTAGGAAGGTCTTCTTGTATGAGTTCCTAGAAACAAAACCGTAAGGGCGTGGTTAGAGCCCAAAGCGGACAATATATACGGTGGAGTCGATACCAGATGTGGTGAGGGCCTGGGCCAGGATGTGACACTCATTCCACGACGCTTCTCGCCTGAATCATTCTCTACTGTAAATTAATCGCACTAGCTCGTAACGAAGAGAAAACGCAGTCGATGCTCAATCGATTTATTGCCCTCAAAGCCAAACAGAAGAAGAAGCCAAGAGTGACGCCCATACCTCGCCTCCGAGTCCCGCGACCTTGCTGAGGCCTCAAGATGGCGGCAGCAGCAAATCATAGAGGGAAATCGACCAAAAAGTCGTCGAGATCCAGAACGAAGCCCTCGGGGAGCATCGGACATGCAACCTCAACGACAAGATCAATAAGTTGATTCAAGAGAAGGTTCATTAGGAGCGGCAGAATGTGGAGCTCAGAAACGAAGCCCTCAGGGAGCATCAGACATGCAACCTCAACGACAAGATCAATAAGTTGATTCAAGATAAGGTTCATTAGGAGCGGCAGAATGTGGAGCTCGGAGGCCCAAATTATGCCAAAAACGCCTCTAAGATGACGGACCTCGACAATAATATTGTCAATGTTCCGAACTCTAGCGGTCGCGACCCCGGGTATCGATGTTTTGGAACGGCGATGGATGGTGGGGGTTGATCTGGGGAGAGAGAAGGGAATGGAGGTAAAAAGGTGGAAGAGTGGGGGGATGTGGGTCGGGGAGGTGAAATGGGAGGAGTGGGAGGGATTAGGGGAGTCGAAGGAGGGCGAAGAGAAAAGATTTTTTTTTATATTAATTTTTTAATTTGTCAATATTGACATGTGCTCATATTGACACATGGCGCTTAATCATTGTTCATGTGGACGTCATGTCACATGGTAATAGTAATTTTAACATACAGCTTAATGGATGTATGAAAAATGTCCTAGATTTACGACTTTAGGTACCAGACTAGGCCGAAAAAAAACTAATGTATGAAATGTTGAAAATCTAGAAACATTAAGATAGTAAACTGAGATCAACCCTTAATATTAATATTCCTTGATTTAATATGTTTATCATTCACAAATTCTGAATTACACCATATCCAAAAACTTGACAACTATAAGTAAAACGAACTTCAAATTATTAATGGGTATGATATAATATTATATTACCTTGTTAATAAACATAAAGATTATATTACCTTGTTAATAAACACAAAGATTATATTACCTTGTTAATAAACACAAATGATTCATGAAATTAACCCACCCCATCAAGATGGTGCCTCAAGTTAAAAAGCAATCAATGCCTCAAGTTAAAAAGCAAACAATGTCGTTCCTGAAAATGGGTGGTGTAAATCAATGTTGTCATTCCGTTTGAATTTCGTTAAAAAATATGTTAGTGTGCTAAAGTGGCATAATGTATGACATCAACTCCAATATTAAGATGCCATGTGGATTATAAAAACAAAATTAATTGTTTAATTTAGCCCTGCCACTTAGTACTACAGTCTAGTGATATTTCTCTTCACTTTGTAGGTGAGAAGTAATACGTTTGATTCTTGACAACCACATTATTGCAAGCCCATTGTGAGGCTAAGTATGTCCCCCTTCCCCTTAGAACACTTCCAGTGTAGTAAGGCCATAGGTAACTCAATCCTCTTAAATGAATAGTAACTACATGCAGTGAATTATTGCCTAAACAGTAACTGCCCAAGTGCATTTCCACCCTTAAATTGAATAACCTAGGCAATTTGTATTAAAATATTAGTATTTTTTATTTCATAAAATAATAAAGGGTAAATTACACAGAACTACCTCAACTATTAGGTCATTAACAGTTTCATACCTCCTTTTTAAAAAGTTTCAATGTCATACCTCATCTACGAATTTGTTACAATTCATACCTTCCGTCAGTTGTCTGTCAATTCCTCCGTTAAAATGCTGATGTGGCAAGTGACTGGACCCATTTTCTATTAAAAAATTAATTAAATATTAAAAAAAAAAAAACCAAACCCAAACCCATATCCCATCCCCCCCCCCCCCCCCCGCCCCCGCGAAATCCATCCCCCTTCTCATCTTCCCCATCTGTCCCCTCTTCCAAACCCAGAACCCCTATCCCCCAACGCCCTCTCTTCCTCCATCTCCTCCTCCTTCCCATGGTGCTCATCCCCATCCTCCTCCTCCTCCTCCTTCACTGGGGTCAGGTTGGGCTCGGGTGGGGGGGGGGGGGGGGGGGGGGGTGGGGGAAGATAAGGGGATGGAGGGAAGATCAACTGGAGGTTTTGAATGAGGGGAATGGGTGTGGATTTAAGAAGTGGGGTGTGTAGAGGAGGGAAGAGGGTAGGTGCGGAGGGTAGGTGCGAGGGTGGGTGCGGAGGAGAGGTGGAGGATGGGTTTGCGGTGGATTTGGGGAAAACAGGAGGGGGAAGAATGGGTGGGTTGCAAGGAAGGGGTGGGGGTTCTCTGTTTGCAAGAAGTAGGGTTTTTGTTTTGTTAGGGGGACGACGGATGGAAGGAAGGATTTGTGGGGGAGGGGGGACGACAGATGGAAGAAAGTTTGTGGGTGGGGGGACGGACGGACGGAATGAAGGTTTGGGATGGGGTTTCTGCGGGATCTGGGTTTGGTTTGGTTGGTTGGTGTTTTTTTTTTAAATTTTATATTTTTTAATAATAGTTAGTTATTATTTATTTTTTTTTTTGATAAAAAGTGGACCCCGTCTCATGTCACGTCAGCATTTAACAAAGGAATTAACTGACAAGTGACAGAAGGTATGACATTGCAACAAATTCGAAGATAAGGTATGACATTGAAATTTTTTAAAGACGATGTATGAAACTGTTAATAACCCAATAGTTGAGGTAGTTTTATGTAATTTACCCAACAATAAAAAATAACTTTATTTTTAATTCAAAATAATAATAAAAGACTGGTTGAAAGTATTTGTAAATATTGAAATGTAGTGTAAAATGGAAGAACATGATTAGGTATTTATAAAAGAAAAAAAAAGATATAATTTTTTATATTTTTTAATTAGTTTTTTTTATAATTTTAATAATTTAGATTGTGGCTAACGTCATGAAGTCTCGTCAGCTTTGTGTCACATAGGCAGGGTTGCTGGGCTAAACGATTATTGCATGACTTCTCTATCGGGCTCGCCTTGAGTCCAATTGTCCGAGTGGGTTAGAATGTTTTGGGGAAGGGAGAGTGTATTGGGTTGCCTATCCCCAAGATGATTATTGTCTGACTTCTCTATTCTTCTTTAATAAAAATTGTTTAATTTAGCCCTTGCATGAATTAAATAGAAAATAAAAAGTAAAAAATGAAAAGGACAAAAAAATCCGACTGCGTCCTTTTCTCGCTGGGCGTTGCTCCAGTGGCCGGAAGCTAGGCATAAGAATTTCAACCTCTCTGGCGTCGCAGAGGGATGCTACGCAATTCACGATGGATTTGAATCATATTTCAGCCAAACCCAACCTACCACTTTCTCTCTAGTATTTAATTCCATGGTTGTTGGTCGTATCAATTTTTTGGTTTCTTGAGTTTTCGTTTTTTGGTGTGCCAAATATCGATTTAAAGGGGTATGACGGGTAACTGGAGATACTCTGATTTGGGGTTTGATTTGCATCAGGAGCTTGATTCAGATTTGGTGACATTTTATCTCCCACTCGATTCGATTTGCGGTTCCGAGATCCAACAAACAGAGAAGGAGCAGTCCGTGTGGGCACTCTCTCCAACTCCTTTTACGAATTCTGCAGTCAGTAGTGACCTCGATGTTAATGGTGGTGTTCAGCAAAAATTGTACAAAATATGATATGTAAACAAATAATTCACTCGACATAATTTCACCCTTGGAGCATTGATGCCTTATGCAGTTTTAGCTCGTGCGGGCAAGGAGAAATAAGGCTTATTGTTTTTCTTCTTTCTTTTTTGGCAACAAAGAAATGACCTTCCTTTAGTATTCCTCGTAGAATTTGTGATTACTTGGTCAAAGTAGCAGAGTGAATTTGGTTTATATACACCAGGGATTCGTCTCGATTTCACGGTTGCGTCTAAAATTTGATATCAGACTGCCTACATATCCTTAACGGAATCAAACCGGCGTAGTTCGTAAATTTGGAATGATTTTGTGCTATTTGGAGTGGATTTTGTGCCACTTTGATTTGGATTTTATCTTGGCTTTGTGCCATTTGACCACTTTGAGAATTTGAAATTAATTTTGACAGTTCATCAAGCTTGGTGTTTTGAGGTGGTCCGCATCCACGGTATTTGGAGTAGAGGGTATCCACTGTTTTAGACGCCGTCGAAGTTGTTTCCACTCTCCTTATTTTTGTATTTGTAGAGTGCATGGGCTCATTCTGGAAGATCATTGGAGATGACAGCTGGAGCCATGGCGCGGCCGCTGCCTCTGTCTAGGCTTCCGTCTGCCGTCGACGGTTATTGCAGCGTTGCCCTTTTAGCTTCTTCATAGTCAATGGCGAAGCCACGTGAGGGCGAGGAGTGGCGACCGCCACTCCCCTAGCCGGAAAAAAAGGATTGGAGCACTGGTTTTGCCCCTCCCTTTCTGCTGCTGCGCTCTTCGTCTCTGACTCTACGGTCCGGACTCCGGTGTTCTGTTTCTGCTCTGCTGCGCGCAGAGTGACTTTATTTTTTTTTTTCAAAAAGCAACAGGCCAAAACGGCCCGTTTTGAAAAGTTGGAAGTCAAAAAAATTTAAAAAAAAACAAAGAAACATTGAAACGCCCGTTTTGATGGCTACCGATTTGCTGTCCTGGTGTTGATGTCTCGTTTTTGTCCCCTTTTTATTTAGTTGACAGGTGTCTATTCAGTTAACACAAAAATTAACACTGTTAACCTTCTCTCCCTTTTCCTCACCTTTTCACCTTCCCGATGAAACCAGAATTTTTGGGAAGAAGACAGCCATGGTTGTCAATTTGCAGTTCCCAAAATTTTCACCTTACTCTCTTCTTCCCAAAAATTCCAGTTCTCTTTTCTCACACTATGAATTGGTAACCATGGCTGTCTATTGGAAAACATCCATCGATAGTATAGTCTACTCTAGTATTCTATAGTATAGTTGGTTGGATTAGTTATTATGCATACTATAGTATAGTCTACTCTAGGATTAAGAGTCTAAGATTTTTTTTTCTTTCCATTTTACAGTTACGTAATGGAACGATACTATAAGAGACAATGCTTAAATCCTCCTTCAAACATTTTTGGTAGTCCTTCTCCTTCAAATATTCCGAGTAATCCTCCTCCTCCTTCAAATATTCCAAGAAGTCCTCCTTCGGATATTCCTAGTAGGTCACAACAAAGTATGGAAGACATTATGGAAGACATTATTATATAAAAAGATTCAGTTGTTGCAATTTTTTTTTAACCTTGCATTCTTTTAAGTTCGCCCCTCCCCCCCCTAGAAATCCTGGTGTCGTCACTGTTCATACTGACCACTGCTGCTATTTTCTTGTTCAAGTCTCTGTCAAAATTTGTTGATGGTCTGGACTGGCGCGCTGCACTGCCATTTGGTCTTCTTCGGGAGGACTTGACGGATACGACGGTTGAAGAGTCACGGTATTGCAGTTTTTGCTGTGACTTGGGGGGACGTTGGGAAATGGGGGAGGTTGGAGAAGCTAATTGCTTCTTTATTTCCTGCAAAAACCGAAGAAAGAACCAACTCAAAAGAGATTAGAAGAATGAAGCGTCTATACCTTTAAATGCTTTGCCGTGTCTCCTCTTTGCTTTCGTCTCCCTGAACGTCCACAGCAGCTTGCCTCTTTGATTTCTTTCTTAATTTCTGCAGAGTCTCCTCTCTTTTTCTTTTTTCCTCCCTTTTCACTGCAACTAGTACTTATTTATAGACATGGTGGGAAGGCTCTGGAGCTTTTACGTGGGGGAATAGAGGCCACCATTTTCTCTTAACTTCTCCCACTATCTGTGCAGCAACCTTCCACGACTGTGCAACCTTTCTACGTTTTGCGGAAAATGGGGAGTCCTGCTCCACGTTTTCTCCCTTTGTGCAGGAAGACTCATGTATTTTTCTTTATATATATATATATATATATATATATATATATATATATATATACATATACATATATATTTATATTTTTTTTTTTGTTCCCGTTTTCTTCTCCTGTCGACTTGGACTTCCAAGTCTAAGGTTTCACGTGGATAATATTTTTTCTTTTGAGAAATTTTGTTCGCTGCAAACTTCTTCCTCTCTTTCTTTTTTTTATTTTTATTTTTTTTATTTAGGGGTTTATCTCATGCTAGGTAACCAACAGAGAAGGGAATTCGAATTCCCTTATTTTGGTGATTTCAGATAGCATCTTTCCAAGCCGCTGAACTTCTCTTGATCAGTTCTTCCATACAAACTCCATACCATTCTTTTACTGTTTGTTGTTTGTTTTTTTTTTTCGAAGAGAAAGACACAAAGGTTAGTAAGGCTCTCTCTTTTTTTTTGTTTGGTTTTGAATGGACATTCTGTAACTTCATTCATTTTTTTCTCTTGATTTGTTGCAGGTGTGTTTTTTTTGGTGGTGATCTTCTTGTTTTGGAAGCTTGCCTGATGGTGGGATTTCTTTCCCTTTGGCGTTTGACCCTTTGTTTTGCAAACTTCTCTTTCTTTCTTTTTTTATATTATTTTTTTCAACACATGTATCTGTATTTATGCAAAGATTAGTTCTTTCCCTGGACTTGGTATTGTGAATACCTTTTTGTTCATGGCAAATCAAGATTTTTTCTAAGATGGGAAACTAGAGAATGAAGAGGAGCTGCTGCAAGTGCAAGCAAGGACAGTGGAAACGGGTTTCTTGTCGTTGTTTACTGCTGATTTTCTTCTTGCTTAGCTGCTTTGATTGCTTGAAGATTGCTTACCATTTTGATTTGTTATAGGGAGAGGTCCTTTACAGGAGTATTTCTTTGTAGGAACATGTGGAAAACTAACTTTGCTTCGAAGCCCCTTTGATTTTTCATCTCCGTGGATGTTCTGCATAATTGCAGCCCTTTGCTCCTTTCTTCTTTTTCTGTTACGACTCTCTTATTTCTGCACCTTTTTTTTTTTTTTTTTTTTATTTATTCTCCTTACTCTCTGCCATCAGTCCTCTTGTTGTGTTTTCTGTGCCTTTTCTCACGACCACTCGTGTAAAGAGTGGGATTTTTTTTTTCTTTTGGTTTTTTGCATGCGGCTCTTCTGTGTTTTTTTTTTTTTTTTTGACATGCAATTTTTATTTTTATTATGTTATATTTTTTGTTCAACAGGTGGTATTAGGCCTCAAAACCAGCAACTGATCAAGCACGGCCTAGCAGCGAAAGTGGAAGCCACGGCGTCGTATTGCATTATTGATGATTGTATTGATAGCGTTGTATTTCAGTTGGCAATATCCAATGTGAGTGTGAATGGGATTTTTTATGTTTGCATTTTCCAAGAGTTCTAAGATCATTGACCACACAAACTGTCCTCTTCGGATTGACAATAATGGAGAAGAAGATGATGTTTGGTGGCTGGGTACGAAGACGAAAGCGACGATGAGTTTATCTTATTGTTTTTTCTTCTGTTTTATTGTTTTTTTTTAATTTTTAAAACACGTTTCTTTTTTTAATTAAAAATAAACTTTTTTTAATTCACGTCATGTATTGGAGTAGGAGTTCCAATGTGCTACGTCAGCACACAAATAGATTTTTTAACAAAATTTAAATAGAATGACGACATTGATTTGAACAACCTATTTTCAGGGACGACATTGATTCATTTTTAATTTCAAAAGTCATATTGATCGAGTGGGTCAATTTTAGAGATCATTTATAATATAGCCTTTATATAAATTCAATATCATTCTTACCCGGGTTTTTATCACAAGTGGTCCTTGAAATTGATCCATCCAATTGAGGTGGTCCCTGAATTTGAAAATAATCAATGTAGTCCTTAAAAATGGGTCAATTTGGTCATTCTGTAACAATTTTGTTAAATCTGTTGTGTTTTGATATGGCACATAACTGGGTCTCAAAAGTTCAATTAAATATTATTATGTGAATTAAAAATATTTAAAAGATAAAAAAATTCTTTTCATACAATTAAAAACTTAAAAAAATAAATTGTGACTTTGGGATTCAACTTAGCCAATGATCAAGCCCGACGAGTTAGGACTAAGTTTGGCTAGGATTGAGGATTGTGAGTTGGGCAGCGAGTCGGTGCTTGAGTTGTTGACGAGTTTCAGTAAGAAAGAGAAGGCGATGGTGGTGGCGAAGGAATGGATGTCTCCAGAATTGAAGCCCAAGAGATCGTCAGTGACTAGTGTAAAGATCACGACTGGTTTGGCTTCTGTTATGGCAAATGAGCCGTAAAATTTTGGATCTGTCATGTAAAGAAAGTTGAGGATCCACCATAAAACCAATTGGCTATATGGGAAGTAGTCCAACTACTTATAAGGAAATGTAAGGTCCCTCCTCTCATCAATGTGAGATTCATTCTCAACATGCCCTCTCACGTATGGCGAATTTTCAAGCCTAACACGTGGGCAACACAAGTGGGGTAACACATGGGCAACACAAATGGGGTAACATGTAAGATCCCACATCGCCCAGGGGTGTGGATCCTGTAAGCCTTATATGTATATTCTCATCTCTACCTAGCACGAGACCTTTTAGAAGCTCACTGGTTTCGGGTTCCGTAGGAACTCTGAAGTTGAGAATGGGCCAGAGCATTCCTAGGATGGGTGACCCACTGGGAAGTGCTCGCGTGAGTTCTTAGAAACAAAACCGTGAGGGCGTGGTCGGGGCCCAAAACGGACAATATCGTGCTACAGCGGAGTCGAGCCTGGGATGAATTTGGTATTAGAGCCAATTCCTGGCCGGAAATGTGCCAACGAAGACGTCGGGCCCTTAAGGGGGTGGATTGTAAGATCCCACATCGCCCAGGGATGTGGATCCTGTAAGCCTATATATATATATATATATATATATATATATATATATATATATATATATATATATATATATATATATATATATTACATAGCACGAGGCCTTTTGAGAGCTCACTGGCTTCGAGTTCCGTAGGAACTCTGAAGTTGAGAATGGGCCAGAGCATTCCCAGGATGGGTGACCCACTGGGAAGTGCTCGCGTGAGTTCCCAGAAACAAAACCGTGAGGCGTGGTCGGGGCCCAAAGCGAACAATATTGTGGTGGATTGTAAGATCCCACATCGCCCAGGGATGTGGATCCTGTAAGCCTATATATATATATATATATATTACATAGCACGAGGCCTTTTGAGAGCTCACTGGCTTCGAGTTCCGTAGGAACTCTGAAGTTGAGAATGGGCCAGAGCATTCCCAGGATGGGTGACCCACTGGGAAGTGCTCGCGTGAGTTCCCAGAAACAAAACCGTGAGGCGTGGTCGGGGCCCAAAGCGAACAATATTGTGCTACGGTGGAGTCGAGCCCGGGATGTGGTGAGGGCCCGGGCCGGGATGTGACATAACACGTGGGCAACACAAATGGGGTAACTAGAGTGTGTGGGGCCATTGGGCTTTACACATGAGATAACCTGCTCTGATACCATGAAGAAAGTTGAGGTTCCACCATAAAACCAATTGGCTATATAAGGATTAGTCCAACTACTTATAAGCACATGTAAGATCCCTCCTCTCATCAATGTATGATTCATTCTCAACACCATGATGAGAGTTGGCTATATGGTCCCTTTCCATTCTCATAGCCAACGATGACTATCACCCAAGCACCCATCCATCACCATGGATGACACCCTCAAGAACGTCTACAGCTCCACCATCGCAACCTCAATCGATATGGATGGCAGCAATCATCCTCATCTGGAAGGAGATCGTCACTCCAAAAGTGGAAAAGGTAAAGGAGTTTGTTTAACTGTTTTGTAAATGACTTAATTTAGAAGGGGGTGTGTGTGAGGACGAATGAGGAAGAAAAGAGGAGAAGGGGGTCAGGCCTAAGTAATGGGCATTAGACGGTGAGGAAGGAACCAGTGTGAATTGAATCATACATTATTAGTAATAAATTTAAGCGGAATCACACCGAACCGAACCATGAATATTTCTTAATTTCTATTTCAATTTAAAAGTGAAAAAGTACCGAATCGCACTACGCCGACCCTCCTTGCACCTTCCGAGGAGCCAAAATTGGAGGAAAAGACCGAGAGCAGCCAGGTAGCCCAGGCAGAAGTGTCTCCTCGAGAGATATCATAACTGAGAGTCCCACCAAAACTCATTTACCTTTTCCACTTTTGCAGTGACGATCTCCTTCCAGATGAGGATGATTGCTGCCATCCATATCGATTGAGGTTGCGATGGTGGAGCTGTAGACGTTCTTGAGGGTGTCATCCATGGTGATGGATAGGTGCTTGGGTGATAGTCATCGTTGGCTATGAGAATGGAAAGGGACCATATAGCCAACTCTCATCATGGTGTTGAGAATGAATCATACATTGATGAGAGGAGGGATCTTACATGTGCTTATAAGTAGTTGGACTAATCCCTATATAGCCAATTGGTTTTATGGTGGAACCTCAACTTTCTTCATGGTATCAGAGCAGGTTATCTCATGTGTAAAGCACTATTTGCGGATGACACTTTGCTGTTCTTGAAGGCGGATAGGTCGAATTGTTCGAAGTTGGTTGTTATACTTAACAACTACTGTTTTGCCTCCGGTCAGGAAGTTAATGTTCAGAAGTCTAGTGTTTTTTTTTTTTGGCTAACATTCCTTCCAACATGTCTGCGGAGTTGGGAAATATTTTGGGTATGACTGTTGTGGAGAATCCGGGTACATACTTGGGAGTTCCTGCTATATGGGGCCGGTCTAAAAAGCGTGGGTTGGCTTATGTTAAGGGTCGGCTGATGGGTAAGCTACAAGGCTGGAAGCATTGTTTGCTTTCCAAAGCGGGGAAGGAAGTGTTGATCAAAGCTGTTGCTCAAGCTATCCCTGCCTATCCAATGAATATTTTTAAGTTTCCTGATGTTCTTTGCAAGGAAATGGATGCTTTGATAGCTAAATTTTGGTGGAGGGATGTTAGCGGGAGACGGAAAACTCATTGGGTTTCCAAAGAAACAATGAATCTTCCTAAGGCTCTAGGTGGTATGGGATTTAGAAATTTTCAGGATTTAAATGATGCCCTCCTTGCCAAACAGTGTTGGCGGTTGATTGTAGAACCTGAATCGTTGTGGGCTAGAGTCTTGAAGGCCCGGTACTTTCCTGGCAGTTCTTTTTTGGATGCTAAAAAAGAGGGCCGCGCCTCTTGGGCTTGGTCAAGTCTTCTGGTGGGAAGGGATTTAATTCTTCGGGGGGCTCATTGGCAGATTATGGAAGGAAATGAGGTTCGCATCTGGGTTGACAGGTGGTTACCCACCTTACCGCTGGGACATCCCATTCCACGGGGGGAGGTTACGGTCACAAGAGGCACCAAGGTTAGCTCTTTAATCTGTTCATCTACAAAAACTTGGGACATTGACTCTCTCCAACCTTTCATCTCGGCAGAGGAATATACAGCAATTGTGGATTTACCTATTGGAAACCTTTGGAGGAATGATAGGTTGATTTGGGCGGCAAATAAAAATGGGTCTTATTCAGTCAAATCTGGTTATTCTTGGTTGCAAACTGATTCCATTGTCTCACGTGATCACCGATCACCCACCATTCGTTCTATCCCGGAGAAGCTATGGAAGATTTTGTGGAAAGTCAAGGCACCACCAAAGGTTCGGCATTTTCTATGAAGTACTCTTCACAATGCTATTGCATCTATGGTTGTTCTATACAGAAGATGTTCTTCTCCCTCTCCCATTTGCCCAATCTACGTTTCTCAGAAGGAAACCATTGAGCACCTATTTCTCCTCTGCCCTTGGGTCAAAACAGTTTGGTTTGGTAGGACTCTCAGTTATGATATCTCTCGAGGAGACACTTCTGCCTGGGCTACCTGGCTACTCTCGGTCCTTTCCTCCAATTTTGGCTCCTCGGACATAATTGCGTGGGTTCAGACTTATGTGGCCTTCTCTTGTTGGCATATCTGGAGAGCAAGGTGTGAGTTTATCTTCAACCATGTCCCTATCAATCCTCTACATGTGTTGATGGGTATCAATAATTCTGTTGCTGAATTCACTAATGCGTGGTCGGTCCCAGTTAATGTGAGGGTTGAGGAGCCGGACCGGTTAAGGCCGCTTATCAATTGGACCCCCCATTCTTCTCCTTTTGTTAAAGTTAACGTTGATGCTAGTTGGTCCAGGCTAAATAAAGCTGGGTTTGCTGCGGTGGTGGTGCGGGATGCCGGGGGGGGGGGGGGTGTTTGTTGCTGCGGCAAGATATGCCATTTCGGCTTCCTGTGTTGCAGTGGCGGAAGCTTTGGCTTTGCTTCGTGGGTGTGAACTTGCCGCTTCTCTGGGCCTAAGCTCGATCAATTTTTAATCTGATTCCTTGGAATCAATATCTTGCCTTACGAAGTCGTTACAGAATGGCAATTGGGAGGCATTTCCTATCCTTGCCAATGTGGCGGAGTTGGGTGCTGCTTTCCAGAATTGTCGCTGGTCTTGGGTCCCAAGATCGGCCAATATGACGGCGGACTTTCTAGTGTCAGTTAGTTTTCAGGAGATGTGTAATGTTGTTTGGGTTGTTCGACCCCCATCTTCTCTGGTGTTTGTCCTCAATAATGATGATTTACCTTGTCCCCATTAATCTTTCTTTTGACAGTGTGGAGGGTGACGCCGATTCTTTGTTTTGGCGTCTTTCTTCTTTTCTCTCTTCACTGTTTTTTAGGCTGCTGCCTTCTTATGTTTGCCTCTGTGTAGGCCTTCGGTTCTTGTTTGTAGGCCTCTTGGCCCTGAATTGTATTCAGTTTCCAAAAAAAAAAAAAAAAAAACTTGGTTCAACGTGCATTCTATATTTCTGCAATTTTTTTCGGATTGTGATTCATAATTCATGGGGAACATGGTGGGAGACAAGGCACACTATTCTAATCACTGTGAGAGCGGAAAAGGTCGGTTACAATAATAATAGTTTTTTATTTTTTAGTTCAAGTACAATAATAATAGTTAGATGACAAAACTCTTATGTGTGTAATTCTACTGGCGGCTTAAGCCTCTCTATTACCCAACTTTGTTAAGTAATTTCATCAATAATTGAGAGAGTTTATTTTAAGGAAAAACAATGAAAATAGTTTGAAAATTTTGAGTTTTAACGATAATGATAAAAGGATAAATTAGGTTCACATCCTTCTTTTTACTACTCCATTGATTAAAATCCTATTCATTTTCAATTTTTGATCAAGGTCCTTGGGTATTAATAACATCTTTAATTATTTGAATAATAAAATATTTTTATTTTTGAATATATTCCTTTAGTGTTAAAAATGTTACAATTAGTATATTTATATTTATGGCTAAATTTTTATCATATATTTAATCAAGGGAGACTTTGGATGCGATCCTTAGCCATGAATATTCTTTGATTGAAAACTTGTTGGTTTTTAATTTTTGATCGAGGTCCCTGAAATTAATGTCATAATTGATTTCTATGTACGTTACTATATTTTTTTAATTAAAAATTAGAAATTTTAGTTGTTTATATAAATGAGATTTTAAATAAAAAAAACCCATAATTTGTGGGATTAAAAATATTAAAATATAAATATACTATTGTGTGTGTGTATATATATATAAACATGGGTACATTCATCAAAATTAACCAAAAAATTTATTGTATCAAACCATGGGTACATTCTTCAAAATCACAAAAAAAAAAAAAAAAAAAAAAAAAAAAAAAAAAAACTTAGGCTTAATAACATTAGTAAATTTCTTCGATTAAATTTGACATGGATACATTTTAAAATCAAAGAAAAAAGAATGTACCCATATAAGTTTAAAAATGGATTAAAAAAATTGAATAGATTTTATATAAAAAAAAAAGAGTGCATTTTACATATAACAAATTGATATATTTAAGAATGAGTACATTTTAAGATTAAAAAGTTTTACATGAATGGGTACATATAATTAACATGGGTACATTTAGCAAAATAAAAAGTACAAATAAAAAAATATATATGGGTACAAATACAAATAAACTTTAAAAAATATGGGCATAAAAAGAAATTAATATGTGGGTACAAAATAAAATTGAAAAGAAAATTGGTACAAATTAAAAAAGAATTACAAATTAAAAATGGGTACAAACTAAAACTAAAAATGTGAGATCCCACATCGCCCAGGGGAGTGATCCTTATATGTATATTCTCATCCCTACCTAGCACGAGGCCTTTTGGGAGCTCATTGGCTTCGGGTTCCATTGGAACTTCGAAGTTAAGCGAGTAGCGTGCGAGAGCACTCCCATGATGGGTGACCCACTGGGAAGTTCTCGTGTGAGTTCCCAGAAACAAAACCGTGAGGGCGTAGTCGGGGCCCAAAGCGGACAATATCGTGCTACGGTGCCAGAGCGGGCCCGGGATGTGGTGCACCTCGGGTCGGGATGTGACAAAATATACGATAAAAAATTTATTCATAAATATAAATATACTAATTGTACATTTTTAACATTAAATGAATATATTTAGAAATAAAAAAAATATTTTATTATTGAAATAATTAATGATGTTATTAATACCCAAAGACCTTGATCAAAAATTGAAAAATAATAGGATTTTAATCAATTGAGTAGCAAAAGGAAGGGTGAGAACCTAATTTCTCCATGATAAAATAAAGAGTAAAATAAATTGTACCAGGTTTGACTTTTTAGTGCAAAAATGTGATTTTTTGTTAAAGTAAACAGTATTGCGAGCTTTTCGTTAAAACTCTCATTATTTTATGTATCTAAATAGCATTATTCCTAATGGATACTAGTGCTTCTTGTCAATAGACTTTTTTTATTGAAAATAGGATGAACTACTAATTTAGTCTTTGAATTATCATCTAAGTGAAAATTAGGTCTCTAAACTATATTTTTAGAAAAATCAGTCATTGAATTATAAAAATTTGCCAATTACATCCCTTATATTACATTCGAAGCTACTATATTTAATTTTCCTTCAATTTAAGTCAAGTTACTTGCATGTGATACACATTGAAGGGTAGATTGGTAATTTTATCATAAAAAAATAGTGTATAGAGTTAACTTTAGAGGATATATTAGATGTTAGATACTAAAATAAAAATTAGACATTAGATTCACAACATATATGAACTGTTAAGGTAAGGGGTTATAAGTGAAAAAATGACGATATTACACTTTAAAGAGTGTCAAATGATGACTTGAGTTGATGAAAAATTGAATAAAATAGCTTTGAATATAGTAGTAAGGATAAAGTTAGCAAATTTTAATGAATTTAAAAACTTATTTTACCGAAAAAATAATTCAAGAATCTAATTTTTATTGAGTTCATAGTTTCGAAACTAAACCAAAACTTTACCCCTTAAAAATGAGATTGGGAACCGGAGATCTCTTCATCTACATGGAACATTTTTTATTTTGGTTAATAAGGAACAAAAGTTTGATAATATATTTAGACAATCAATAATATAATAGATGATACCTGTAATTTAATAGGAAGTTCAAGAAGAAAGGAGATGCATGTTAAAAACATAAATAAATAGAGTAAATTGTTGCAATGGTCCCTTATCTTTAATCAAATTGGAGCAATGGTCCTTCAACTAAAAACTCATTACCATTGGTCCGTCAACTAAAAACTCATTACCATTGGTCCCTCAACTCATCAAAATGTGGAGCTATGGTCCTTTTTGTCAACTTCGTCAAAATTTTGTCAAAAAAATTTATGTTGAAACTACCATGACTACAATTGGGGTTCCTCAACTCATCAAAACGTGTAGTTATGGTCATTTTTGTCAACTTCGTCAGAATTTTGTCAAAATAAGTTATGTTGGAAGGATCATTGCTACAATTGGTTAAAGTTGAGGAATCATTACTCCAATTAGGTTAAAACTGAGGGATTATTTTTCTAGTTAAATTAAAGTTGAGGGACCAATGGTAATGAATTTTTAGTTGAGGGACCATAGCTGCACGTTTTGATGAGTTGATGGACCAATGGTAATGGATTTTTAGTTGAGAAACCCTTGCTCCAATTGAGTTAAAGTTAAGGGACCATTGCTACAATTTACTGAACTAAATAATGCCCATAACTTCACCATTTTACGCTTCCTTTATTAATAAACTAGTAAGTCACAATTCACAACCTAGTCGGCCGGTTGCTCCCCGCCTCGCCGCGCCTCGCCGGTAATCAATATACATATTATTAATAAACTCGCAAGGATTTTCATTTTGCAAGGATAATTTATGAGACACAATTTAAAAAATAAAATGTTCAGATCGTTTAAGTTTGATCTGATGTAGTCCCCATAATTAGGAATGATAATTCAAACAGTTAAATCCGATAACTGTGGATAACCACCCGAATGAAATGAATTTAGAGATAAAAATTCGATTATATTTCGGATATGGGGAAAAAATGAAAAAATTATTCGGTTATGATTACGGATATGGTTATAGGGTTCTCCAATCCATATCCGTCTCCGAAACCAGCCCAAATAATACATATTGGCCTCGTTTGGCAGCTCGTATAATGAATCGGATAGGATTAATTATACGAACTCGGGTGTTTGGTGTAGAGGTGGGTTCAAAAAACCGAAAACCGAACCGAACCGAACCGAAACCGAAAAAACCGAACCGAATTCTTTTGGTTCGGTTTGGTTTTAGTGGTCTAGAAATCGAACCGAACCGAACCGAGCCGAATTAATTAAATTAATATCTTTTAATTTTATTTATTTAATTATTTGTTTTGGGTATTATTTTTTAAACCCAATTTGTAAGCCTAATGCTCTCATTGTACATACTATCATGATAAAATAATTCATCTCACGTCCACCAATCTATACTAGCTCTTTATATTATTCATAGTTAAGAGTTGAGGTGTGAAGAAAATGGTAGAAAATTTTACTTTTCTAAAAAAAAATCTATTTACAGTTAAACTTTAAACCAAAAATATTATAAAAAAAAAAACCTTTATGTTATAATTCTAGTTGAACGTTAAATGTTTACTTTCATTGTCTTTGATTCTAGTCGGAATATTTATGTTATGATTGTGTTGGAGATGTTAAAATTTAAGATTTCAATTTTTTTTCATTTTCTGAAAAAAAAACCGAAACCGAACCGGAAAAAACCGAACCGATTAGAACCGAACCCACCCCTAGTTTGGTGCACTTTGATATAAAATAGTCGGGGGATTAATAACACGGTCCAACCTCTTTTATACGGCACCCGCTTACTAATACTCTTGAAAGGCGAAGGATAATTAGTCCGGACGCTGAATCAAAAACACGTTACGGATTCTCTCTTCCCTCTTTCAATCAGAAACACGCTGCCATCTGGTTCCTCATCTTCTTCTCCAACCCAACAACCTCTTTCTAGGTTCTCAGAGCTTCGAACCATAATCTCTCTGTCTCTTTCCTCTCGATCTGGAAATTTAGAAATTTCAACAGCTGTCTCACTCCTTGGAAATCCTCTCGAACCATAATCTCTCTCTCCCCACTCAATCTGGAAATTTCAATAAATTAGGAGAGATTTCATCTTATTTTTCGGTTTTAAAGGATTAGAAGCCATGGAGATGATGGTTTGTAGTCGGTGGTGAGAAGCACAATGGGGGAGGTGCTATGTTGTTCTGTTTTTTTTTTCTGATTTTTTTTTTAATTTTTCTTATGTGTAGTTGCCTTTTTTTCTTCAGTTTTATTAAAAAAAAATAAATTATAATCTAAAGTTCTGTTAATCCAGCACACAATCAAACATAGTTGAAATTAAGTTTTGCTCAAACGTGGGGTATTTTTAATTTGCTTCTTGTTTTGAAGATAGGATTTGAAAGTCTTTTAGGTTTCTAGATAATAACAAACACAGTATAAATAATACGACTATTAGTCTGATGTTGCATCAAACGCTCGATTAATTTAGTTCGACAACTATTTATCCTATTCGCTTGAAATAGTCAGTATAATCCGACCTGCCAAACGAGATCATTATATATTTACATATAATAAATATAGTATTGTATAATATATACGCATGTTCACCGAACCCATTATCTTAACAATTACAAAAGTTGCATTTTCTAAGAAAGTTCAAATGTTTTGAATCAAAACCAATAAAAATCTATCGATGCTTATGGAAGAGATCAAACATAAGCGAATGTATCTATTATATTATAATGACGAAATTAGTATCTATTATATTATAATACCTCAATTGAACTAATATATTTTTGGTACTGACGAAGATGAATATAACCGTTGATCGATGAAGAATCTGTGGGCCGGTAGATATGATTATAGATAATCCCTGATAGTTAATTTACGATGGTTAATTTTCGTAGTATGAGAATAGTTATAGCATTTTTGTTCCTAAACTGAACCGTTGTCATCCTGCCCACGACTAATCCCTACTTTTCCCTTATCTTAAAACCTCCTATTGAGCCAACATTTGGATTAATTATTCCAGCAAGGAAAAATACTTATTGCTTAATTAATCTGCTTGAAGTTGATGAACAAACAAAGTGAACAAAGACGAATTAATTCATTAATCATGACATTTTATCAATTTAATTTATTCCCAGCTGCTTTCAAATCTACCCGTTACAATCAAAGGTTACTCAAAATAAAACTAACAGAAAATAAAAAAGGGAAAGGAAAAAATGAAATAAGAGTGAATTTTTATTTATTTTTGGTGCAGGTGAAGTGATTTATTTTTCTAGATTTACCGCCGGTGGTGAATGATTTCTGAGCCGAGCTTGGGTGCTTCGCGGGGCACCAATTGACCTTGCACCAGCATGAGGGACTTGTAGATCTCGATGATCATTTTCTCATCATACTCCTTAACTGGACCCTTTCCAAAGGAGCCGACCCCGTAGTCGCAGACGGACCCACCGTAGCCGGTACTAAAGACCTGCGAGTTAGCGAATCCCAGCATCAGCTTGACATAGGCGTCCCGTAGCCACACCAACAAATTCTTGGGCGAAGGAATTCTTCTGAGGAAGCTCAGCTTCGGAGCGATTTTGATCCGGATCCGCCATACGCGCCTTTTACGGATCGAACCCAGCTCCGTCCGGTTCTTGTGCCGTCGACCCGACCCACTTAGCTTCTTGTAGCCTCTCCTCCTCCAGTAGCCTCTCAAACCCTTGCAAACGCTTGTAGAAACACCTTCCATGGCGGCCGCTGCCGCTTGTTTCTTAATTTGTTAGAAGTGTTAGAGAATTGTGAATTTGTGACAGTTGGGGAGAGAGAGAGAGAGTAGTGAGAGAGAGGTGGGTGAGACGGGTTGAAAAGCGATTCTAATAAATATATTACGATACAAAATCAGTCTCTGTCTGAGTGTATTTATATTATAATAGTAAGTCTGGTAGAGGAAGAGTAGGAGGGGTGAGGGGTGAGGGGTGGTCATCTACTGAACATAAATAAATGAGGGAGGCTTGATGCTTACCTGTACCTGCATTTCTGAAGCGTGTCGCTGTCCATATTGAATGTGGGTGGACATAGTACGTGCTAGCAGCTAGCTGCGTTTTGATCCTCGCCGTTCGATTCCCCCTCGATATTAATTTTCCTCCAAACCTAGCTACTTGTCCAATTAGTTTTATTTTAAGGAGTTTTAACGAAAAGCTCACGGTACTGTTCACTTTAACGAAAAATCATATTTTTACACTAAAAAGTCAAATCTGATACTATTCACTTTATCCTTTATTTTGTCCTTATCGTTAAAACTAAAAGTTTTCAAGCATTTTTCATTAGTTTTCCTTTTGTTTTAATTTTTAGAATAATGTCAGGAATGTTCAATTTGTAGATAAAATTTTGAAAATTAAAAGATATAAAAGTTGATGACTGATTTATTACTTAAATGTTGATAAACGTGTTTATTTCTATTGGTGAGAAAAACCATATTTTTACACTAAAAAGTCAAACCTGATACTATTCACTTTATTCTTTATTTTGTCCTTATCGTTAAAACTAAAAGTTTTCAAGTCATTTTCATTATTTTTCTTTTTATTTTAATTTTTAGAATAATGTCAGGAAGGTTCAATTTGTAGATAAAATTTTGAAAATTATAAAAGTTGATGACTGATTTATTACTTAAATGTTGATAAACGTGTTTATTTCTATTGGTGAAACATCATTTAGTTTCTCTAGCATTACCCTAATTTTTATGGTCTTTTTCTTCCAGCAAAGACATTGGGTAATGCTATGGACGACTAAATGCTTGGACTATATTTTAAACTTAAATGACATAGAAGTTGATGATTAGATTATTACTTCAATATTGATTAATGTAATTATTCATATTAGTGACACACCATTTAGTTTGAAAATTTAATCTCCTAACATAACCCAAAAACATTTGATTTGAAGTGGAGATAAAGGGGCAAAAAAAAGCATAGTCCGACTCCATTTTCAACTTAATAATAAATGGAAAATACAATAGGAAGTACATGCGGGCAATGCAAGAGTTCCATATATTAGTATGTTATCGTGAATGATAAAAGGACGACGAAAGTGGCGTAATGTTTCATGTGCGTTGAGGAGACGAGTGTGCCGTCAATCATTCCATCCCATTTCCACGGACATTAAGGTTAAGGAGGGGAGGGCTTTCGTGTCAAATTGAGTTTTGCATTGTCTCACTTCTTGGTTTTATCCTTAACTTAATCAAGCGCTACATTAACTAGAATTCAGAAATCTAAATCTTAAAGTTCAAGATAATGCAATTTCCAACACTAGATCTAGGATTCGTTGTTGGTTTGGTTGCACATATTTCTTTAGAGGAGAGCATTGCCTACCCTACCACGTACTATCCATGGAAATTTGCAGCTGTGATTTTGCTCCGATTAATTTATATATGATCGATGTTTCGTTGGCATTGAAAGCAATTGGTTATTCGAGGAATACAAGAAAGTGATTTTTTTTTTTATTATAGTGAGATTTGGTATGTGATTTTTTTGGTTATCCATTTTCATTAGGGTTTATATCACAAATGGTCCCTGAAATTGACCCCATCAATCATGATGGTCCCTGAAATTGAAAATCGATCAATGTAGTCCCTGAATTTTAACTCGCGAATCAATGTCGTCCTTTTGTTAGTGTTCCATCCAAATTAACTTTAAAAAAAGGTTAGAGAACCAATTTTTCATGGTAAAATGATCAAAAATAACCTTGTTACTTATAATTTTACTTACTACCTCTCTTTTCTTTTTTCCATCTTCACTTTCCTCTCCATTTTTTCATGGATTTGGTGCTAAAACTAAAATAAAAACAAAAAAATGTGGTTCTCTAACTTTTTTTTGGTCATTTTACCATGAAAAATTGGTTATCTAACCTTTTTTCAGTGTTAATTTGGACGGAACACTACCAGAATGACCACATTGATTCGCATGTTAAAATTCAGGGACTACATTGATCGATTTTCAATTTCAGGGACTATCATGATTGATGGAGTCAATTTCAAGGACCATTTGTGATATAAACCCTTTTCAATATGATCTTTTTGTTCTCTCACTCATTCGAGAAGAGTTTTCGTACTTGTAGTCGTTCTCATTCTTTGATGAGGAGAGTGTTTTGTGGCAGTTACTACTTACCACTCATCCTCACATCTTAGAGCAGTGAATGTTGTTCAAATTTGAGGTGGTGGTTTTATGGCTTGTGTGCTTGGCAAAGGACTTGATGTTTGTTGGAGGAGGTGACTCATAGCAGTCTTTACCTCGTGGTGCCTTTATGGTGGTTTGAGGGGACTTAAAGCCTTTTTCTTTTCTCGTTTGTCTTTGCAAGGTCTTCAGGTGCTGGAGCTTTTCGTGATGTCTCATTGCATGATTTTTGTGCCGAAGGAGTACCGTTTTTGCAAATTCATTAGTATGTGATACAAGATTATTATGTGGCTAATGTTGTGTACAGTCTTGTAAACATGGAATTGTATTCCTTGTCGATGATATTTCTCGTTTTATATGATAAATGAAATATTTCTGATTAAAATAATAATTAAATATGAGAGAGAAAAAAAACTTTCCATTTTCAAGTAAGGAATCTATTTCTATGGCCCTTCTTCTTAGTCTTATCTTCGAAGCATGTCGTGATCAAAATACATATACGTAGTGAGTCTTGATATGCTTATAGAAATAGAGTAGAGAATTGTCCCAAATCTTAAGCGCGCCTTGGAAGAAAAAAAAAAGGCAATTACAGAAATTTGAAAGAAGGATGGATTAATAACAGGCATTCACCAACTATAAGGATGAAGTCACTAAGTGAAAGAGTTACACGAAATAGAGCAATATTAACTATGGCTTGCTTTCTCTTCTTCGTCTTCTTTTCCATTAGCTAGCTTGGAAGGATCGCATCATTAATGAACGAGAGAACACGCGTCCGGGGCAATATACATTATACATTACATTATATTACATGCATGCGTCCTAGCTAGTCAATTAGAGGGCCAACCGGCCGGGTTCGCAGCCAGCCATGCATGATATATATCAAGTAATACTTATACTAGCTAGAGCTAGAGATGATTTTCCAAATTAAAGAATTATGAAAGATCAATACATAGAGAAATAAGAGAGGGACATATATATTGTCACATATACTGGCTAGATATATATAGCTAGCGAGCTACTTGACAGTTATTTGTACGTAATTACTTGACAATTAAAAGAAGAAGAAGCAAAGAAAAGTGAACGAGACAAAGATGGAAGTAAGACTATGAGGGTGGAAGTGCATTCTCAAATGAACCGATTTAGAAAAATAAGGTGGCGGGGGACTGTAAGGATTTACAGGATAAATGCTTGGTGGTACTATAGAGGGCGCAAATGGAGGGCGATTCGGGATTAATGAGGGAACATCTGCTGCGGGAGGAGAGGTGGAGGATCCGCAAGTGTCTTGACACGGAGGCCGCACAGGTGGTGGTGGTTGAGGTTGAGGTGGTGGTGGACATTCAGGGAGAGCTGGTGGTGGTGAAGAAGGAGGCGCAGGAGGTGGTGGGCATTCAATGATAACTGGTGGTGGCGGCGATGGTGGAGGTAGAGATGGCGCGGGGCATGGGTTGGGGCACTCATTGCACATAGTGCAGCTTGTTTGCTCTTTGGACACTACTACACTACCTTTCGAATGCAGTAGCATGAGAAGGAGAGTAGTGATGGCAAATACAACTCGCACTGAAACTGAAACTGAAATTGGAATTGGAATTGCCATATCCTCTCAAGTCTCTCAAGTCTCAATGCTAATATTAATATTAATGATACGTTGGAGACTGCTACTTCATGGAATTCTGGGGCACTTGCAGAGGCAATTTAGTTAAGGAAGAGAGATGGGAGGCCGGTGAAGCAATTGATCCAGCTGACCAGGGTATATATAAAAGACAATGTTGATTTGGTTTCGTTGAGAGATGGGAGCCAAGAGCGCATGTGTATTGGTGACCGCACCATTTGTCGGTGCTTTATCTTCTACGATATACCCTGATTCCACTAAAGAATTTAACATAGATAAATAACAAAAATAGATAGCGAAAAAAATTACAAATCAACTATATAATCTCACTTACGCGCGCACGTATATCGGTATTATGTATTATTCAATCCAGTTTCTACATCACTTTTTAGCTCCTAGTGGAAGGGAGATGAGAGTTTCACTCCAAAATCAATTCACAATAGTAAGTACGACCCAAGTCTTATAACTTTATGCAAAGATTTTTAACTTTCAAATGTAGGACAATGCTTCACAAGCTCATATAGCTTCTTATTTGTTGCGAAATTTTAAGTCTAAAATGTGAATAACTCAAGTTATATTTTTAGTTTTCTGCTCAGTGTAGTCAAGGTTAGTTTACTATGAAGGAAAATAATTTCATGCATTCTTTTTCACCTTATGGATGCACCTTCTTTCTTATGGTTTATAATTGAACAAATAATAAAAAAATCAAAGGCCATAATTAAAAATGGGTGTGAAAAAAATTATTTCCCTACTTTGAAAAACTTTGTGTCAGACCAAGTTAAATTATGTTAATGCCACTCAGTATTACGGTCTAGTGGTATTCCTCTTCACTTGTAAGTGAGAGATCTTACGTTCGAATCTCGTAGACGGCGAGTTCGATACCAAATTAGGTTGCCCATTGTGTGGCTTAGCCAAACTCCTCCTCCCCTTAGTGTAAAATATATCGTTGTACTAAAAAGAAACTGCCATGTTAATAGTTCGACAACATTTCTATAAAGAAAATTTTCAGTGTGTTAGGAACACTGATTCGTATATCAAATGTTTATCATATAAGTGGTTGAACTTTTTTTTTTCAAGTATCCAATCACTCACTTGCGGATCTAGTGAGAGGAAAGGGGGGCCAACTAACCTCCCGAACTTCGATGAATCTATATGGATGACTTAGTGCAGCCCATTTGAAGGTTGGAGTTGTCCTTCATACATGTCCTCCAAACGCTTGATAAAATGCCTCAAACAGGAGCTCATGTTCTTATTATTTTAAAAAAACATATCAAATTGGGCATGATATTCTTGATATGCATTCAAGTAGTAATTTTCCCAATTGAAAGAAATTGGTAGCCTTTAAAAAAAATGGCGGAGAGGGAAGGAACATAAGATATAATCATGTGTATTTGCTAATTACATAGGTTTTAATTCTACAGGTTGCTACTGCTTCAATGGAAAGAACTTTTTCCACTATAAATATTGTGAAAAGTCTATTACATAACCGAAGGGGATATAAATGGTTGAGTGATAGCATGATGATTTATATAGAGAGAAATGCTTTTTCATTCATTAAAAAATGAAGCTATAATGCAACGTTTTCAAAATATGAATATGTGTCCTGGATAATTGTAACTTGTATTGTTATTTGTTCTATAAATTATGAATGATGGAATTATGTCTTAATTTTAAGGTTATTATATGTCTAAGAAATGTTTGTGAATTTTACATGTGACCCTCCGAATAATTTTTTCTGAATCCGCCACTGCAATCACTTGTATTATGGCACTTGGTATACCGAGCCGTATTCTCGGTACATTGAAAAATTTCTCGCTCCCCTGATAGACATTTGGTTGTACACATCATACTTTTAACACTCATTTAATTCGGAAAGGGATCCTCTCCATATCCCTTTCACCCAATCCTCCTCATCAAACAATCTGGGCCCTTAAAATTTGATTCAACAGCTAAAAACACGGACCCACTTTAAAAATTATAATAACTTTAGCCGTTTGATCAAATTTCAATGTCCCGAATTCTATCCATTTCCATTTAATTATGTGTCAAACTTTTGTATTTCTACTTTTAAGAATTCTTATTTCTCTTTTTTATCCCTAAAGATATTCATGGTAATTTAAAAATTTAAGAAATTTTAGGGTGTGTATGTTTCACCTTCTTAAGTGGGACTGGACTAGCTAGGATTATATTGTCTCATGTTTGGTATGCTTGGGGACTAACTTAAGTCAGACTATCCCGGACTCGTGTGGACTCCGGACCTCGTTAGGTCGTCCAAATTAGTATGGCAGATTGCTAAGAATGCTTTCCTCACAACGTTGTCTCCTTCTTCTCTGTTCCTTATCTCTCTATCACTCCCTCTCCCTCTCTTATTTGGATCAAGGTCGTCCACAAATTTATCGATGACTACCCCCCAAGGTCGCCTCCAATGCGAATCTCAAACGAAATCGGTTTTACTGTCTAGCGATTTCTTGCCTAATCAAGCTCGACTATTCGACGACGACCGTAACAGAGCCATCCATGTTTATCTTTAGTCGCATCCATGTGTCTGAGTATTAGACCTGAGTGCGAGAGAAGCACCATCAATTAATTGGAAATTTGGATCTCTGTTTTTTGGGCTTTGATTGGGGGTTAGCTTTGTTATTGAAAATTTGATAATTCTCCAAGTTGCAGAGGAGCACCTACAATTCGTGAGGAAGAAGAAGCAGAGGGCCCTTTTATTTTTCCATATATTCATTTTAATATTTTAATAGAAAATAAATTGAAATATAATAATAATAATAATTTATTGTTAGTCAAGTTTCTTAGTCTAACACTACTCAAAACGCTTTACTAAGTTAGTATAGGCTAATCTTGTCTAACCTAGTCCACTTTAGTCCTTAAATCTAGTCTAGTCCGAGATAGTCCGGTGCAACAAACTCACATTTAAGATCTTATTGCACATGCATTCTATGTTTAAAATTTCCCCTCTTACTTTATTTTAATAAGATCGAACTCTCTTTTCACCTTAATAATCATTTTATTTTATTTTATATTTAAAAACAAACACTCTTTCTCCTCTCCCACCCCAAGGTCCATGAAGTTGAATGCTTCTTCGTACTCTATAAAAAATTTCAGGCTCAAATTTTGTCAACGAGAGAGCCCTCCCTAAAAATCTAAAAATAAAATAAAAAATAAAAGAAGGCTTTCTTTTTGAAATGATACCAACCCACCGGCACGTTTACTAGTTTCTACACTCTACTCTTGGTTGATCTATAAATATGGATCGACAAACAAATACGGCGAAGCTTACTAGGCCTAAAAATTTAGGAAAGAAATGTCTAGGTTACAGAAATTAGCTCGAGTAGGATTTTTGGTAGCTAGTGACAGAGTAAGAAATTTCTCTCAGGAGAAACTTTTAAGACAAAATAAATTAGATCACATATAGCAATATGATTAATCGGAGACATTAAAGATTTCTTTTTTTTATTGGCATGGATGGGCATTATAATTATATCATAAGAATGGAACTTGTTTATGAGCTTTAATAAAAAAATAAATAAAAAGTAAAATTCGAAGAAAAATAGGTCATAACTCAAAACTATACCATAAGATTTTACTTTTAACATAATGAATATTCTTCTAAATTGTATAGACCTTGTTTTATATATGAACTGACCATTAAAAAAAAATTAGTTTGCATATGGTAAAATAGAAAGCTAATTATAATAGTTTATTACCAAAAAAAATTGGGAAAAAATGTCTAGGTTACAGAAATGAGCTCGAGTAGGATTTTTGGTAGCCAGTGACAGAGCAAGAAATTCCTCTCAGGAGGAACTTTTAAGACAAAATAAATTAAATCACATATAGCAATATGATTAATTGGAGACATTAAAGGTTTCTTCTTTTATTGGCATGGATGGACATTGTTGAACCGTATATTTTCACAAAGAAAAATAAATAAATAAAAATATAAAAGAAGTGGAGTAGACTCGGAGATGTGTGGGGATTGTAAGTGCCCATGTTTAAGGGGTGACAACAGTATGGAAGTTGTTGATTTTTATCCCTAAATATATATATGGGTAATGCTATTCTTACCACATTAATATACCACATTATGTGGCATCTGATGTGTGGCTGTCCACATCATCTAAATTATTTATAATTTAATTTAAATTAAAAATCATTTAATAAACCAATAATAAAAAAAATCTTAAATTAAATGGTCATTGTGGAATACAAGGAGTCCTTCCTTCCTTCCTTCCCCGTTTCTTCTTCTCCTGTTTCTTCTTCCACGCCATTTTTTTGTTTCAGCCCAGATTTAGAAGAATATCATCACTGCACCAATTATGGTCCTGGTGGACCAAACCGAACCTACCCAATCTTCGTAGGAGATAATACAGTGTGCCCAGATGACCTGTCTGCTGCTGCTGTCAACTTTTTATATATTAATTGATATCTTCACCAGCAACACCATGCTGCTTTGCTCAAATTCTTGCCTGCAAATGTTATAAGGAAAAGTCACCTGAGTTGGTTTTGTAAAAGGACCAAAGGGGCAAAACTAGAACCATGGCGGAGAAGCTTGTTACTGATGAAGGAGGTGGACGGCGAACAAGCTGTGGAGCAAGCCATGGGTAGCAGTCGACCAAAAAAATCTGGGCTAAAACAAAAAAATGGCGTGGAAGAAGAAACAGGAGAAAAAGAAACGGGGAAGGAAGGAAGGAAGGACTCCTTGTATTCCACCATTTAATTTAAGATTTTTTTATTATTATTGGTTTATTAAATGATTTTTAATTTAAATTAAATTATGATTAATTTAGATGATGTGGACAGCCACATCAGCTGCCACATAATGTGTTACACTAATATGGTAAATTAATGTGGTAAGAATAACATTACTGTGTATATATATATATATATATATATATATATATATATATATATATATAAGGGAGACTTTGGATGCGGTCCTTGTCCATGAATATTCTTTGATTGAAACCTTGTTGGTTTTTAATTTTTGATCAAGGTCCCTGAAATTAATGTGATAATTTATTTCTATGTACGTTACTATATTTTTTTAATTAAAAATTAGAAATTTTAGTTGTTTATATAAATAAGATTTTAAATAAAAAAAACCCATAATTTGTGGGATTAAAAATATTAAAATATAAATATACTATTGTGTGTGTGTGTGTATAAACATGGGTACATTCATCAAAATTAACCAAACAAATTATTGTATCAAAACATGGGTACATTCTTCAAAATCACAAAAAAATAAAAAATAAAAAAGATATTAGGCTTAATAACATTAGTAAATTTCTTCGATTAAATTTGACATGGATACATTTTAAAATCAAAGAAAAAAGATTGTACCCATATAAGTTTAAAAATGGATTAACAAAAATTGAATAGATTTTATATAAAAAAAAGGGGTACATTTTACATATAACAAATTGGTATATTTAAAAATGAGTACATTTTAAGATTAAAAAGTTTTACATGAATGGGTACATATAATTAGCATGGGTACATTTAACAAAATAAAAAGTACAAATAAAAAAATATATATGGGTACAAATACAAATAAACTTTAAAAAAATATGGGCATAAAAAGAAATTAATATGTGGGTACAAAATAAAATTGAAAAGAAAATTGGTACAAATTAAAAAAGAATTACAAATTAAAAATGGGTACAAACTAAAACTAAAAATATATGATAAAAATTTTATTCATAAATATAAATATACTAATTGTATTTTTAATATTAAATGAATATATTTAGAAATAAAAAAATATTTTATTATTGAAATAATTAATGATATTATTAATACCCAAGGATCTTGATCAAAAATTGAAAAGTAATAGGATTTTAATCAATGGAGTAGCAAAAGGAAGGATGAGAACCTAATTTCTCCTATATATAAAGTGGGATAGTAAAATCCCTTCACAACTGGAGACGTGGGTGGTTTTATACGGATATCCCACTGTGCAGAGTACGTGGTAGCACTCACCTACTAACCATAACTTCCGTTTCCACCGTTCGGCTATAAAAGGCGTTATGCCAAAGCAAATTGAGAGGAAGAGGAGAGGGATAGGAGCACAGCGAAAACAACAGAGCAAAGGCAAAGCAAGAGAGCAAAGGCACAAGAGAAACAAAGAAAAAAAAAAAAGAAGAAGAGATCAAGTGCTACACGCAAGAACAAAGAGCAGGAAAAGCTACACAGCATTTGAAGGTATAAGTCATTTCATTCTTTTTAATCTTTTTTTTTTTTGGGTTGGTTCTCTCTTCTGCTTTGTAGGAAGAAAAGAAGCACTTTGCTTCTTCAACCTCTCCCATTCCCCGAAGCAAAAAAAATGAAGGTGGAGACACTAAGAGCAAGTCCACCGTTTGCTCCAGCCCGAGGGACATGCGCAGGAACAGGGCCATGTAGCCTGAGTGATGAAGCCCAGCGTGTACTAGCGAGCGAGCCCGAGGGAGAGGCCCAGCGATTCCTGCCAGCCCGAGTGCCCGAGGGGAATGTGACGTGGGCTGACGTCAAGACGACGTCAGCCACAATATAAAATTAATAAAAATTACAAAATTAAAAAAAAATGAAAAACGGTAGGCTTCGAACTCAACGGCTCTCGCCGGAGTTCGTCGCCGAGGCTCCCACTGACAAATGGCAGAGACTAAACCCAAGGGTTTCAACTCGAAACACATCAAAAACCAGAGAATAACTCAAGCAATTAAAGTAAGGCAATAACCTCATCTGGGTTTGAGCAATGGAAGCTTGAAGCTCTCGGCTTCAATGGTGGATCACCCAAATGGTGCTCTGATGATGCATGAAAGGATATATTCGAGTTCCTCTCATCCAGGGGATTGAGATTTCAGAGTTTGTTAGTTTGATTTGCTTCGGTTTCGAAGAAGAGGAAGGATGAGAGCTCTCGGAGCTGTTGAAAATTTCAACAGATTTCAAAACAGAGTAAGAGAGAGAGAGAGAGAGAGGGGTTTCAGAAATGAGGGAGAAGGTTTGCGTCGGTAGAGAAAGACAGAGAGAGAGAAGGAATAGGAAAGAGAAGTTTCTGGAGAGAGAGAGAGAGAGAATAGGAAAATGATGAATTCCGGAACAAAATAAAAAGGAAAAGGAATAGGAAAAGAAAAAAATTAAAAATTATTTTGTATTATTTTATAAATAAAAAAAATTAATATTTTATAAATAAAAAAATTAATATTTTATAAATAAAAAAATTAATATTTTATTGCCTATTGTCAGGGAAAGGGCTCCAAGGGTGGAGATGCAAATGACAATTACTGTTCATTAAGAGCCGTTAGTGTTCACTAAGTGAATTGAATAGTGGATTGCCTGGAATGAGGGCTCCATGAAGTTGCTCTAAAGAAGCAACCCCAAATCCTTTCCCCCCCCCCTCTCTCTCTCTCTCTCTCTCGGATTATTCACCGAGACCCACAAAGAAAGCTTGGGAAGTCTCTCTCTTCCCTGCTCAGCCGATGGCAGCAAGTGTTGATGCAGCACCAACCGTTGATCAACGCCGACGACAAAATCCAAGCCACGAGTAGCGGCAACGGCGAGCCGATTTCCCTAGAGTCCAGATCGCAGCAACAACTTACAACCATCGCCGGCGCAACGATGACTGACGGGGAACCCACCAAAAGCAACACGCTGCAACAACCGCCGACGTCAAACGAAAGCCAAGACGGACGCAACAGCCGTGCACCATGATCCCTGGAAGATCAGCAGCCGGGAACCACCGCAACCCCATCAGCCGACAGCAGCAGAAGACAGCCTCAAGGCCTCCAAGACGCTGCAATGGCTCTAGAGCCACCGTCGTTGTGCCTTCGCCGTCATCAACGCCCTACAACCTGCGAGCCTGTGTCAAGGTCAAACAGCCGTGGTCGCATCTTCAAGGACGAGCTTGCTTCCCGTATTCTAGAATTAATGGTGTTATGCACGACGGTCTCGCTGAGAAAGAAAGCCACAAGAACACTCAAGGAACAACCATCGCTCACCGCCGTCGCCGTCTCGAATGCAAGAAGAAAAGTTGCTGACCAGAAAAAGATGTCACCCTGCACGTTTTGAACAAGTGGAGAAGAAGAACCCAGCGTGCCCAGCGACGGTTCCAAAACTCGCCGACGAAAGGGATGGTTTGAAACAGGGCAGCAGCGGTATCTTCGTATTTTAAATCTCCAGCGAGGATCTGTAAATCCTTTAAACGACCACCGACTCATATCGTTTAGAGAGAGATGTACGGCAGCGAAGCCCAAGCAACCCAAATCAATTAAAGAGCTCTGCTTCTATGAAAACGAAGAAGTCTTCTGTTTGAGATATGTGAAGAAAGAAAGATGGGCAATTGCCTTTATTCCTAAACTTCCAAGTGTGGTTCTCTGCACAACGAAGGAAAAATACTTGAGTTCGCTGGTGCGTCTTCACTATCTCCAAAAGACTTTGACAGCAGTTCAACGCAAGCAGTCAGCGACATTGCCGCGTGTTGTTCTTTTCCAATGATTCCATGAAGATGACAAATTGTTCGTGTATTCAAGGCCCTAGGTGGTTGTGCTTTTCTGAGTCCTATTTGGGCTAGGAATTCAACCCACATTCGGTTTAATCAAAGCATGTTCCAGCAAAAGACAAAAGAGAGAAAGCTGCTCAAAATTGGAAAAGGACAATACTTGGGTCCTCACCGGGAAGGACCAAATGTACTGAATTTATCATTTAACCCAATCAAATCAAGCCATGTGTCATTAAAAGAACCCACAAACACTGTTCTAAAAATCCCCGCCTAGGCGCTAGGCGGCTGGTCACCGCCCCGATTAATGCCTAGGCGTTTGAAAATTAAGAAAGGGCGCCTAGACCAGCTGAGGCGCCCGCCTAGCCCACCCAAACCCGCCTAGGCACCCGCCTAGCCCACCCAAACCCGCCTAGGCACCCGCCTAGGTTGCAACTCACTTAGACAGAAAATAGATGACTTTCAATTTGCATTTATTTTTTTTAATAAATTGTAAGAGACTTGTTGAATACTTAAATGAGCCCATACTTTATGTTTGTTCCCCATGTTTTCATTATGTTCCAATACTTCATAATACATATGTCATTCTATTTTGTAGTTTATGATGAAATTATATATATTTTAAGTATAAACAGACGCTTATTTACACGAAATATAATGAATTTACTTAAATCCGCCTAGTCCGCCTAGGCGTCCGCCTAGGCGCCCGCCTAGACCCCGCCTAGCCGCCTAGGCGCTAGGCCCCAACCTGCCGCCCGACTAGCGCCTAGCGTCTTTTAGAACCTTGCCCACAAAAATCTGAAATAGAAAAAGTATTGTCATTCCCACCAATCAAATCAAGCCATGTGTACATTGGGTCCTCCCCGGTGAGGACCCAAGTATTGTCCATTGGAAAAAGCTATGTTGGTGGTCTTTTCAAGACAAACCCATTGTTAAATGATGGGTCAAAATTAAAACACGAAGCAAAGTGGAAGACAAAGGCACACTGACCTCTTATAAAATACAAATACAAGGGGAGTGGAAACAACTTCGACGACGTCTAAATCAGTGGATACCCTCTACTTCAAATACCGTGGATGTGGACTACCTCAAAGCACCAAGCTTGATGAACTGTCAAATTTAATTTCAAATTCTCAAAGCGGTCAAATGGCAAAAAGCCAAGATAAAGTCTTAAATGGCACAAAGCCGCTTCAAATGACACGAAACCGTATCAAATATCAAGTGGTACAAAACCGTTAAATTCCACATGCATACTCCCTCGTCTATATCCGATCACATGCATAGAAAAATATAAACGAGGAATGTGACGGGTTAATTTCATGGTCCTCTCCAAATCATGACGGAAGTCTCAAAAACAAAGCTCGAAGCTCCCCGTTGCATTGCATTAACGCACAAAGTTGACTAGAGGGTTGACTGGAAAAGAAGCTTGTTGCTAGCGTTAAAGAATACGCTCAGGTTTAAGGTGCATTAAAATTAGCATAGTTGCTGACCAAGTCTCATTCAAATTCCCAAGATAGGAATTGGAATAAAGATCTCCTGCAAGCAATTAAGTAGGTGAAGAGACAAAATTTGTTAATTGAAGGTTGGTTTGATCCCACAAGGACAAACCCACGTAACTTATGGCTTGAATTAATTCAAAGGCATGATTGAATTAATGCTGATCTTCAAAATCTTTGGGTGGTCATTGCTAACGTTTGGGCCAAGATCAAATTAAGACACGGAGACTAAATGACAGAGGTTCCAAAACCAAGAAAAGAGGAAAAATGGATGACTCTATTACCTCCACTGGGTAATTTAAAAACTCAAAGGAAAGACAAGTCAAAACAAGTCTTTTTCACAATGAAAAAAAATCCAGCTTTCATGCTTTCAAAGTCTTGTTTCAAATAGGATTGAATTCCTATGAAATCGTGTGGAAAAGTCATGCAAAGATGGAGTCCCAATTTACTAGGGATTAAAATATGAGGGAAGCTTTTCAATAAGCTAATGCAAGCTGAACCAGTGAGCCCGTCATTTTCACCAAAGTGGACTTTGTAGACTTGAGCAACCATTAAGTCAGATCGAGTCAACAAAACTTGCAGCATAAGCATGGAGACAATAACAACACAAATCATTTCAAACACCGTGGACACAAGCCATCTCAAAATACAAAACTCGATGGCACGAAGCCACGACAAATGTCCAATGGCATAAAGTCACGTCAAGTCCTAAATGAGACGAAGCCGAAGAAAAGTCAAATCTCAAAGGGCGCGAAATCGTATCAAGTATCAAAAGGCACGAAGCCGTAACAAGCCTTAAATGACATAAGGCATCAAAAAGCTCCAATGACTCAAAGTCCTCGCCTGCAAGAGCCTAAACAGCACAAGGCATCAATTGCTTCTTGCCTGCATGAGCTGAAACTGCACACAAGGCATCAAATCCCAACAATTACACAAGGAACTACGAGTGACTTGATCCCTCAACGAGGGTACGTAGGCAATCTAGGGTCCTACCTAGGTGCAGTCACAAAATCAAATAAACACCCAAATCTCCAAGTTACGATTTATTCATATTAGAATCAAAGGGTATTCCTTTCCCAAAAGAAGGGTTGTAATTAATAGGCGCATAGCCTAGAATGGGTCGTACTCAAATTAATAAAACCCTCTTCAGAAAAAATGAACAAGGGTGAAATCGTGTCGAGTGAATTATTTGTTTACATATTGTTGCTCAATAGGCATTATAATTATATCATAAGAATAGAACTTGTTTATGAGCTTTAATAAAAAATATATAAAAAATAAAATTTGAAGGAAAATAGGTCATAACTCAAAACTATTACCATAAAATTTTACTGTCAACATAGTGAATCTTCTTCTAAATTGTATAGACCTTGTTTTATACATGAACTGACCAGAAAAAAAAAAATAGTTTGCATATGGTAAAATACAAAGCTAATTATAGATTTAGTTTATTACCCAATTTTTTTTTTTTTATAGATTTAGTTTAAAAAAGAATAGAAAGGTTGTTGACAGCAACAAATTTCGAACACATCAGTAAGTGGAATTGTCAAACACCACCAACCACCACATTACAAGTTCTTTACTAGCAAAGAGTAGCATACAATAAGTATATATCGTAAATTTCAGGATAGACCTAGGCCTACACTGGCCTTCATGTGGCTCCGCCACTACAGGTAGCGATGGCCAGCCGACAACTCTTCAGAGTTTAAGTTAGTAATCTAGATACCAAAATGGTGACGGAACTAGGATGTTCGACAATGCATAGTCCTTGTTTGATAGGGAGGACTAATTTAGATAAGACTATTGTCACGCTCCGATCCTGCCATACGTTCAAGATCGATACATGATGTCAGCTCATCCCTGTTTATTTATCAGGTCTCGTCTCCGAGACAAGTCCAAAATGCAATCAATGATTCAACCACGTAGTGACTTTCTTTTATTTCATGGATGCATCTAACCTTTGCGTTAGACTGCCTACATACCCTAAATAGGAATCAAGTCATTCGTAGTTCACCATTTACTACACTCTGACGTTTATCACAGTACGTTCTAACATAAATGCATAGCATCCCTCAATCAATTATTAGAACTTGACAAACATGAAATTACTAGATTCAGGGCTACATAACAAACCACATGACAATCAAGATTTCCACTTCATCCATTATATAAATCACTATGTTTCAACATAATACCGCAATTCATAGCATGCAACATCTCAAAGAACAAGCAACGAAGCACAATATTATTCTCTAGCCACATTGGTCAACGAGTCTAATAATAATAATAACAATCATATCCAACATCATTCCACAATCACTCCAATTAATCAATTCCACGTATCAAAGATATACAATATTAAGATTTAACTACGTTAATTAGTCAACAAGATCACATATCAATTCACAAAATTTAATAAAGGAATCCTACATAATTCCCTACCTAGATTCCAAATAATAACATGATAAATCTAATTTATAAACACAATGTCTACTGTGAGCAATTCCTATTCACTCGAATCTAGGAGCCGGACAAATTTAATGGAAATGAGCAAGAGTATGGATTCTGGACACTCACCAGAATCCAACTAAATTATGGTCGCCTATCGAAATGTACCAAGTACAACTAATCCTCATCCACCCTAGAATGCGTATGGTCCCCCATTGCGGATATACCAAGCAGAACCATAGGCATAATCTAAGCGTGTAGGCAGTGATTACCCTTTGCTAGGGGTGGATTTTTTTGCCAAATTACCATGCCAACCAAATTGCCAACCGTGCCATACCGATTTTGTGCCAAATTTTTTGTGCCAATCGGTAATGGTACGGTATTGTACCGTACCGAAATTTCATGGTACGATATTGGTAATGGATACCATTACCATGGTATTACCATACCATACCGAAAATACAATATAATATATAATATATAATTTATAAATTATATAATAGATAATTATATAACACATATTTATAATATTCCAATAATTTGAAAATAAAACCCTACTTATATTAGCATTGTTGGTGACTTTGATCTCTTGAAATGATGGAAATCAAACACAAAAGAGTTTCTAATTTTTTCACAAATAGCCAAGATATCTTTGTAACCCTCACTTCTACCGTTGCTAGTGAAAATGCATTTAGCATAGGGAGAAGGGTTGTGGACCCTTTTAGGGCATCCTTGACTCCTAAAATAGTAGAGGCACTAGTGTGTACTAGTGGTTGACTTAGGGCAGATGAAGTAAACTTCTACACGGAACCAGCAGAAGATATACTTCAATTTTACAAGGAAATGGAAGAAGAGGAAACAAGAAAGATATACTTTAATTTTTTTTAGTAAATTTGTTGTTAAATGGTTTTCAACTTTAATTCTTCTTACTACTAATTAATATGTTTTATTTGTTTGTAATGTAAGCTTAACACAAGCTCAATCTTCTACAAGTTCAATGCCTCTTCCAAAAGCTTCGACATCTCAAGCTTGAATAATTGATCAATGAATTTTACTTTTTGAAGTTTAGTTCCAATTTTCATTTTGTTTGAAACTTTAATTTCTATTTGTTTTGGTTCGTAACTTCTATTTGGATTGTAAGCTTAATTTTCATTATGAATCTTGATGCATCATTTGAATTATTGTGTGTGTGAATTGTGAACAATGAATAATAGATGAATTTAAGCTACAATGTATGAGATAAAGGTACAAAAAAAAAAGTTTTGCCCATGAATTGGGTTAAAAAAACAAAAATAGATTTTGTCCCAAAACAAAATGGCAATTACCATTGCCATACCATGCCAACCGAACTTTTGGCAATACCGAACTTTGGTATACCGAAAGTTTGGGACGGTAATGGTAATAGATTTTACCAAACCGAAAGTTTGGTACGGTAATTGGTACGAGGGTTTTGGTACGGTAACCGTACCGAACCCACCCCTACCCTTCGCGGATATACCAAGCATGATCACCCCTGAAATACGTATGGTCCCCCATTGCGGATATACCAAGCAGGACCACATCCTAACTCTAGGTAATGATCACCTATCGCGGATATACCAAACATGATCACTCATAGAATGCGTATGGTCCCCCATTGTGGATAAACCAAGCAGAACCATATGCACAGTCTAATAACGTAGGCAGTGATCACCCATTGCAGATATACCAAGCAGGATTGTATCTTATACCTCTAGGTAATGATCACCCATCGCAGATATACCCAGCATGATCACTCCTAGAATGCGTATGGTCTCCCATTGCGGATAAACCAAGAAGAACCATAAGCATAGTCTAATCGTGCACACGGTGATAAGCTATTATGGATATACCAAGCATGATCACCCCTGAAATACGTATGGTCCCCTATAACGGATATACCAAGCAGGACCATCCATGTACCATTGCTACATGGTGCAGTTAGACCAACACACAACCTACTTACCCCTACCTCTACCCTTATGATCTACAACGTAAGCACCTGCACTATCAACTTCTCACGACCTCTAATTATCTTGTCATACCAGCATATAAGTTATATATAATACTTCTAATAAGAATCTACGCTCGCATTTCTATACTAGCAATCGTACATTTCATTTGCATCATCTAGAAGTTCGGTAAACATGTATAACACAATAAGGTGTCACTTGCACGTAAATTGAGGTGCTCATCACCTGGGATAACTCGCTAACTAAGATAGGCCCGCTAGGATCCACTGGGTCTCTAGTAATACTAATTTTAGAACTTAAGAACGGTTGCGAACATTTTGATCAAAGTCAACCCTAGTAATTCAATAAGGAAGATCCGCCTTTGGGATTTCCTATCCGTAAATTTCTAGAGTCCTTAAATGATACGTATGATAACATATTAACATTCAGTGACGATCTAACGGTCGGATCTTCGTTTGCTACATTAGTCAAGTGGCGGACCTTAACGGAACTAGGTTCAAACAACAGAATTTCATCGAACAGATGTCAAATATAAAGTCAGAATATCAAATTTAGCCTAGAAAGACAAAGTTGGCCCATTGGCGGTGTTTAGACTAGAAAGACAAAGTTGGCCAATTGGCCATGCGCCGCCACATGTGGCGGTTTCTGGCAAACGGAAATCCAATTTTCCGACTAACTCCAAAAATTACCAAATTTTACAGAATTGTAGAATGCAACAAGGGGAAGAACTTTCATATTGGGCCGAAGTCTAATTCGGCTGGGAAAAACCTGAAATTGCCATCGATCTGTCAGAAACCCAAGAAATGGTGAGCTTAAATTCGTCAAATCCCCAACTCCGCCGCACCCATAATTGTTTGGGATTTGCTCCTGGGTTTAAGGGAAGCATTTTGGTGGTGGTAATCATCGGAATACCTTTCAGAAACGGCGGATCGCCGCATTGCACACCACGAGCCCTCGGCTTCAATTCTCACGAAATAGAACCAATTTTGTATCAAATTTTTTATGAAAATGGAAGAGGGAAGGTTATGAGGTTGTCCCCAGGTGTTTTTTCACTGTGAATCACTGGAGAAATCCATGGTTGCAGTCGGGTCAGGTACGCAGGAAATGGGTCGAGGAGGTGGATCCGGTTTCCCTCCTCTTCCCCTTCTCTCCTTTCCCTCATTTCTCCTCTCCCATTGGTTCACTCTCCTCCTCCTTTTCTGATTGGTCTACCCTCCCATTAAATGGGCTTTCCCCAAATAATAATTTTTTTATTTAGAGAAATTCCTAAATTAATATTTATCTCCAATTTATATTGCTCGTATCTTCTTTGTTACAACTTCGATTCACGAACGGCCTTCGCTTACGAGTTCGTAGGATCAAGCTCTATTTGAAAACATTAATTGTGACGTTGAAAGGTCTACTGATTTTAAATGATTATTTTAACTTCAAACTTTATAACTAAGTAATTAAAATTCTAAATGAACTAAATTAGATTAAATTCGCACAAAATAATATAAAATCTCGCGAATATGAATACATAAATTATAATAGTGAAATCCAGGGTCGAGATTTCACAACTATTAAAGGCATTTTGAAGGTGAAATAGATAAGAACTTTCATATTTTGTCCAAGTTAAAGATTAGTAATGAAGAAAGGATATTCTTACTAGTCCAAACAATATGATAACATTAAAAAACACCTTTTCTTCATTAGTAACTACAACCCATTTCTCCCTTCAAAATGTCTTCAATGTAGTGAAAGTCCTATGCAAGTTAATCTTCACTATCAAAGATCATAGTGTTAAAGACACTAATATATGCTACCGCATCAGTCCAGCTTGCGATTCTGTTTTTGTATAATTGAGGAAGAGCAAACGGAACTTACCTACGTTTTTAGGTACAAACCACTTGCAATATTTTAATTAGTATTTAAGTAAAGGACAATGCAGGGGACAACGTAAACCTTATATGGTTATATAATTGAAACACAAATAAAGGAATTAACTGACCTAATCATGATGTGATAGCCATTGGAAACCAAACGAAGAGTATGAACGTTGCGGCAACACCAAAGTCTTTTACGAAGCACCTAGCACGATACAACTGCTTTATTGGAAGCGTTTTTTTGTATATCCAAGGTTTACAAAGGCCTTAATATTTATACTAGCCAAATCATTAAGGTTCAGCATGAAAGAATCCCAAATCCTACTTTTTAGACTTATCAGTTAGGTACCATAACCACATAAAGTCAAAACCTCTATCAATGTAAAATGAAAATCATTATAATATTTACATTAATCTCCACTATTACATTCCTATTATATATTGTAAACCGTTTAAGATTATGTGCAGAGCTGAGTTTTAAAAAGAGTAACACACAAAACCGACTATATTACTGACACTATAATACAAAGGAGTGGTTTTTGATCGAGATCAAGGATGCTATATACAACATACTCATAAGTTATGCCACTTAATATATTTATGCAGTACTGTAAATTAATAAAGCTAATTATGATCAAAATTAATGCGGAATTGGAAAGTTGTTTACACATATATATACACGATGAGTAAACTGATCAGAGTTAGAATGACTCCCCACGTAGAGCTCTGAGCACCCTGGACTGAGGAGCATCAGGGTCCCCACGGATGGCATTCTCTTTCCATATCCTTGCAGCTCTACGGAGTGCCTCCTCAGCCGTGTCCAACTGCTCGGGCCTCCATCCAATGACATCTCTACCTGCACCTGAATCCGTCACAGAGTCTGCCGTGCCGTCTGTTGCACGCGTAATGGGCTTTCGGGTGTCTGCATACTCAACCTCTGACAGTGGTGAGGCCTTGTGATGCTTGTAGTACTCTCTATCATCCTCTTCACGCTCCTCCTTCCGGTCTCTATCTCTATCTCTTATCGACTGCTCTTTTTCCTGCGTGTCCCTTTCATTTGATGAGTCATTTGACAATGGTGTGCCGTCCAGCCCCGCACAGCTCACCTTTTCCAACAAACTAGTAGCAGCTCTTCCGTGGCTACTTATCTGTCTCTTCTGAGTATAATTGGTTGGGTGGTTCGAGGGCTGCAGGTTCACTCCTGTGTTCTCTAGCCTTGGGGAACTCACGTTTGGATACGAGGGTTTATTAGGAAGTGCAGGAGGTTCTGTTCCTTTTCCTCTGCCGCTGGCGCCGCGCTGCTCATCAACAACCTGTTTCTCCTGTACAACATCTTCTGTACCCTAAACATATATGTGTGTGTGTATGTTGCGATTTTAGAAATAAATTAATGCACTACTTGAGAGCAAAATTAATTATATATAATTGGAGTTTAGACATAGACATGTCTCTGAATTATATGAATTAATTTAAAGCTACAAATTAATTAATGTCCATATATATAAAAGTTAACAAATCTTACTTGAGGGTCTGCGGTGGTTAGACCAGGGTCAGATTCATAGTCCCCACCAGCGTGAATGGCTGGGTCAGCAGTGCCGGTGCGACTAGCGGTGGCAGAAGCGAGCGCTCGTAGTAGTATCACTCGAGCTGCGGCTAATTGATGAGGACCATGGCCCCAAATCGACCTGCTTTTTGCTACAGAAGCTGCACCCAACGATAGTCTTGAATAATAATATTGCATTTTGAATATCGATCGCTATTCAGTATTCACTAGCTAAAGCCTCGAAAGTATCAATTGTTATTCAAGTTGTAAGCTTTTCTTGAAACTGAATTGATGGGGTTGGGGTGACTAAGTTGGATCCGGAAAGTCCTGGTAGCTGCTACAATATTCATATGGAATGGAAGCAGCTAGAATAGAATAGAATAGAGACCCATGCGTCAAGTGGGGTTGGGAGTGTACTGTACATGTACTGACGTGGCAACAGTGTAGAATGCCTTGGTGCACATTGCGTGTCACCTTCTAGGCAAGAGGAATCCAGAAGCATTGGTTGGACTTGCATTTTTCTTTTTAGCTTTTTATTACAAATAATCCATGAAATTGACTCAAATCATTAAAATGATTCTTGAAATTAAAAATTCATAAATATAGTCCCTGAAAATAGGTTTTACAAATTAATATGATAATTTGGTCACAATTTTGTTAAAAATTTCATTAAGGCTGATGTGGCACATAAATTGGTTCCATAAGAATTACAAGTTTTTATCATAAATGGTTTCTGAAATTGACCCACAACATCAAGATGGTCCCTGAAATTGACCCACACCATCAATATGGTCCTTAAAATTAAAAATCAATCAATGTAGTCCTTGAAAATATGTGTCGCAAATCAATATAATCATTCCGCCACTATTCTGTTAAAAAAATTTGTATATGCTGATGTGGGTTTAATAATTAATTAAAAAAGTTGTCTAAATACTTTTTTGCAGAATGGATATTTTTTTTTCTTATAGTAGGCCTTACTCCGAAGAGAGATCTCTTCCATAAATTCTCAAAGGCACAAGGCTTAACCAAGGCCTAAGAGGGGGTGTGGAAATATTTTTCAACCAACAATAGACGCACCTCGATTATAACCTCGTTATCTCAAGGAAGACCTCGCCGTTCTTTGCATCACCAGACCACCAGGGAAGCGCCGAATAAGCTCTCCAAGATTAAGGTTGTGAGGATGTTGATCGCCTAAATGTTAACGGTGATGTCCCAGAAGTCATTGCCAATGGGCCAAACCGTCACCAAAGGTGATCTTGATCCAAGTTCAATTTGGTGAAGGGTGTCGAAGTGTGTAAATATGAGTGTATTGATTTTTTTTTTTAAGAGAATAGAGAGCGAAGGAGGTAGATAAATGTAGACTGGGATCAAAGGTGATTGCCGGACTGGGTTTTTGGGTTGACAAATTTTTATTAACTATTAAATTATTAAGCCTATTTGTAATTTTTTTTAAAATTTAATTAGATTTGTATGACCTATTTATGTGTCACAGTAGCACATCACAGAATTTGTGACAGAATTGTGACGGAAGTACTACATTGATTTGAGACACGTACTTGCATGACTACATTGGTCAATTTTCAATTTCATGAACCATTTTGATGTCGTGGGTCAATTTTAGGGACCATTTTTATGTCATGAGTCAATTTCAATAACCATTTGTGAGAAAAAAAAAAAAGATTTATGGGGCCCATTTATGTGCCATATTAGCACTTAATATAATTTTTAACAAAATTGTAACGGAAGAACCACATTGATTTACGACACCTATTTCAGGAACTACATTGATTGATTTTCAATTTCAGAAGCCATCTTGATGGTGAAGGTCAATTTTAGGGACCATTTATCATAAAAACCTTCGTTTTTATTTTTATTTTTACAAAGGAATAAAATTACAAAGAAATCTTCTATAGATCTTTAATTAATCGGTACATATCAAAATTAATCGTAGGCATAACTTGGAAAAATTACAAAATCAAACACATACATCTCATAGTTATGGCCTAAATTAGTTGAGTCATCTGCTGCCATATTGGTTCTTATGTAAATATTATATATGAAACATATAATAGATTTTGTCTTGTAAGATGTCATATGTCTTGTATAAGAGACTAAATCTGCTATGAAATTTGTAATTGTTTCTGCATAATTTACATTAAGATTTTTGAGTCTCCTTCCACAACATTATCTTTCAGTTGAAGTCGATCTGCCTAAACTAAATGAGAGCTTATTTTAACACCAATGCTTCTACCTGTAAAACATTTGAAAATTCAAAGGATGTTTTATTATTATTAATCACCGTATTTAATTATCTAATTATTTTAGTGATTCGCGACCAATAGAATATTTAGAAAAATAATTTGATGCAACTTTGGTGGAAAGGTTTCCTGAATTTGTCGTTGGCTTCATGTGTTTAATAATTGTAATTTCACTTAAGATAAATACCACATCTTAAGGGTTGCACGGTTTTTCAAAAGGTTTTCAGAAAACTTAATGAGTCTTTCATGTTCATATTTAATCCAAACGTCTGGACAGGTTGCATGTTGGATACACGTTCTATGTTGGAAGTTCCAAGTATGATATATATTAGGAAAACCTAGCTGTCAAAATATGCATGGGTAATTCATAAGTAATTGAAAGAACTACGTAGATTGTTAAGGTGACTGTGAAACCCTAGTGTCTCTTCAAATTGATTTTCTTTAAATTGTTTTCTAGTCGATTTATTTAATTGTTTATATTTTAAATTTAGTTTTAATATTTTAGGTCATAAAATCAATCTTTTCTAAACTTTGTTTTCAAATAATTAATTAAGATTTGGATTTTACATAAATTATTCATTTAATCCTTGTGGAAAATAACCTTATTTGAGCTGCTATACTACAATAACTTGTATTCTTGCAAGTATTTTTAAGTAGGGTTTATATCACAAATGGTCCCTGAAATTGACCCCATCAATCATGATGGTCCGTGAAATTGAAAATCGATCAATGTAGTCCCTGAATTTTAACTCGCGAATCAATGTGGTCCTTCTGTTAGTGTTCCGTCCAAATTAACATTAAAAAAAGGTTAGAGAACCAATTTTTCATAGTAAAATGACCAAAAAAGGTTAGAGAACCACTTTTTTTTGTTTTTATTTTAGTTTTAGCACCAAATCCATGAAAAAATGGATAGAAAAGTGAAGATGGAAAAAAGAAAAGAGAGGTAGTAAGTAAAATTATAAGTAACAAGGTTATTTTTGATCATTTTACCATGAAAAATTGGTTCTCTAACTTTTTTTTTAAAGTTAATTTGGACGGAACACTAACAGAAGGACCACATTGATTCGCGAGTTAAAATTCAGGGACTACATTGATCGATTTTCAATTTCATGGACCATCATGATTGATGAGGTCAATTTTAGGGATCATTTGTGATATAAACCCTTTTAAGTATTTTTTCCCTATGTGTGCAGGTGGTAAAAATCCTATCACTCATTGCGATGCCAATGTTTAAAAATTGAAAATGAGAAAGGAAGAAAAACTGATTACAAATTATGATAACTTATTTCACGACAACTACATAACAAAAGGACATCATCTTTATAAGATTTAATCTTTCCTATTGAGTTGCAATTATATATAAAGCCTGAACATGAAACAAACAGGATAATAATCTTGAATTCTAGAAGAAAAAATGAAATGAATCCTAATCCTTACCTTACTTAAAAAAAAAAAAAAAAAAAAAAAAAAAAAAAAAAAATCCAAATTGGTCTAGGCCTGGGTGACTTCCAACAGCCCCCACCACTAAACCTGATTGATTCTATATATCTTTGCTGTGTCGACCGAGTTTGAGGCAAATCTGAGCAAGGAGACCAAATATAGAAGCAAGAAAGCACATGATGGAGGACAATATAAGCACTGCCCAGTCCCCAAGGGTTTTTTTGGGAGAGTGGGTCCTGTCTGATAGGAGCAACGCCATATATACTGCTTCACTCATGGCGTAGGCTGAAACCGGGTCTGATTCTTCTGCCAGAAATCCATACTCGCTAAGGCACGTCACGATGTCGTATACTCCACTCGTCTCCGATACACCGAGGCACTCACATATTTTCAGCCGCCCTTCAATCCTCTCCTCAGTTGTTAACATGTCACCATGTGTCAAGATCAAAATGGTGCTCTCATCATCTGTATGCATATATACATATATAATATATATGCAGCAACTCATTAAATTTCAAGGAAACAAGATTTACATACATACAAGACGATAGAAAACTAACTTACTATAAATATTGGTGAAAGCATTATTGACAGAGCAGAAAAGCTGTTTTGTGGCGTCCATTGGCTTAGAATCACCAGCTTGAAAGGCCTTGTAGATTTCTGCCATGTTGGCCACCACCATTGCACAATTGACTTTCCTCCTCGCAAACTTTGAAATCACATCCATATCAGGAAGATTCATCAACACAGATTCGTCGACGTCATCGCCCGGTCTCAAGCACACTTGGTTATGGTGAATCCCATCACTCATCCAACTTGACAATTCTTCAAGGCCCTCGTCTATTCGGTTGTAGTCAAATCCCCTCGAGTCATACACACAGAAGCCACTTCGCAAGGACCTCAGCACATTGTGCTCTTTCAGAATCATACTAGTACTCTTCGGATTATTTGAAAAACTTCCTACAATTTTAATTAATATTATAAAAATTAATGATTCATTATTATGTGTCTGCAATGTGCATATATAAGAAGTGATGGAGTTAAATAAAAAGGTAGCATACCAGGTGGTGGTGATGTTTGAGCAAAGGGTACGAGTCCAGAGCGACCCAAAACGGAGTACATCAGGTTGACAAGAGAGCTTTTACCAGAAGCAGAGAAGCCAACCAAGAGAATTGTGGCCACCGGCGGAATGTCCATGTTTTCCTTAGCGAGACCTCCTGTTGGCATCCAGAAGTCACCCGAGCGATACATGAGCAGCTTGTGCCGAAGCTCATTCACCCCTTCCTGATGGGTTGATACCAAAGCCAGTCTCTCCAACTCTCTCACCACTCGCATCCTTGCTGCTACTGTAAAATGACTAGATGCCCTGCCGCCTCCAGGGAATATGAGGCGCTCATGATCAAGCTTCATCTGCATCTTCTTTACATGATCAAACTCTGCAGCCCATCTCCACCAATAATAGTTGTTATTATCACTATCATTATCATTAGGAGCTATTGATCTTGAAGAATTAGAATAGTCATCAGGATGATCTGTTGTTGATTCATCACAGGAAAATAGTAGCTGATCCTTCATCGTATATCTATCTATCGATCGATCGATCTTCCTTAATTAATTTTCTCTCTAGATAAGTAGCTAGGAATTGGAGGTCTCAAATTAATCAAAGATGAAGGGAGAGCGTGAACAGTAGGACATTGTATGTTTCGTGTTTTTGCATGGTCCAAGTTTAACGAAAGGCTAGACAATCTCCAAAATTGAGAAAAGTGACCCGCCACGAATGAAGGAGGTCCACATGGCTGACGGGAACAACGTCCGTTACCTTATGGCTGCTTCCTAGCACTTTCCTCCACTTGTTGATGATGATAAGCACATGCACCAGTACAACACTAGAGACATAACGTACGAAGCAGATATTCCAGATCAAGGACGGATTATCAGTTTTTGACATTTTTATCCACTTATTTTCAGAGGAAGTTGAGGTTCTATAATTAACTTCTTATAAGTACATACAAAATCTCTTAATTCTTTGATAATCTCAAAAATTACCATCCCCTCTGAATTTCATAGCAGTGTCCACAACAACTGGTAGCCACACACGACACATGCGATGAATGGTGAAGGGTAGTCTCACCTTACGCCAGCGTGCATGGTCACGTGTTGCATCTTATTTGTTTTATTTTGAGGTGCAAATACTTGGTGAGATTTCGTTTTAAGGAAAACTAATGAAAATAACTTGAAAACTTTGAGTTTTAACAATAATGACAAAATAAAGGGTAAAGTGAATAGTACCAGGATTGACTTTTTAGTGTAAAAATATGATTTTTCGTTAAAGTGAACAATACCGGGAGTTTTTCGTTAAAATTTCTTTTATTTTATACAACTTTTTAGATGATTTTTTTTTTTTTTTTTGCAACCAAATTCATATATGGCCTTTGGGCTATAGATAAAAAAGATTAAAGTTGAAGTGTTTGGGTTATTTCGGGCCTTTTGATTCCAAGTCCAGATTATAATAGTCTGGGTAAATTGATTTTTGGCCATTCATAGGATTTCGTCTAAGAGTTTAGTTCGGAAATGTAGTCTTCGTAAAAGTGGTTCACCGAGAATCAAACCTTATTCTCGCTGAGAGTTTCGTTTGGGAACAAAATTCGAGTCGTAGACAGAGTACAATCATCCGAGTAAAAGGCCTCACATCAATCTATCAATCAAATTTCTCTCGCATGTCTAACCAGAAGTCGCCGACGTCTACTAATAAGGTGAAGGAAGCTAAATGGTTGTACTCACCGGAATTTACAACTGAAGGACGATGAAAAATCCATACGAAAGAAATTCCACTGTAGTGCCTTCGCTAAGGACGCTTTGCTTACTCTCACAAGCAAGTTGCGATTAAAGTTGAGATTCTATTATAAAACTAATTTACAATATGGGAAACATTCCAATCTCTTGTAAACCCTTGCAAGGTTTCCCTTTCACCAATGTAGGACCCTTTTACTTTCACATTCCCACAAGTTAGTGTTATAGCTTCTTCATGTGTGGATTGCACAACGACCTTGACGTTCGAGTATCTCTGTATTATTAATTTGAAATACCTTTTGTCAAACCTTGATGTTTGAGAAAATTGTGATCGAGACTGAGCCTTGTGCCGAGGACCCAAACTATAAAAGCGATCAGCACGGCCTTGGTTTCAAGGCTGGAAAATCCAAACCGAGAGATTCCTTTCTCGATAGTAATTGTTTGAACAAGTTTTGGTTTCACAAACTAAGGTTATTCGAACGCGTATTGTGTTGCGAGTTATATATTTATATATTAATTAAAGGATAAATAGTAGTCTATTGTCTCACATTGATGAAGTGCATATGTAATACCAATTGTAACTCCTATATATACTCCACTTTGGAGATTAATAAATATACAAGAAATTATCAAATATTGTCATATATAATTTTGGTATTTTACCATATTTAATTCAACTTGGCATCAGAGCAGTTCACTTTTGGTGACATGTGTGCTTTAATTTTGTACCCACTTTTCTCAGTATCATGAAAAGAAAAAAAAAGTGAACAATGCCATGCTACAATACCGAGAATAGTACCCTGCTACAGTCATGAATAGTGCAGTACTGGAACAGTGATTCTGCTACAGTGTTCTGGTAAATTGTCTTAATTCCGATGCGTATGTTTTGTGCCTTTATTGCTCGTGTTTTAGCTAAATAGCTCAATAAAATCATAATGTTGTTATGCATCTTGGTGGAACAAATATATGGATAATTGATAATGGGGTCACTGATCATGTGACTTGTGACCCTAGAGTGTTTGATGAGTTACGTGACTATGTTCATGATCCGTATATTACTAGTGCAAATGGAGCATCTTCCCCTGTGAAGGGTGAAGGCACTATCTCTCTCACTCCGATCTTATCACTAGTCCATGCTTTACTTGTTCCTAACGTTAAGTGCAATCTTTTGTCAATAGGAAAACTACTAGATACGTTATATTGTTCTGCTTATTTCTACCCCAAGTATTGTTATTTTCAAGACATTCAAACTCAGAAGTTAATTGGTTATGGTAAAAGAATTGGGGGTTTGTACATCTTGACTATGAAGGATAATGTTACTTCAGGTTCAAATAATCATCAAGTTCTAAATGCTAAAGTGGATGATAAACATCAAATTTGGTTATGGCATCGACGTTTGTTACATCCATCATTCAGTTATATGAAGCATCTATTTCCTTCTTTGTTTCGCACTCGTAGGGATTCAGAGTTCAAGTGTGAAACATGTGTCATTGCTAAGAGTCATCGTGCTTCATGTTCTGTAAGTGAATCTAAAGCTATTTTTCCATTTGATTTGATACATTCTGATGTGTAGGGTTTGGCGAAGGTTACTTCTAATGGATTTCGTTGGTTTGTTACTTTTATTGATGATTATACTCGATTAACTTAGGTGTTCTTGATGAGGAATAAGAGTGACGTCTTCTTCAAGAATTTTGTGCAATGGTGTCTACTCAGTTTTGAACCAAAGTTAAGGTCTTCAGGTTTGATAACGGAGGAGAATATATGAATCACACTTTGGCACGCTTTTTTCGTGATCATGGTATCATTCACCAGACGACTACTTTGTTTACACCCCAACAAAATGGTGTATCCGAACAGAAGAATCATCAAATAATAGAGGTTGCGTGCTCATTGATGTTGGATAAATATGTTCCTAATCATTTGTGGGGTCATGTTGTTTTGGCTGCTGTGTACTTGATAAATAGTATCTTAAGTAAGGTTCTTGATTTTCAGACACCGTTTGATGTGGTACAAAAACATGTTTCTCCTGTTTTTGTATCTAAACTTCCTTCGAAGGTGTTTGGGTGTGTAGCGTATGTGCATGTCTACTCTCATTACCAGAGTAAACTTGATGCATGTGTTCTCCGATGTGTATTTATTGGATATGCTAACAATCAGAAATGCCATATAAGTGTTATCATCCTCCGACTTAGAAAACTTATATTACCATGGATGTCACCTTCCACGAGGAAGTTCTGTATTTTGTGAAGCCCTCTTTCAACTCCCACTTTAGGGGAAGAAGATGAGTGAAGTGCAAATTCGAAGAGATGGTATGGATGATGTGTTAAAGGCAGAATTGGGGATGAAACCTATTATGCTGCGTGATACTGATCAGTCGGCTGTAGATGGCGATCGATCAACTGTCATTCCCGAGACTATTTCTATTGATGACCCGTCGAATGTGCCCAACGAGTTGCCTGTTGTTGGTATGTCTGACAAATTGCCTTTTGATGACCAGTTGCCTGCTGCTGGTATGACTAACGAGTTGCTTGTTGATGGTTTGTCTAGTGATGATTCTTCTAATGGTTTGGTACAAGATGGTGACACACATAAGGTAAATTCTGATGATTCTTCTACGTATCAGTTGCCTCTACGAGTTAATCGTGGAAAACCTAAAGTATAATATGAGCCTGATATACATGCCAAAGCCAAATATCCTATCAACAACAATATGTCTAGTCATCGTTTGTCCAAACCATATGCATCTTACATATGTTAGCTATTTAGTGTATTGGTTCTAACAAAATTGCAGGATGCTTTTCTGACCCTAAGTGGGTTAATGCCATGAATGCTGAGATGGAAACTTTGGAAAAGAATTCCACTTAGGATTTGGTTCTGTTGCCAAGCGGGAAAAAAGTTGTTGGATGTAGATGGGTGTCAACTAGTAAGCATAAAGCAGATGGTTTTATTGATCAATACAAAGCCATATTAGTTGCTAAGGGTTATACTTAAACCTATGGTGTGGACTATCAAGAGACTTTTGCTCTTGTTGCCAAATTTAACACTGTGCGTGTTTTTCTATCCTTAGCAGCAAACCCAGATTGGCCCTTATTGTAGTTTGATGTTAAGAATGCTTTCGTGGTGATCTTAAGGATGAAGTTTATATGGATCTCCCAAATAGTATTGGTATATCTCCTAGAAAATGTGTTGTGTGCAAATTGCGAAAGGCTTTGTATGGTTTGAACAATCTCCTAGAGCATGGTTTGGGAGGTTTACAAGTTCAATGAAGAAGTTTGGGTATTTTCAGAGTCATTCAGATCATACTTTGTTTCTAAAGCGACGAAATGGTAAGCTAACTGCATTGATTATTTATGTTGATGACATGATAGTGATTGGTGATGATCAGGAGGAGGTACAACGCCTTCAAAAGTACCTAGCTACTGAATTTAAGATGAAAGAATTAGGTGAATTGAAATATTTTCTTGGAATCGAGGTTCCACGATCCAAGCATGATATTTTTTTGTCTCAACGGAAATATGTTCTTGATTTCTTAGCTGAAAAATGTATGTTAGATTGCAAACCTGTTGATACTCCGATTGAGTAGGATCATCGTCTGGGCTTATTTATGGATCAAGTTCCTACTCATAAGGAACCATATCAGGGGCTTGTGGAGAGACTAATTTATTTGTCTCACACTCGCCCTGACATTACTTATGCAGTTAGTGTGGTATGTCAGTTTATGCACTCACCTAGTGAAGCTCATATGGATGCAGTAATTCGTATTTTGAGGTACTTGAGGATGGCTCCTGGCAAAGGCTCGGTTTACTCCAAGAATGCTCATTTGAATGTAGAAGGATATACAGATGCATATTAGGTAGTATCTATCACCAACCGGTGATCTACATTTCGATACTTTACTTTTGTGGGTGGTAATCTAGTTATTTGGAAAAGCAAGAAACAAAAAGTGGTGGCTATGTCAAGTGCTGAAGTTGAGTTTCGTGAAATGCCTCATGGTGTATGTGAGTTGTTGTGGTTGAAAATATTGTTGAGAGATCTTGGATTTAAACCTAAAGGTGCTATGAAACTCCATTGTGATAACAAGGCTGTTGTTGAGATTGCTCATAATCCAGTGCAACATGATCGAACAAAACATGTGGAGATTGATCGACATTTCATCAAGGAAAAATTGGATGCTGAAATTATTAATTTTCCTTTTGTGGGATCTCAAGATCAACTTGATGATGTGCTTACTAAGGCTGTGTCTAATAGTGTGTTTTCCAACCCGCTTGATAAGTTGGGCATGCGTGACATTTTTGCTCTAACTTGAGGGGAAGTGTTGCAAGTTATATATTTATATATTAGTTAAAGTGTAAATAGTAGTATGTTGTCTCACATTGATGAAGTGCATATGCAATACTAATTGTAACTCCTATACATACTCCACTTTGGAGATTAATGAATATAATTGTCATATATAATTTTGGTATTTTACCATGTTTAATTCAACTTATTGGCATGCTCACATTCACTGAGAAATCCCATAGATTTGTGGCTTGCGCTCTATTTAAGGTGTAAACTTCATGAGTGGCGTAAAATGATGAATTAGTGTAGATTAACTTTTCATTTTGTCAAAAGAGTAACATAAGCTCATCATATTACTATTAGATTCAATCAACGCCCGAACTGCTTCCAATTTAACTTTCATAATTTAAAATGAAAAAATAGGCAGAAAAAATATCTGATGAAATCACAAGAGAGACACGCTTCTAAAATATCTCAGGGTATCCAAGGTGATGGAGGAGGTGGCGGGGGTGAAGGCAGGGGAGAAACTGCATAGAGCATAGAGTTTTTATCAACGCCAGTAGGGTTTCCAATGGACAGTACCACAAGTGCAGCAACCAGACCTGCATTTCCTGCAAGGCTCAGCTCCATGTAGTTGTAATTGGAACGGACATCCTGGAAATTTTCGTGCTCATCAGGACCAGCAACCATGACCCCAACAATTGTATTTGGATTCGTTTCTTACTATCTCTCCGTTTTAATCGCCCTTTACAACCGTACTTGTTCTTTTTGGGAATGGATGCTCCTCTATTGTGGACCTGCTTTGGAAAACGTTCACCAAAGCCGACAATGTAGCTTATCCCCCAAGGATTTTTGCCAAGAATGTAATCAATTTGGGTCCAAGAAAACCTGCGCAGTTTTTCAGTAGGGTAGAAATTGGATCCGCAATGCCATCTAGGTGCAGAAATAGCTTCAAAATAGTCGTTGTATAGTTGAGCTAAAAAAGCTGCATGGACTACAAACTGAAGAGGTCTTGGCCTTTCACTGTTCAACTGAATCAGCCCTCCATTTGTTCTGTTGAAGCTTGCGAAAACAGGAAGGTAGGAGCACATTGTTTCATCAATCTGACTGTGGAATGTCCTTAACATCTCTCCATAAGGGTAGGTACCCGTAAATCGAGAACAATCTCAGCCGGCTTAGAAGCCAAAAAGCACCAGCATGCTTATTGTCCAAGCTAAGTACCCTATTCTTAGGGTCAGTCCATAAATCTTTTTCATGAGCAGCCAAGTCGGGGTTAGTGACAAGTTGAAGATAGGATAAGTTTCACGTTGCAAGATACAACCAAGATCCACCCCATAGAAATTCATCTCAAAAACCAGTGGAATTGTATATAGGGCAAAAACAGGTCCACACCACCTTGAACTAGTTTCTTAGAGTGATTTGTATTGTCTTTGAAAATAATGGATGCAGAAGCTAAAGCAGAAGCCATTTCTGCGGCAAGGGCCGAGCAATTATAACACTCTTGTCCGGTTCTTAGATGGTCAATATCCGCAGGACATATCCAACAGTTGTGAGTTTTATCCTAATCACCACCACCGGCGGAGTCAGTGTCATCTGCCCCTCTAACATCCGTAACCACAATGCCGATGGAATCAGCTGTAGACGAATTGAAGGTCTTGAGAAGGTAAGATGTACCCCACTTGATGATGCCCTTCACATGGTCTAGTTCTCCTAGTGCCGCATATTTTGCACTATGCAGGGAAGCTGAACTTGCTCGCGTCTCCACCGTCATAATATCCACCAACCAAATTTTTGGTGTTATAGTAGCCATCACTCAAGCAGGAATCGTGGCTATTTTGTATGTTAATTTATGGCACTAAAAGTTGGAAAAAAAGTAAAGTACCGCTAGAAAGAGCAATTAATTCAATTCAAACTTTGCATACAGTAAATAGGGTTTGAGGAAAAAAAAAACTTAAGTTAAAAAGAAGGGAGTTTTAACGAAAAGCCTGCGGTGCTGTTCACTTTAACGAAAAACCACATTTTTACACTAAAAAGTCAAACATGGTACTATTTACTTTACCCTTTATTTTGTCCTTATCGTTAAAACTCAAAGTTTTCAAGCCCTTTTCATTAGTTTTCCTTAAAAAGAAGGGAGCTTTAATGAAAAGGGCTTGGACCAACAAATATTTAACCAAAAACCATCTTAAAATGTTATTTAACCAAAATGGCTCAAAGTTTAATAAAAAACCACCCAAAACTTATTATCCACGGGCCGAATTTACAAGGCCAACCCGTTACAAAATTACTTTCCCTAAATACCCCTATAGCATTCAATGTTCGCGACTTTTAACGAAACTCAACGCCCAACATGTAACCCCCAGCACGACCCTCAGCACGTAACCCCCGTCGAATCAAACTTCCCCCATTTCAAAATCAATCAAAATCAAAGTTCAAATCACACTTGAAAAAAAAGCATTCATCGAACCCAAGCCGGCGAAACAAGTTCACAGAAGTTCAATGGCAGAAACCAGAGAAAATGTGGTGCAAAACCTCCGTCGGAACAAACCGGAGAAAAGGAAGTCCAAACTTTACCACAACCTCCGTCGGAACAAACCGGAGGAACAGAAGTCCAAATTTCACCACAACCTCCGTCGGAAAAAGCAACAGAAAAAGAAGTGCAAAAGGCACCAGAACAATCGACAGAACAAAGCGGCGAAAAAGAGATAACTTTTTTAGAAAATAGAAAGTATGATTTTTTGCCACTTTTTTATAAAATAGAAAGTATGATTTTTTGCCACTTTTTTAGAAACTAACACTGTCGCTGGAAAAATAACACTATCGCTGGAAAACAATGTCTTTGATTTTGTGTAAATACTTGAATCTGTTAGAAAAATTAACACTGTCGCTGGAAAACTAACACTGTCTATGGAAACATTAACACTGTCTCTGGAAAACTAACACTGTCGCTGGAAATAAACTAATACTGTCGCTGGAAAAACTAATACTGTCTCTGGAAAAACAAACATTATCTCTGGAAAAATAACACTGTCGCTGGAAAACAATGTCTTTTATTTTGTGTAAATACTTGAATCTGTAACTGTCTCTGGAAAAACTAACATTGTCGCTGGAAAAACTAACACTGTCTCTGGAAACATTAACACTGTCGCTGGAAATAAACTAACACTATCGCTGGAAAAAGTAACACTGTCGCTGGAATAACTAATACTGTCTCTGGAAAAAACTAACACTGTCTCTGGAAAAAACAACACTGTCTCTGGAAAAAAAAAGGACCAAAACATAACTGTGACTATCTGTTTTCTTCATTCCATATTATGCTTGTTCTTCATAAACAATTGATTATAATTCCTAAAACTTTGTTCATATTTACAAAAATACAGGTAAACAAGAGATTGAGAGTGAAGTATTTTGCACGCAAAACAACCAAGAAGAAGAAAGAGAAGAAAACTCCAACGCATAAGACAAGAAGAAATCGAACTTCATATCTCCAGTATCGGTGCAATATGACCGGGTTTTCAGACTCAATGGAAATGTACAAGCCAATGCTTGAAGAGCGCAAAGATGTTTGCGAGCAGTTGGCAAAGACACCATTCTGGAGTCTTATTAAACTGTACATGGATCACATCCTTGTTGTCACCCAAAGGAAGAAGAAGTCTGATACGGATTTAATTAAGTTTATAAAATGCTACGACTCCAGAGAGCAAAAGTTCAGATTTGGAGATCGAGATGCAAGAGGGATAACACCTGACGATGTTGCCGTAATCTTTGGACTGAACAACGATGGAGTTGAACTGCCAAACACCGACAAATCCTCCAAATCTGGTAAGGAGGACAGATTCTTGGAGAGGTACTTTCATAATGTTGAACGAGTGAAACAAAAACACCTTCTTGAAGCATATAGAAAATCACTCGTTCTCCGAAATCCTCAAGGTGCAAGAGATACGGCTTCCATCATATGTGCACATCTCATCCAGTCACTCTTGTTTGCAAACTCCGGATCATACATCACATGGAGCTTCCTGCAAATTTGTGCAAGGTTGGACGAAATCAACATATATAATTGGGCCAAGGGTGTAAGAGACTACCTCTTCAAAATGGTAGACAAATCACAAACACTGTCGATTTCCAGAGGGGATGTAACAACAACCAGCGGTTGCACCGTTCTTATTTTGGTAAGAATATAAGAATTCTAGTTTTAAAAGTATGAAATTTTTATTATGATTCTCAAACTGTAACTATTTTCACTTTTCTTAATTTGTCCAGTATTGGCTATGTCTTAAAGCAAACCTTGTTCCGACGATTGAAGGCCGAGAAAACATGGTTCCGGCGATAGGAAGATGGGACATAACAAAGATACACCAAGCAATCAGAGATGTCAAAGTTGAAGATATTGAGGTATCCCATAATCAAAATCATTTTCACATAATGTTTATCTAGAAACAATTCAACTTTCAAAAAACTATAAACAAACCAATGTGTGACTGTGTGCAGATTGCCGGTGTGATTCTTCCTACTGAAAAAGGAGTGTTCCCTACCAAAATGGGTGAAACAAAGACAACGCCAACTAATAGAAGGAAGACAAGAGCAATGACTTATATTGAGGTAATGTATAATAAACAGAAACAGTTATACTTTGATATCTGCATACTTTTTTTTAACTGTTGCTGGAAAAACTAACACTGTCGCTGGAAACATTAACATTGTCTCTGGAAACATTAACACTGTCTCTGGAAAACTAACACTGTCGCTGGAAATAAAGTAAGACTGTCGCTGGAAAAATAACACTGTCTCTGGAAAAACTAACAGTCTCTGGAATCAAGTCCTACAGAAGCAATGACTTATATTCCAGAAACAGTGACTTATACTCCAGAAACAGTGACTTATATTCCATAAACAGTCACTTATATTCCATAAACAGTCACTTATATTCCATAAACAGTCACTTAATAAATAATACTTTTGTAACTGTGTACAGATTGTTGATCCTCCTATTGAGAAAGTAGACGATTCTTCAAGAAAAGCTCAAGAAAAGATCGTGACAAGGAAAAGAAAGGGGACTCCTGCTGCAAAAGATGTCATTGAACCTGATAAGAGAAGTAAAAAAGATGATGCACCTGAGTACAACACTATTGATGAAGCCCAAGAACAGTTTGACAAGTTGTACGCTGAAGAATATCTTAAGCTTAATCCAGATTATCAAACTCATATTCATGGTATTGACACAACATTAACCGATGAGATGTTCAACCAAATTCAAAAATGTACAGCCATGGAACATATGAGGTATATGGTGGTCAAGCATATGATGATGCATGCAATTGATAATCTGCAAACAACTTCTATAGTTTCTGGACAAACAATTGGACAGCTCAAAAGAGACATTGAGAAGCTTGAAGAAGAAAAAGAGTTGAACAAGAAGAAAATCAATGATATGGATGCTGAAATCCAGCAGTTGCGGATGAAGAACACTGAAGCTTCAGCAAAAATGAATATACTTCTAGATGTTCCAATTGATGATAAAATAGAGAGTCAAGAAGTAATCCACAAAGACCAACCTGAAACAGAAGCAATCAGTGAAAAAAACCAAGTTCAAGATCCAATTGATGTTCAAATGGACAGTCAATATGTTGAAGCTGTAAACATAAAAGATACCATGGCTACTCCAGAAGCCAAGGACATTAAAGATGGACAAGAAGAAAATGCCGAAGAAAAAAAGCGGACAAGAACTTTGGTCAGAAATGTTCGAACCAGGGACGATCGTAAAGCAAATGTTCTTCCTAAGTTTGACTATGTCCCTGTCCAGAAAATCCAAAAAAAGAAGGCCAAGTACATATATGCTGTTAGTGACAGTGAAAGCCCGTCAATTATACCACAGCCAGAGCAGACTTTGGAACCAATTATTGATAGAGAGAAGAAGCAGCGCATACTTGAAGAACAAGAAATTAAAAAGAAGAAGCTACTGGTCGAAAAGATGAAGCCAAATGTTGAAAAAGCAAAGCCAATTCCAAAAGTGGTAAAACCAAAGCCAATTCCAAAAGGGAAACATGCAAAGAAGACAAATGCAAAAAGCTCAAAGACTGATAAAGACAGTTACCTCCCTTCGACAACACAAGCTTACAGGTTGCTTGACGAGAATACAAGAGAGAAAATCAAGGAATATTACATAAAAGATGACTTGTAAGTTTTCGATAACATTAACTATCAACTTATATTTCATAAACAGTATGATTATATTTCAACAATGTCCTTGATTTGTGTTAATACTTGAATCTGTAACTGTCGCTGGAAAAAACTAACACTGTCGCTGGAAAAAACTAACACTGTTGCTGGAAACAAGTCCATAAACAGTCACTTATATTCCATAAACAGTCCCTTACTTTCTAACACTGTCGCTGGAAAAACTAACACTGTCTCTGGAAAAACTAACACTGTATCTGGAAATTAAAGTGTACAGAAACTAACAGTGTCACTTATATATATATATTTAACATTTAATTTTCTTACACAGGGATTATTTTTGGATGCAACCGAAGAAACAGAACATGGCGCATGAGCTTGTTGTTCTGAAGTCAGATTTGAAAACATTGTTCGTCGATGGGCAACAGATTTGAAAACATTGTTCGTCGATGGTGCAATTGACTCCAATATAATTGATGCGTCCTTCTTCATCATGTCAGAAAATGAAGCAAAGATGGGACAAGAGCAAAATCTATATCTTCCTTCCTTCCTCTTCGTAAGTGTAAACAAGTTTATTTACAACAAATTTTTGTTTGTCAATTTCATAAACAGTAAAAAAGGTTATGTTATTGTTTCAGAATGACGTCGAGAACCCAAAATTGGAGAGTGACCAGAGATATATCGATCAAACATTGAAGAGACTCTTGGAAGAGAATGTTGACAAAGTGGGAAAGGTCTTCATATGCTTAAAGTGTTATTACCACTATACCCTGGTAGTTTGGGATATTAAAAATGGAAAAATGACACACTACAATTCCAAACTACCAAGGATAGAAGGCGCCACAGACATATACTTTAAGCATGCGGTGGAAGTGGTAAGAAAACAAACTTAAATCAATTACAAACTATTCTACTATGGTAAAAAAGACAAATCAAAATCTCATTATTATTATTTTCTGTTTTACAGAGGGACAAAATAGAAGCACTGTACAAGGATTTCAAAGATGATCAAACCATCAAAATAGAGATTGAAAGATGCTTGACTAGTGCACATCAAAGAGAAGACTCGTAAGTACAAAAATATAGTTTCATGTCATTATTTGAGTTCATTTTCATAAACACTGAGCTATTTTGCTTTTGGATCCAGAGACAATGACTTATAATCCAGAAAAAATGTCCTAGATTTGTGTAAAAACTTGAATTCGTAACTGTATCTTTAAAAACCAACACTGTCGCTGGAAAACCTAACACTGTTGCTAGGAAACATGATTACATTGATGAACTTTTTGGAGATGATGATGACCTTATTTCATTGTAATTACTCAGTCATTACAATTACAAATTATAGTCTAGTTCATTCTTTTATTTTTTGTCAAAAGATTGCAGGAATCTGTTTCTGGAACATACACTGTTTCTGGAAAATTGTTCGCACTGTTTCTGGAAAAGGGTTCGCATTGTTTTTGGAAACATATACTGTTTCTGGAAAAGGGTTCGCACTGTTTCTGGAAAATATACGACTAATATGCTGTTTCATTCTAGCATAGGAATGAAAATGTACCATTTTCACGCTCGCAAAAACTGAAAACCCACACTTTTGAACTTCTTTGAGCAAAAGTCATCTATACTCATTCTTCGATTTCTGAAAATCATAAGACTTTCTACTCCTCGAGCAACTTCCATTGATCGACTTTACTTGAATCAAAGCATATACAAACCAAAGGTAACAAAATCTTACAAAACAACTCTATTTATGAAAAAAGAAAAAAAGAAAAAAAAAAAAAGGAACCAAAACATCAAACTGTTACTGGAAAATCCAAACCAAAACATAACACTGTCGCTGGAAAAAATGAACGCGCATAATAAAACTATTTATGGAAAAAAAAGAAAAAGAAATATATAATATTGATATCAGGCGGCCACTTAAATCATTTTCTGTTTTCTGGAACGATGTTCTCGCACTCAAAAACTGAAAACCCATATGCTTTTCAACTTCCTTGAGCCAAAGTCATCCATTGAATCGAGCGTATACAGAGCTAAAAATTTGTGTATACAGTATGATTATAACATGCAACTTCCGGTGATCGACAGTTACAGATTCAACAACAGTTACAGATTCAACCTCGGCGAGCAACTTCCGGTGAAACGAGTGTAAACAAACAGAGGTAAAAATTTCTTACAAAATTTCTCAAATAATTTAAGAATATCATTTCATTGTATACATAAGTTAGATCTACTTGAATCAAGCGTATACAAAAATAACATGCATGAAATTCATCACCGTTTTTCATCTCCATAACTAGAAAACCCACTTTAACCGACATTAAATGTTAAGGATCTAAAAAATATATTTTCCATTTGGTTGAAAACGTGCTGAATTGAGAAAAGAAATGTACGAGATCTACTTAGAGCATGTTTTACTGTGATTATAAACTACAACTTTCGCATTTTTCAGTTGCATAAACATTGTGTTATTCTTCTCCATTGCGTTGTTCATAAACAATGTGTACTCATATTAATTATTAATTTATATATGCTTATGTTCAAGTTGAATTCTAATATAACTATATTAGCAGATGGCTTCACTTAAGATAACTATACAAGTGCCAAACTCAACAAGAACTAGTGTCAAGGTGATATCAAAAACAACGAAAAGTACACAAAAGAGGAAAATTTTTGGAGAAGTAGAAAGAATAGCATACACCAAGAAGGAAACTATACATCTGCAGATTGAGAGAAGTACCGAAGAAGATATCATTGGAGACTCAATGAAAAATACACATAAAAAAAGGAAAAGGCAGCAAAGGAGAAAGCCACAACCTAAAGAAAACAGCAAATGCGGAACAAAGTGGCAAAAGAAAATCTCTTAAACACTGCAACCAACAACAGCGATAAAGAGGAAGAAAAAACAAAGAGCCAAATCTGTTTCAAAATCAAACGAGGGAGAAATTCAAGAAAACATGATGAATGATGACAAAACTGCAGGACTGCCGGACAAAATTCTTTCATCAATGGCAAAAGAAAAACAGAAAGAAGAGCAAATTCAAGCTCCGAAACAGAACGCTGCTCTTAAGAAGGATGATGTGCAATCAAAAAAACAAACATCCAGAAAGACAACAACCAAATGCAAAAATATAGTCCTCCCAAGCACTCCGTCATTCAGTCTGAATTTAAAAGACGAAAATTCATCACAGCCTGATGACTTTCCAGCAACAAATCTAACATATACTGGTGTGAACTGGAGACAACTTCAAGTGTACAAGATGCTGGAACCAGATGAAAAAAGGAAAATAATTCAATTCTACTCAACACAAGACATGTAAGTACTATACAAACTCTTAACTAATGTCTTTGATTACAAACTCCCATAAATTTATAAGCACTAAATAAATATAACATAACTAAACCTTCTGTAATTTCCTGCAGCGATCAATACTGGACTGCTGAAACTACAGATTTCAACTATGCAAGAATAATGGTGTTGAAAGAAGACCTGCACGGTTTGATATCAAATTGACCTATATCAACTCAGATTGTTGACTCTTTCTGCTACCTCAAAAGAGAAAAAGAAAAAATCAAAAAACAAAAGAACTTCTACGTCTCTACAACAATCTTTGTAAGTATATAACTAATTTTGCTTCGTATGAACTTTTTGTTAAATGCATGTTTATTAAAACAACTTTTTGTTAACTGTCGCTGGAAAAAATTAACACTGTCGCTGGAAAAAGTAACATTGTCGCTGGAACAAACTAACACTGTCGCTGGAAAATAATATCCTTGATTTGTGTAAATACTTGAATTCGTAACTGTCGCTGGAAAATAATATCATTGATTTGTGCAATTTTGTTCTGAATCCATAAACAGTGTACTTTCTAATTGGCTATTTTCCAGAAACAGTATGCCATATTATGAGTTGGATGCAGAAACACTGTGATATGATTTTTACATGATTTTTTATTCCAACAGAACAACATCAATGAACAAACCATTCAAGAAACTGTCCAAAACAAGGAAAGGCTCTACAAACAACTGATGGACCAATATGGAAAAGTATCAAAGATTTTCTTCTCATTGTTCCATTACAACCATTTCTCCTTGGTAGTTTTGGACACAAAAACTACAGAAATGACTCACTACAATTCAGCTCGCCAAAACTCAAAAGATGAAGATCTGGAAAGTGATTGCTACTGGGAAAATGCATCAATAGTGGTAAGCTAAAAAATCAAAATCACAAATCTCTCTCATATATATTGCAAATAAGTATATTATTATTCTATAATAACTTTGTGCAGGGCACCTTTGTTCAGTATTGGCTTGAGAAGGCAAGGGAATCAACAAGCCATTCAAAACTTGAGGATTCAAACCAAGAAACAATGAAGAAAATCAATTCCATAAAAAGTGACTTTGAATTCCAAGTCAACGAGGACAGAATCTGTGCGCAACAGAAACCAACAGCGTATGTGAAAAAATTGAAACCAGTTTTACTTCTATATATCGTTTCTGTTTTGTGTATACGTAAACCAACAATGTGCTTTTTTAACTACTTATCTCTCACATACTTTGTTTGCCTTCAATACTCATGTTCATTACAACTTAAATTTCCTTGTAAATCACAGATTGGATTGCGGCTTATACATGCTTAGCTTCATTGACCAACTCTCAAAGAACCAGAAAATTCAAGAACATATCCAAGATTATCAAGTTTTAAAAGCACGGAAAGATATCCTTGTGGATTTGATGAATCATGAATACAGCTGGACAAAAGAACAAGAAGCTTTCGAAGAAATCTCACAGAAATTGACAAGCATTGGGCATTAGAATATTTCGAACAACTGAATGTACTTCTTAACATTCACGATTTCCTTTTTACCATGGTTTAGCAAAAATCTTTGTCAAACATGTTTGATGCTACTCAATGTACATTGTCGCACTTGGATCTTAAGTTGTGATAAACTAACACTGTCGCTGGAAACATTAACACTATCACTGGAAATAAACTAACACTGTCGCTGGAAAACTAACACTGTCGCTGGAAACATTAACACTGTCTCTGAAAATAAACTAACACTGTCGCTGGAAAATAAACCAACACTGTCTCTGGAAATAAACTAACACTGTCGCTGGAAAAACCAACACTGTCGCTGGAAAAACCAACCAACACTGTCGCTGGAAAAACCAGCGACAGTCGCTGGAAAAACCAACACTGTCGCTGGAAAACCTAACACTGTTTCTGGAAAAACATAACACTTTCTCTGGAAAATCCAACAAAACTCTGTGATTGTTTGGTAACTTTGCAGAAAATAGTGGCACATATCACAATTTGATTCCACAAACATTTTGATTTGTATAAACTAAAATCGAACACTGTGTCTGGAAAACTCAATAAACTAACACCGAAATAAGTAAATTTGTATAACCCAAAACTTATATAATCTGAAACATCAATTACAAACAAATAAGCAATCTCTAAATAATAAAATTGGTTACATAACACAGGTAGCTCCCATTCTATTAAAAAATAAAAGAAAAAAAGAAATCAACCGTCTTGTATAACAACTTTGCATGAAACTTTGTTATGTCCCCGAACCTCCACATCTGCTACAAGTCACGGTCTTCCTTATCCGACTAATTTCACCAGCAGATTTAATCCTAATCTTCTTTGGCCTTCCAGACGGAACCTTAGTAATAGAAGGCCTCACACCATTCGTAAAATTATTAACATTAGGCTTATCCAAATCTGAAACTGGATTCACAACAAACTGATAAGTTTCCCGATAAAAAGATGCCTTCCAGTAATCTTAAATATATTCAAATACATCACGATTATCATGCTGCAACACCTGCAATGCATGAGAACATGGGAAACAATTGTGCTGCCATTGAACACAAGAGCATGTCCTATCATCCAAACAAACAACAAAACGATTCCACTCCGTCCTAACTTCAAAAACATCCATGTCAGAACGACTAATCCGCCAATGCATGCCCTCTTTTAACAGCAACCTCAGCTCATTTTCTTTCTTTGGACACAAAATGGTATGAATATTTTGACCGAATAATTTCTTCTTAGCCATGCTAACCATAAGCCGAACTCTAATGTCTTCAAGAAGATCCATAAGTAGCATACAACGGCTATTCGACACCATGGCATTAAAAGACTCGGAAAGTGCATTACTCATTGATCCCCATCTCCTACCCGGAAAGTGAGCAATAGCATAGTTCTCTTTAGGCAAATCAGCTATAAAATTCTTCACATGCCCTTTCCCATTATCCATAAATTCTGCAATGCAATCATCAAAATCTTATGCAGTGCATGCATAAGCACAGTTTGCTAAAAGATTCATCATCTTCTTCTTTAGTCCCTCACCAGCACCCTTAGGAAATAAGCTACTAACATTCTGTTTTAAATGAACAAGACAGTATGAATGTGGAGATTCAGGGAAAAATTCAGGAATGCACCTCAAAATTCCATCATGTCTATCCGACATAAATGTTATCACCCTCTCTTGACGCCTCAATATACGAGATAATATTGACAAAAACCATCTCCAATTTTCTATTGTTTCTGAATCAACAATAGCATAAGCAACCTCGAATATCTCTGCAATAAAAAGACAAGGAATAAAATACCATAAGGTGTAATACTGTCGCTGGAAAGTAAACACTGTTTCTGGAAAAGTGAACAAAACTACAACTGTTTATGGAAAAAAAAAACACTGTATCTAGAAAAACTGAACCACAAGCTAACATTGTATCTTCATAACGATAATAAATCTTCTGCAACTCGTATACAAAAACTGAACAAATAACATCAAATATAAAAGCAGACTATTAACTCACCATCATTGCCATTTTTTGCACAACAAGATAAAAGTGTGCCCTTGTATTTGCTCTTGATGAATGTGCCATCAATGAATAACATTGGGCGACAAAACATGAATCCTTTGATCCATGCATCATAAGAGATGAATAATCGAAGAAACCTGTTGGACTCTGGTACAACTTCAAGCTCAAACACAGATCCGGGACTGCTTGCAAGGTTAGATTCTATATACCAAGGCAACAACTTGTAAGAATCAACAATGTTGCCGTTTAGCTCAGAAACAGCCTTCTCTTTACCGAAGTATGCAGTAGAGTAATCAATGTCTAGTCCGTAAAACTGCTTTAGGTTTGAAATGATTTCCTTCGGTTTGATAAGTGGATTCGACTGAACCTTGTCCTTAATGATAGAAGCAACAAACTTCCGACCAACAACTTTGTTTTTCTTCTTTCGGATCATTCCCTTACATGTATGCACATTGTGCAATTTCCGAATAACAAAAAAATCATTAATTGAACACTTTGATGCATATACACGCCAAAGACAACTGTTGGATTCTTTCCTCGAACACTCAGCCCTAATATGACTTTTATCGTTCTTCAAATATTTCAACTCAAACCCACACTCAACAGAGAACTTATTCAACTTATCACGAAAATCAGCACAACCTCCTTTAAAAACTTGACCCACGGATTCAATATAGTTTTCCCATTCAGAAGTCATGTAGCTATGAATACCATGAGAACCATACTTCCCTAGATGATAATTTTCACTAACAAGCGCTGTAGAATCTGATGTATAGCATGAAGAAGATACACTATCTGTAGGTAACTCAATTAGATCACCTGCGCATTTATCTAAAACCAATATTTCTACCAGATTTTTTCCAACAACTCCAAGAACTAACAACATGTTCTTAACATCAGCATCACAATCCAATATACAAGTAGAACCTTCGCTCAAAGAATATCTCAACTCAAAACAACCCAGTCTCAAACCTTTAAACCTAGAGCAAAGATCAACACAAATCTGATCGAATGTACACATTGATGAAATAGAACTAATCACTGATAAACCACCATAAGTAAACTGAGCTAGTTTACCATTCTCCATAACTATACAACACAAAACAAAACAAAACAAAACAAAACAAAAAATCAATACACAAATATTAAATAAACATATAGAACATTAACACTGTATCTGAAAATTTGAACAACAAAATAACATTGATTAAGGAACAACTGAACAAAAACTAAAACTGTCGCTGGAAAAACATAACATTGTCGCTGGAAAAATAACACTGTCGCTGGAAAAACTAACACTGTCGCTGCAAAAACTAACACTGTCGCTGCAAAAAATAACACTGTTTATGGAAAAACTAAAACTGTTTATGGAAAAAGAACCAAAACATAAACTAACACTGTCGCTGGAAAAACTAACACTGTATCTGGAAAAACAAAAATTGTCGCTGGAAAAACTAACACTGTCGCTGGAAAAAATAACAATGTCGCTGGAAAAATAACACTGTCGCTGGAAAAACTAACACTGTCGCTGGAAAAAATAACACTGTCTCTATAAAAAGTAAACAAAAAACTAAAACTGTTTATGGAAAAAATGACCAAAACATGAAACTGTTTCTGGAAAACCGAAACAAAAACATAACACTGTTTATGGAAAACCAAAAGCTAACGCTGTATCTTCGAACCGATAAAAAACCTTCTGCAACTCATATACAATTATCAACTAAATGAATACGAAATTGAAATAACATGCAGTTCTCAAATTTAATAAACAAACACAAATTGAATAACATGCAGATCTCCATCACGAAATTGATTTTCTGCGGAAACAAACGTTTAACTTCACTGACAGAGAAAAATTCAAAAACAGTAACTGGAAAACGCTATGAATATGACGGAAAACAACGATGATCTCCATCAAAGACGATGAACTCCATTAAAGATGAAAATCTAAAAAAAAAAATTACCTCGAATACAGTTTGAATAATGACGGACGATAAAAGCAACGCTAACATTCAATTTGATCAGAACTTCAAATGTTGAAACGACTATCACGTTTAAATTGATAAGAATTCGAAATTCTGGTTCTCAAAGCCTTCAACTAGCTCCGGCAAAAAAAACAGCTTACCAAAAAATCGAAATAAACAAATTTAAAACTCAACCTAAAAAGTTAGGGGTAAAAGCGACAAAACACAATTTATTACAGTTGGGCCACTTTTAATTGGACTGCTTTAATATGGGCTTTGTACTGATAATTAAACAAAACTTATAACATAGTTTTTTATTAAAACTAAAACTTTTTAGGCCATTTTCAATAGTTTCCTAAAAAGAAATAGCATTAGAAGAAGAAAAGAAAAGAAAGAGCAAAGCTGGACGAGAGGGCCTGGAAACCCTTGGGCCCTTTTTGAGAAAAAAAAAATGTGAAATTTAAAATTTTAGGCTAAAAAGTTGAAGTAAAAAAGAAAAAAAAAAGTACTCCTGCTCCATAATATTAATAAGTTGAACCCAAGAGTACTTGGCACAAATGACTAGCTATTGAATTACTCATACATTATGATGCAATAGATATACAACAAGAAAATTCGAATGAAATTTCCATGCTAGAATTCACTAGCAAGTTCTAGAGTCCACTAAGAAAATAGAGAGAAAACTCATATTTGTTGAATAAATAGTCGAAAGATTACAAACCTAAGGCCAAGATGACCTATTTATAATGTTCTTAAACCTAGAAACCTAGGTATATAAGTAGGAAAGGAAATAAACAACGGGGCCTTTAGATTTAGGTCCAAAGTATAGGTTGTTTTTAGGACTAGTTCCAGTTATCTAATTACATATTTTTGTACAATTATTTAATTTTTGCTTTTTAGATGAAAATTTTAAATTTATTAACTTTTGTGATAAAGGTATATTATAAAAGGAAAAAAAAAATATGTAATACAATTAATTTGTTATAGACTGGTTTTGTGCATCAACATAAGTAGACTATGAAAAAACCTATGGCATAGGTAGATAGACAATTAAACGTATATTCGACCTATAAGTGACATATAAAACCTAACTACAAATACAATAATATAATACTTACAAGTAAGATACATTAAGCAGTGATACATGTTAGTTATAAATATGAATCTTTCATATAGGTAGATAAATACAATTAACATGTGATATAGGTTGATTATAAAAAGGTTTTTATCACAAATAGTCCCTGAAATTGACCCACCCAATCAAGGTGGTCCCTAAAATTGAAAATCGATAAATGTAGTCCTTGAATATGACTGCTGAAAATTAATGTGGTCATTCCGTTAAATTTTCATCAAAACTTCTGTTAATGGCTGACATGACTCATGTGGGACCCAGTATAATTAAATATTCCTAGCTACTCCAACTGGTTCTCGCCGAACCACGTCCACCATTACGAGGTTCGATTCATTCCTCCATCTGCAGCGCAGCTGCTGCCACGTCCACGACGTCGAGCCCAGTCGTGGTGTCGTTAGAGTAGCCCAACATTGATTCAACACCTTACTTCACTGCATTCTTCCTCCCTCCTTGGACCCTTCCTTTCTCCCTGTAAATCCAAATCAATGCACCCTTCCTTCCTCCCTGCAAATCCAAATCCAAATTCATGCAAATCCAAACCACCACCATCCAAATTCCTGCAAATCCAAACAACCATCACCTTTTAAATAAATTTGAAAATGAAAAAAGAACAGAGGAGATCAAACGATCTCCTTCCCCCTCCGACCCAATCCGGTAATCCCTTCCACACACCACCCTGCTTTCCTGATTAGTCCCTCTGAATCCTGCGTTTTTTTTGTCTTTGGAAGAATCAAAACTTGTAAGAAACCAACACATGATTTCGACCTCTCTTTCTTTCCCTCATCTTGGTCTCTCAAAGATTGAGTCTTTCTGCAAAACATGGTGGGGAAGATGGTGGCTTGGTGCTTTGTGTGATGACCCATCCCCAAAGATTATAGTTTTTATAATGTGAATTTACGAAAATGCCATTCGAGGCAAAAAAGTTGACTCTTGTTGATCGACTTGTCATTTCATGTAAAGTTCATTTTCTTAGCGTATCTTCGTAGTACTCGTCGCTACGAACGCGTGGGCGTAAACAGAACGTAATTTGGAGTTATAACGAAGGAGTTATTAACGTTTAAAGTCGGAGGCATTTTAGTAAATTGGTTATTTTCTAGAAAGCACCAAATTTTTTGGGATTAATCTGGAAAGCCACGTGTGTGGCCCAGATTTAAAGAAGAGAAATGAGGGAGGAATCTAACCAATTAGAAAAGGGAGAAAAAGTGAGGAACCAATATGAAGGCAGAAAAAGGAAGGAATGGTGGAAGGGGGAGAAACAGCCAACTGGGATCTCAAAAGAGACCCGGTTGCAACCCACGACAGACTCGGTTCCGGGTTCCTAATTCCAACGATTTTCGTCAATTTTTCCGATGAATTCCACCCAATTACTACCTACACATACAACCTCGACCACCATTCTACCATTTCCACACCAAATTAGATGAGATTGGGCTCGAAATTGTGAAGAGTTTCACCGGTGGGTGCGTATGGTTCCCCGACGGTGATCCACCATTCCTGAAGGTAATCCCGACAACCACCACCACCAATAGGCTTCCCTAAACCTTAGGAACAAAGCCCAAGCAGTGGAGGAGGCATCAGAGCAAGTATGAAGGTCGAATCGGGGACACCCAAATTCTAAGGCTTTGGCCGGTTCGAGTGAAATTGGGGAATTTCCCGGACAAATTGGCCTTGGTCACAGGCGATGTTCGTTCTTGATGCCTCGATCTTCGTACTAGGGAGTTGTAGCGCGGACCTCAAGTGAGTAAGCTTTGGTTTTCTATATATATATATATATGGTGATACTATTGGTTGCATTGCATATTGTTATACATAAATGTATTTAGAGCTCATCATGGCTGCACCCCGGTATTAGTGCTCCCGCCCGGGGCTAGGACACAGCCTTCACATGATCGTTCACCTCCCGCACCACACGCTCACCTTGGATCGAAGTCTGGTGCCAACCTGTTGTACAGACCACAATAGGTGGTTCTGACTCGTAGGCGACCCATGATTTATCTCATAGCCTTCACATGATCGTAGCACTTAAGCATACATATTTATACCCAGCATGTCGTACATGTCACATTAGGTGACTCTGACTCACGTGCTAGCCTAGATTGATAAGCTATAGATCCAGTCGTACAAGTCTTGTTAGGTGACTTCGACTGGCATACTATTTTATATTGGTTTCACACCTGGCTTACACTTATTATTGCTGAGACATTACGACATTGCATACTTCAGTTTTCGCTGTTATTGTGCATTGGTTTTCCTACCTATGTAGTAGTATTTTTCTGGAAACTATACGAGTTTTACAGTGAGGGGTTATAACGTTTTCAAAAGGATTTTATTAAAACTTTATTTTCAGGCCCACTCACCCTTGTTTTTCGCCCCTCCAAGTTCTAGTAGCAGAGTTTTCGTACCGACGAGGATTATTGGCAAATTTTGGGGTAGACGACTAACATCGATGGTATAATTCTCACCCTATTTGACTGTACCGTACTTATGCTTTCTCATCACGTGCGAAATGGGTTCATACCCGCTCACCACGCACTCTGATATTAGGTAATTTTAGGTTTAAATTTATTCACATTTTCCACATCACTACACTTTATGGCTTCGTCACCTTCCAAGAGCACACCCACTACTTGCAACCCAGAAGAAAAAAAAAAAAAAAAAAAAACCCAGATCCCGTCTACGCCGCCATCGTCAGGTTCGTGATGGGAAGATGGGTGCGCGGAGAAGGTGGGTTGAGTTGGGGGGACGAACTGGGTTGGGTTGGGTTTTTTTTTTTCCTTCTTCCTCCGCAGGGGGGTTGACAAATTTTTCTTCTTGTCTTCTTCTTCCGCAGAAAGGGGGGGGGGGGTTTATAGGTTTTCAAATTTTTCTTCCGCAGGGGGTAGGGTTGATGGGTTTTCAAATTCTTCTTCTTCCTCTTTCTGGGTTGCAGGCGGTTTGGATTTTTTTTTTAACTTTTCTTTATTATTTTAATATTTAAAAAATATTAAATAATTTTTTTTAATTTTAATAATATTTTATTAATTTTTATTAGAAAGTGGGCTCCGAATCAAGCCACGTCAGCATTTAACTGAAAAATTCACGGCCAAGTAACGGAAGGTATAACATTGGACTAAATTCTAAAAATGCGGTATGACATTGTCAATTTTAAAAGATGAGGTATGAAACTGTCGTGATCCCAATAATAAAAGAGTTTTTTGTAATTTACCCAATTATGAAATATTCTACGAGCTAAAATTGTTTAACAAAGAAATGAGGATAAGTGCCGCATGCCCGCTGGTCAACTAATACTGTACAGCACAGCGCCTTGGCCTTGGTGTGGACATTTCTAAGTTTTCTTGCGTACACCGGTTTCACCAGACCTGACCGGAGTCACTGCCACGGAGTCACCGAGTCACGGAGCACCTGACAAAGAGAGAAATGAACCGAAAGAGGAGCTGAGAAGTGAGTGAGTGATGCCTGACTGACTGTCACCGAGATCAGGAAAATGTCTGCAGCCGTCGACGACGTTGCTCCTCTTCTTCATCTCTACAGAGACAGAGACAGAGACAGAGACAGAGACGGAGAATCATCCATTTCTAATGAGATCCCAAGTCTTGTGCCCGCCTCACCATCCAACGGCACAGATGCATCGACGCCTAATCAACGCCTGGCCTCTCTCGACGTCTTCCGTGGCCTCACCGTCGCGGTACGCCAAGCCAGGCGATTCTGATTGAAATTGCTTGCTAAATGCGAATCTAAACCCCCCCCCCCCCCCCCCCCCTAATTTGCTTAGATTCTAATTTTGAGATAGTTTGGTGGTTTTTGGATGAGTACTTCGATTAGGTTTGGAGTTGTCATGCGATTCACTTGAATCAATTAAGTTGATATGATATACCTGGATTATGGAATTCTTACTTGATGATTTTCTTTGTAGTTAGTTAAAGGCTAGAGCTTGACATCTTTCTCATTTCCTTTGTTTGTTTTTATATATGTTAACTAATTTGATGATGAACTAGCTTTCTGTGTGTCTGTCTATTACGTCTTCCTGATTTGATAGGTTTTCTATCAACAATCAACAGTTGATGATTTTGGTCGATGATGCCGGAGGGGCTTTCCCGTCGATAAACCACTCTCCGTGGTTGGGCGTTACACTTGCAGAATTTGTAATGCCATTTTTTCTTTTTCTTGTTGGTGTCTCCATCAGTCTTGCATTCAAGGTAGGCTGTAGGACTCTAGAATTTATCTTTTTCTTTTTTCCACCCAATCCTTGTCTAAAACCCCGGTATGTTACTATGTGGCACTGTCATGTCTTCCAAATCCCAAATGATTTCACTACATTATATATCTAGAGTTAATTGGGGAAGCTTATCTTTATAAAAGAAAAGGACAGCACTTTTCTGCAGTGATTTCTCTGTGCATAATTCTGAAATGTAAGGAAGCAATTATATACTAATCAACTGCCTGCTCTCCTTCCTTCTATTACCGTGCAGAAAATACCCCACAAGACAACTGCCACAAAGAAAGTCATTCTTAGAGCAATGAATCTCTTTCTCTTGGGGTTGTTACTGCAAGGTACCCTGTCATTGTTTCATTAGATTATCATAATCTTATACTTGATTAAACTCAACATTCCATGATGTTTCTTTTACTTAAATTGGTACAACACTTGTAAGTTTTGTCAATTGTCTAAATTTAGTGTAAATTTTATGCTTTACATTGTATAACATGCATTCATTAGTTCTAAGGTATGGAACATATTTGGTTATAGATTCTGTGCTTAAAGATGATTGCTTGTTATATTTCTCTTCGCAATGTGTTCTTAGGTGGGTATTTCCACGGGCGTGACCATTTAACATATGGGGTTGATGTGGGCAAGATACGTTGGCTAGGTGTACTACAGGTAGTATTATGCTGACTCAATCTAGAAGTTTGTATCATATTCTTCCTCTGCTATTAACTGAGTGATTTTGATATTCGAAATGGCATACACTACTGTCACCTTGCATGTTGTAAGTGTCTGCATCTAATTTTCAGAGGATTTCAATTGGATATTTGCTGGCTTCAATCTCAGAGATCTGGTTTGTTAACAATATCATGGTTGAATCACTGGTCGATTTTGCTAGGAAATACTACAATCAGTGGTTAGTGCTGCTACAAGTTCTGTTGATGCTCATGAATTTAAGTGGACCATACATATGCTTCCCTTTTTGTCCATTCTCATGTTTTAACTTTTATGTGTAATGCAGGCTGTTTGCTATTGGATTATGCTTTTTTCACATGTGCTGTCTGTATGGCCTTTTCGTTCCAACTTGGGAATATGAAGCTGCAAGCTTGAATTTGTCTCGTTCTGGACCTGGTACTCAAATTGTGAGTTAAATTGTTTTCTCTTCATTTCTAATTGCTTAAGGACAATGTTAAGGTTTTAGATTTTGGTTGAGGATTGAATTTGGTTGGTCCTGTAAGATTTCAATGCTTTCGTACAATATTTACATACTAGGTTTATTGTGGAGTGAGGGGTAGTCTTGAACCTCCTTGCAATGCTGTTGGTTATATCGATCGAGTTATTCTGGGCGAGCATCACCTTTATCAACATCCTGTTTACAGAAGAACAAAGGTCATTCTCATGGGCCTTCTCTGGTAACTGCATTATTGAATATATCAGGATTTAAGCCCTGTATCAGTGCTTTTCATTGCTAATAATTGAAAAATGCTAACCCTTTGTGTCTCAGGAATGCAGTGTTAATTCTCCTGACTATGGACCTCTGCCCTCTGATTCTCCTCAATGGTGCCTTGCACCATTTGACCCAGAGGGAATCTTAAGGTTGATTTCTGCATTTCTCTAACTCTAACTCTATTTTCATCTCTCTCTCACACACACAAACAGACACTCTATAAATGTCAAAGCGTCATCGTTATTGATTATTCAGAATTGGTCTTTGATTCATTTTATTAATAAATTTCCAGTTCTCTGATGGCTGCTGTTACATGTTTTGTGGGATTGCATTTTGGGCACATACTATTGCATTTCAAGGTTTGAAGCTTCTTTTTGCTGATAACACTAACTGTCTGCACTCTCGTTGTGTCTGGTTTGCCTCTTTGATGAATTGCTTCCCTGACAGGATCCTTTCTTTTGTAGGACCAGAAGCAGAGGATATTGTTATGGTCTATGTCCTCCTTTCCTCTTCTAATATTTGGATATGCTTTGAAGATGCTTGGTATATTCTCTCTTTATTGCATTATTTTTTTCATTCTTTTTCTTCTGTTGAGGATTTCTATTCTGTTTCCTATGAGTAATGGGCTGTACCTGTATCAGGTATTCCTTTCTGTAAACCACTATACACAATGAGCTATACATGTATTACAGCAGGAGCGTCAGGCTTGATATTATGCATTATCTTCTACATAGTAAGTTCGCACTTTGCTAATCACTGATTAAATGATTGAATTGTTTGACAAGCTTAAAGATCCGATACAAAGTTTGGCATAATAGTGAATGATAATTTTGGAGGAAGCGACAAATTCAAAGATTCATGTGCGCTTTAGTGAAACCTTATTTAAATGCAGGTTGATGTCAAACATTTCATAAAGGCGACAGTGTTGCTGCAATGGATGGGAATGAATGCGCTCATTATATATGCTTTGGGTGCTTGTGACCTCTTCTCAGCAGGTTTGCAAGGTTTCTATTGGCGGTCACCAGAGAATAACTTGGTAATCTTATCTTTCTTCTCTGCTAGAAAAAAGAAGAGAAGAAACCTAAATGATTTTGTTTGCTGTAATCTTTTAATATTCCTTGTATTAATTGTTGATTTGTTGGATGATTTGTCACATGGCTAGTTGCATAATAAATAGTTTGGAGTGAAATGTGAAATGTGATGCAGGTTGATGGGACAGAGGCATTATTGCAGGGCATGCTTCGATCGAAGAACTGGGGTACCCTAGCATTTGTAATACTTGAGATTTTATTTTGGGGTGTTGTTTCTGGGTTTCTTCATATGAAAGGCGTGTATATAAAACTGTAAAATGGTACCAGTTTTAATTTCCTGTAGTGACAAAATTTAAGGACATAAATAATATTTCGGGATTATTGTTTTAAGCATTAATTTTCTTATCTGATAATACAGAAATCTGCTAATAGACATTTTGAATGTAGAGCAATTAACATTAGTACTTGATGCGAGCAAAATTCTATCTCCACAATCAAATCTGTAAGTATTGTAGCTAGGTAGAAATCGAAGTCATGCACTATGCAGTACCTGATCTATATCTAATGATGCACAAAAAGAAGATGCATGAATCCATGACCGACGATCGTGATCCTAATATTAATTGACGGTGCACCGCATGCCTCCGGCTCCATCAAATATATAGCTATTTATCTGTATATGTTACTGACGTACACGTACTTTCACTTTGTTAGTTTAGCGAGGTCGATGATGTGGATGTTTCCGTTGCACGCACTTGTGGTCTTGCAGACTGCATAACTCAGTTCGTTCAAACTAGGCAATATACTTTTACCTAAATGATCAGGTGAAACTATAATTGTTTATTTGGTTTAGGGTACATGCATGTATGCAGGATTTGATTAGAATTTTGTAAGAGTAGCATTTTTGTTGAAAATAATAACATAATTCTAATCAAATCTTGCATACATGCACGTACACCTTAAATCAAATAAGCAATTAATAGAGGTAGAGCCTACTAACAAATAGATGACATGTGTAGCATTACTTGAAAATAGTACAAATATGTGCTAAGAGTCGCATTTTTGTTAAACTTTTCTTTTCTAATCCTACCATTTTATGAAGAATTGAAATAGACAAGTTTTCTTTTTGAATAATTCATCTCTTTACTACTAACCATAAAAATGCCAAGTGGCATAATCTTTGTTATGACATGTGTAATGATCCTAAAGTCTTGGTTGTTACAGGTTGTTACAGTTAGTTACAAGTTTACTTAGTGACTAAGTTTTCTAGTTACCATATGTAGTGAGCTAAGTCATTATCCGATGTAATCAGAATTGCTATTGCTGTAATAACGAATATCTCTCTTCTCTGTGACTTTTCGTACTCCTTTCTTCCTTCATTGCTGCCTTGTTAAGATGGTATCAGAGCCATGTTTTGCATTTTTTTTTGGAGCGGAGCTAAGCTGTGCTAGGATTGTGTTTCTTAGGAGGTTGGCGAGCTGGTCTGAGCTTGTCGGGGTTGATTGGAAAGTTGCTGCGACTCATCAGTTGATCGGAAAGTTGCTGAGAGTCAGCGATGGAGTTTTTTCAAAATAAAGGTTTATTTCGTTTCGAATAGTTATTTATTAAATCGGTGGATAGGAGTATACTCTGGATTGGAATCGTGTCATGGGGAGTACTGCCTGATCATTTCTACCAACTTCAAGCCCCAATTAGTATTCTTTGTTTGTATATTATGTAAAAATGTCCTTTTGGAGAATTTACATAATCTCCATTACTAATCCTTTAGGTTCGGCCTCAATGGAAAAATAAAATGGAGCACCTAACAACGTATCTTCACTGACCAAGAACTACGAGATTGCCCCTTTCATTCTGTGGTGACGGAGGGATCGTTCCATTCGAGGGGTCATTTCATTTTTGGATATAGAACGAATAGGTTCAAGAGATGAGAGAATTAAGGATACCCACCAGAAAGACTAATCCAATCCATAATGATGTGCCGGAAAATAGAACATTTTTGTTACCCAACCAACCCTCTTCAACTGTATGCAGCAAATCAGGTGTTCTTGATCTGAATTTCTTTGTGAATTTTTGAAGAATTTTTGAAATTGTTGATGAATTTGATAAGGCACGAAGCCATCATTGACAGATTGATAGCTCAATTGTGATAAATCTTGAAAATTGTTGAAATTCTAGAGGCACGAAGCCACATATATGTCTATACTATGAAATTTGTTAAAATTGATTTGATTCTTGAGAACCATTGTGAAGCACGAAGCAAGAAGTGTGATAAATTTGTGAAAAGATTAAAGCAGTTGTGATAAAGTTCTTCTATCAAAACATCCTCTAAATCTCTAAATCTTTATACTGTGCTATATGTTCCAGAATTAACTGCTAGTCTGATTTCAGTTTATACTTTATGCTAGGATAATAATTGTTATGTGATTCTTTACTACATGTTCCATGTTGACAACAGCTCATTTACCTCATAAGTTTTGGTTCCATGCATGTGCACATGTTGTTTTCCTTATAAATAGAATGCCTTGTAAGTCATTAGGCCTGCATTCTCCATTTTTCAAGCTGTTTGGCATTCAACTAGTGTTATCTACTTTAAGAGTGTTTGGGACATCTGTTTATCCCTATCTTAGACCATATAATTCATCCAAGTTAGACGCTAAGACAGATCGATGTGTTTTCTTGGGATATGCACTTGGATACAAATGGGTAATTTGTTATCATAGAGCTAAGAAAAAATTGTTGATATCTAGACATGTGATTCATGATGAACACACATTTCCTTTTCATCAAGTGAGTTCAACTCTCAGTCTCCAAGGGGTAATGGGATCAATTCTAGATCACATCCAATTCTTGTTCCTTATGTTCTTCCTTCTCTCAATAGTGACAATAGTACATCACAACCTAGAACAAGATCTCAGTCAGTGCATATAGTGGATCAAATGGGTTCTCAAGATGGTGTTATGCAAGATCATTCAATTACAGTGGCTTTGAGTTCTTCACAAGATTTTTCAGCAATTCAGAATCAAGGTATGGTTTCAACTACTCAGCAACAGGTTTCTCTCACTCACACTATTCCCCTTTCTACATCAACTTACAACTCTTTGTTGCCTGTCCAGAGTTCAACCCAGTTGGAGGTAATTCTTCCTCTTAGTCCAAATAATGATTCAAACGATATTAACAATTCTAATTCAGTTCATCCTATGCAAACTAGATTAAAATCTGGTGTTATTCAAAGACAAGACTATAGTGCTTATTCTGCCTATGACTTCACTGATGTTGTTTCTGATTCTGCTACTAAAGATATAGCATTTTGTGGTTTTACTGCCCTTCTATGCATTATTGAATCCTCTGAACCATCATCTTACAAATCGGCTGTTACATGTAAAAATTGAGAAATGCCATGGTTGAAGAATTCATAGCTTTACAAAACAAGGAACTTGGGAGTTGGTTGCTCCACCTTCAAATAGAAATATAATTGGCAACAAATAGGTCTATAAAGTTAAGAGAGGTCAGTTTGGCAAAGTGTCTAGGTACAAAGCTTGTTTGGTGGCTTAAGGATTTAGTCAAGAACAAGACTTGGATTATGAAGACACATTTAGTCTTATTATGAGACATAGCACATTCATGATTGTTTTAGCTCTTGCAGCTTCAAATAAATGGTCTCTAAGGCAGCTCAATGTGAAGAATGCATTCTCATAACAACCACAAGGCTTTCAAGACCCTGAGCATCCAGATTATGTGTGCAAATTGGTGAAGTCTCTATACGGTCTCAAACAAGCTCCTAGGGACTGGAACTTGAAATTTACAACTTATTTGCCAACTTTGGGATTTCAAGTTTCGGATTCAAATCCAAGACTATTCATCAAGGCACATAATCAAGATGTTGTTATACTTCCGCTTTATGTCGATGACATAATAATCACTGGTTCAAGTCCTAGTTTGGTTCAACAAGTTATCACAGATTTGGGAGATGTTTTGTATGAAAGACATGGGTCGGCTTACATGTTTTCTGGGGCTGGGAGATTACTTATAGGGAGAATGGTGACATGTTTACTTCTCAGAAAAAGTATGTTAAAGATCTGCTAAAGAAGGCAGGTATGGAAACATATAAACCATGTCCTACTCCTTGCAAGCCACCATACACTTCTTCTCAAAGATAAGGTGTAACATTCCTAAGATGTTTAGAAGTTTGGTTGGAGCCTTGCAGTATTTGACATATACACGCCCTGACATTGCATTTGCTGTGAATTATGCATGTCAATTCATGGCAACACCTACTGATGATTACTATCATTTAGTCAAAAGGATACTTCGATACTTGCAAGGAACAATATCATGTGGTCTCATTTATTCCAGCACAGATCATATGGGAATCACTGCATTTAGTGATGCAGATTGGGCATCCGACATTAACACCAGGCGATCAACTGTGGATATGTGGTTTTTCTAGGACAAAATCCCATTTCTTGGCAGTCTAAGAAACAAGGAAGTGTCTCTTGCAGTTCAACAGAAGCTGAATATAAAGCTCTAGCCAATGTTGTTGCGGATGTTGCTTGAGTGAGGCTTATATTGAAGGATTTAAAGGTGTATCTACCTGAACCTCCTCTCTTATACTGTGACAATATATCAACCATGGCTTTATGTTACAACCTAGTTTTTCATACTCGTATCAAATATTGGGACACCGATTTTCACTTTGTTCGTGAAAGAGTTCAAAAATGAGACTTGCTGGTTGAATATATTTTCACATTGGACCAGATTGCTGATGTGTTAACGAAGGGATTGCATGGTCCAACCTTTTTACATCACTGTTTCAATCTCAAGCTGGGTTCCCGAAATAGGATCCTCTCCAGACCTAAACCCTCAGGAGCCTCCGGATTTTCCTTCTTCTTCTTCTTCTTTCTTTTCCTCTGCAGCAATCACCATTACTACTACAAACAAACCTAAACGTGTCGTTGCAAATATACTGCTGCAAATGCGGTGGAGGTGAGTGTGCAGCACGAGAACTCACAGAGGATGCAAGGGCTTTCGTTACGGTGGTTACAGCTGTTGATCTGAGGATGGATGCTTGCAGCATGTTCTCGCAGCGGCTAAGGAAAAAGCTTGGATGAGGTGATTCCGGTGATGTCGATGTGCTTCAGTAATTGCAAAGGAGAGTGGGGAAGATGAGTTTTTAGTCACACGATTCTATTACGGACGCTGAGATTTGGTGATGCGGAGGATCCGAATGTAATGGATCCGACGAGGATCCTAGTCCGAGGTTCCCCAGTTGAGATTGAGGGGTATTAACCATAAGAATGCCAAGTGGAATAATCTTTGTTATGACATGTGTAATGATCCTAGAGTCTTGGTTGTTACAGGTTGTTGCAGATAGTTACAAGCAAGGTATTAAATATCGATGATATCGGAAATATCGGTAGTCCAAAAACACGGAAATATCGATGGAAATATCGGGATATTATCGATATCGATAAAAATTGAATAAAAACCACGGAAATTGTAAGAAAAACTTGAAAATTTTTATTGAAACTTTGCAGGATGTTTATTTAGTCAATTATCTATTAGTTTATCACAAAAAAATGGAAGGAAATGCATTGCATGATGGATTTAACTGATTTAAGTTGATTATATAGCGAGCTGGCAAACATTGTGAGTGTAGAAAATATGTAGTAATTAATGAAAGAAGTGAAACCCCACCCCCAGATTAATTTATATTTTCACTCTTTCCCTGAAATTATATAAATTGTGCAATTGAGTCCTTTATCCTAATCTAATCTGGACCCTCCATCTTGATTCTCACTCTCCATCACGCTGCCACGTGGCAGCCACTAACCCTCACCCTATCTCTCTCTCTCTCTTTTCCCGAGTCTCTCTCTGACCCCTTACTCTCTCAGATCTCAACTCTCTCAGTCAGATCTCAACTCTAGCTCTCTCTCTCGAACTCTCCTCCGTAGCTCTCTCTCGAACTCTCCTCCGTTCCCACACCCTGAAAAATCAAGAAAAGAAAAGTAAAAACATTTTCTTTCGAACTCTCCTTCGAGAGAGAAACCCAGATTCGTCCACCCAGCGCAGCATCTCCACACCCTCCTGAACTCTCCCTCCCTCTCCTCCGTCTCTGGGAAGCACGGCTACGCGCAGAGGAACCCCGATGCCAGCGCAGCATCTCCACCACCCTCCTGAACTCTCCCTCCCTCTCCTCCGTCTTTGGGAAGCACCGCGACGCGCAGAGGAACCCCGATCCCTTAGTCAGTAGTACTCAGTCCTCAGTCTCTCTCTCTCTCGATCCTTCTTCTCCGATCACTCAGTCCTCAGTCTCTCTCTCTCTCGATCCTTCTTCTCCCTCATGCACAGACACACACACACCCCACGAGGCTCTCAGATGATTCAGATCCACCAACGCCGTGGATTGCCGACGATGACGACAGATCCGGAGCGATAATATCACTAATATCGCGATATTATCGATATTATCGCGATATTTGGACGATATTCAATTGTAAACGTTCGAAAAAATCGTTGTCTCACAAAACCGATATTATCGGCGATATTTCGCTGATAATATCGATTTTTCAGTCCTTGGTTACAAGTTTACTTAGTACAGGTTTACTTAGTGACTAAGTTTTCTAGTTACTATATATAGTGAGCTAAGTCATTATCCAATGTAATCAGAATTGCTATTGCTGTAATAACAAATATCTCTCTCTCTTTCCTTCATTGCTACTTTGTTAATACTAGCAAAAATGCCCGCGCTCCGCTGCGAGGACTTCTAGAAGTATGATCTTATACCATCTGATTTCTTTTGCTATTCCTAGTTATTTTTGGATCATGCGAAAAACCAAATTGATAGCTAGGAAGAAAAAATGAACACACCTGCATAAATTAAATTTTTCATCACCCCTATATTGTAATTAAATAAAGCAATTACACAATAATGATATCACAACTACAAAAGTAAGGACTTTGAAATGCCACAATTATTTAACGACTACTATGCATAATTCTTAAAAAATGAGTATAAAATTAACCCCTTTTGAAAAACGAAGAAAGAAAGATGAAAGCTTATGTGAAGGAATATAACTATGTTGAACTCAATTTTTTGACATTAATTACACAAATCCAATTCCATATATATAGCCCGACAGAAGCCTTATCCTAGAGAGAAACCATGCCAAATGATTATATAATCTCTAGGCTGTAGGAATTCGGAGCATGAAAGTGAAGTGAGTTCCTTGGTTCCCACATTCCAGAGACTAAATCTCAAAACTTTGCCAAGCATCACAGGAAACCATGGAAAGAATGCAAAATGACCACAAAGATGGCAAACCAATTAACCACAGGTGTTGTTTATATGCCCACTGAGAGGAAAAAGCTTCTGCAAGTGAAAAAACGTATTTATATAAAATAGGCCTGTAAACCACCAAATTGAATATAGATAGTATAATGAAAGGATTTTCTGACCATTTAAGCAATGCAATATGCACTGGAAACCACCAAATTGATTATGAGATCCATTTACTTTGGGTTTCCAACTTCATCGCACTCGGTTTCTAATCTACTTGTTCGAGTAAAAAGATTCCAAATAGTGGATCGAAATACGCTCATTGTATTGCAAATGTGAAAGTAAAATATACATACCATTAGTATATAAAAGTGTGCATGTGTGTATCGAAATTAAAGTTTGTCCAAACTTACAACGAGGCCAACAACAACTGAACATCCTTTTTTCAATCTCCTACATTTAAGTAGCATCCAAACCTAATTTTGGAAAAGAAAATATTCAACATTACATTAGCTTCAGATACATAAGTCAAGATAGTAATGTTCTTTAGTTATGGATTGAACTAAATGTTCGTAACGAAGAATAAATTGTCTACGTTGTACTTATATTTCTACAAAACAAAAGGATTGTAACAAATACGTAAGTTAAAGGTGGGATTATTAAGTATTTACGTGTTGGATTTTTTGTTTATTCTTTTTCTTAAACTGCACAGTGAGATGGCCAAAATGGCCTTGCCTCTTCATTAGTCTGGATTATTCCTTCACACTACGTTTCAATCTCCCGACCCTCCCTCTCAACACGTACGAAATCACCGCGCTGCCTGCTTCCTGCTCTCCCTATCTCCCTCCTCGGCTCATCTCATCTCCCAACTTATTTACAATTTACACTTAAAGCTCATCGGTATCTCCTCTGAACCCAGAAAAGATTTAGCTTTCGGACGACGCCGACTGCTATAATCTAAGTGGTTCAGAAACTAATAGGTATTCCCTACCTGTTACTGGTTGCGACAACCTTCAATTTCTTTCTCTTTCTATACACATAATATATATTATCATTACATATATAAATTGATCTATACATCATTCAAATATGCCAACCTATGGCCCATCTCATCGTTCCAAAATATATGAAAAAAAGCTCTACCTCAAGCGTATGAAAATTACCCTAACCCATACTCCCTTCTAAAATCTTAGCAATCGATATAAATTTGAAAAAAAAAAATGGGGGAAATTAAAGATAATCAAATTTACTTGAGTAGATGAAGAGGGCAATTTTCGATTACCTTTAGTCAACAGGAATATGTAAAACGTGGTGATGGATGAAGTAGTGGTGGCGAATGTGTGGGTTTTGGATGATCAACAGCAATCTGGGTTTTTGGGTGGTAAAATTGATTCGGACTGAAGCAAGAAATAAGCAATGGAGGAGGAAAGCTTAACTGCATCAAGAAGGAAAAGGTGTGGGGATGTGTCTGATTGGGATTGAAGCAAGAACTAAGCAGTGGTAGACAAAGCAACGAAACGGCGGGAGAAGAAGAGGTGCTTGTGCATCAAAGGGTGTGGAAGCATCCATACTTGGGAACAGTAAAGCGTGTGGATGAAGAGGTAGGGATATTATCAAAATTTTACTGTGGTGTCGAATTAAGTGGGCAATAACAGTTGCAAAAAGGGGGGCATTTCCGTCTACACTGTGCTTAGGAACAATGTTTTTCTCATTCCGCTGTAGAATATATAATTTACATGCAAGGTGATTATGAAGTTTTCATTTTTCTTTCGACATGCCTTGAAAATAATAACATAATTCTAATTAAATCTTGCATACATGCAATTACACCTTAAACCAAATAAATAATTATAATTTCACCTGATCATTTTAGGTAAAAGTATATTGCTTAGTTTGAACGAAACGAGGTACGCAGTCTGCAAGACCACAAGTGCGTGCAACGTGAACATCCACATCGTCGACCTCACTAAACTAATAACAAAGTGAAAGTACATGTACGTCAGTAACATCACGCATGAGGCACGAATAAAAAACTGCTACACCTTCCAATCAACTAAAAGGCCAAAATTTTCAGCAGCATTTAATTGCAATTGTAAATCGCGCGATTCGGAACTGTCACTCTAAGGTAAGGCAGTCGTTTTTTTATCTATTTAGTGAAAACCTTTACTAAGCTCGAAGCAGTTGGAATATATGGAAGGGTCTGGGTCCGGTTCGGGTTGTCAGTACGTAGCAGAAGAGCGTTCAAGGGTGGAGATTGTGAGCGGAAAGGGGGCGCCTCAGCTGCAGAAGGCGGATTGGCGTCCGACTGCAGCACGGTCGCCAAAACCATATGTGATGTCAATGACTACGATGAGGGTGAGTGGTAGTAGTCAAACTCTGAGTCACGAGAGTGCTCAGAGTGAATATAACAATAATAATTATTATCAGTCGAACTCGAAAGCATGGAGGAGCTTCAAGGACAATAAAAACCCAGCTGAGAAGAAGAGCAAGAAGAGGATCGCCAAGTACAAGGTCTACATCGTTGAAGGTAAGCTCAAGGCCTCTCTCAACAAAGGCCTCCGTTGGATCAAGAACAAGTGCTCCCAGATTGTCCTCGATACTAATTTCACTCACAACTTTTGACCTATTTCGAATTTGATACTGGCAGTGCAGTGACTGGCCTTTGCAGTTTGCATACATATAAATCAACAATAAAGCTTTATCCCACTAAGTAGGGTCGGTGTAAGAGTGATAAGAATGATGAGATCAAGGGTTCAACAATTGCCATTATAAGGTTGTTAAATATAGAATCTTATGTGACCTTATCTAGAATCTTAGCTTATGTTAGAAGCTATGTATCTTCAGATATATAGTCTTGTAATGTTTACTTGACATTAAGAAAAGTTACTCATTCTCATAACCTTTGTCTTAAGCTTTCTCTCTGCAATCTCTTTCTTCAACCTTAAGCTTTCTTTATTTTTTTCAAACTCTTCTTGAATCTTTACATGGTATCCTCACCGAGATATGATCCAATGCTTGCGCTACTCTACTGAACATTTCTTTCTCTTCTCTATCCTCTATTTTGCAACTATCTGCGATAATCTGGGTTTCTTCACGATACAAATTTGCAAGAAAGTTGGTTTCTCTTCGTCTGCATGCCAACTGTCTGATCATAGTTTTCAGTGATAAATTTCTTTTCTCCAAAAATGGTTAATGTTGCTCAACTTTAGATCATTCAATCTCCTATCACAAGTCTTATACCGACTCTTTCTACATCTGTGGGCATCTTCCATTCTAGGCTTTGTTGATGGTTCAAGAAAATGCCCACAGAGGTTATGTGATGACCTCAATGTTGAAGGTGTGGAAACAAATGCTTATCAAGTATGGAAGATGCATGATCATGCTCTTATGCAACTTCACACAACCACATTTTCTCCTACCGCTATTTCTTGCATTGTTGGAAGTACTAGTTCTCATGAAATGTGGGTTAGTCTCAAGGAAAGGTTCTCTAGAGTGACAAAAGTTACCATTTTCCAAATGAAAACTAAGCTTCAAAACATCAAAAAGGGGTCGGATTCACTGTCTTGACTATCTACAGAAGATAAAAAATGCAAGAGATCATCTTGCAGCTGCTGAAGTCTTGTTTGATGATGATGATATCATCATTCTTGCTCTAAAAGGACTCTCTGCATAATACAATACATTTCGTTGTGTTATCAGAGGAAGAGAAAATAGAATCTCTCTTAAGATTTCAGATCTCAACTTCTTGCAGAAAAAGTTATCGTTGGTCAATCTTTTGAGTCTTCTTATATGCCCTTTGGTACTGCTATGGCTGCTAGCACTTAATCGGATAAAGGAAAAAAGCTCTAGTCCTTGAAAATAATCCATCACAATCACATAATTTTTCTTTTGGTTCTGGTTCTTCTAGCCAAGGATATAATCTCAGTGGTGGATCAAGCTCTCATGGCTATACTTCTGGTCATGGATCCCTTTCCAACTATAGACCTTCCAACAACTTTAATGGTGGTTCATATCAAGGTTCTTTTAACTCTGGTGGTTACAAAGGTGGACAAGAGCTACCAACTGAGATATTTGAAGCCTTCAACATTGTAGCCAAAACCGTCTCAGATGGATGTCCTAGCCTTTGATGCCAAACTGCTATCTAAACCTTCTTCCCCAATATCGCAGCACATTTACTCAATCTTGCAGAAAAGGAATTTGTACACACATTAATTGGAATTTTGAAGGGATCCCCACCATCACCTTTTCTTGGGTACAAAGTCACCATGTGGCCTTGCCCTATATAAAGAAACCATATTATCACAAATAAACCAACAACCATTGTCTTTGCAAAGTTGCTTAACTAATAAAAGATTCACAGTTATTTTAGTCAAATGTAAAACATTATGTAAAATCAAGGCATGATTAGGTGTAAGAATGGTTGAAGAACCAATGTGCTTAAATGCCAAATTTCACATCCCAGATTCGGCTCCGCCTAGCACGATATTGTCCGCTTTGGGCCACGCTCTCACGGTTTTGTTTCTGGAAACTCACACGAGAACTTCCCAATGGGGTCACCCATCCTAGGAATGCTCTCGCCCGAACTCGCTTAACGTCGGAGTTCCGATGGAATCCGAAGCCAGTGAGTTCCCAAAAGGCCTTGTGCTATATGGAGGGGAGCATGTACATATAAAGCACATCACCCCGTCTCCAGGCCCCATGCCAGCTCCCCGTCCATATGCCAATTGCCAGAGGAAAATCACTTTCAGACCCCGTGCCAGCTCCCCGTCCCTGTGCTAATTGCCAGAGGAAAACCATCTTCAGGCCCTATGCCAACACCGTACCCTCGCCCGAGACGGATTCTATCCCTCGCCCCGTGTAGCGAAATAAGGACCACTAGGTAAGTACAAAACCATTGAACATACATATATTTGAAAAGCAAATTCATAGTATAAAGTCATCCATCATCTATACTATAAAGAGGTGTTTGAAACATGTTCTAAATATTATATTGTCATCCATCAGATATTCTATAAAGAACACGGGTTATAGGAAAAATAGTAGTAATTCAAACTAGCCTCAATAAGCATGTTATCTCATAAAACGTTTCATAAAACGTAATCAGTAAATCATGTTTTTCATGTATGCATTTTTACTATTAAAACATGCATTTTTTAGAAGGCGTCCATTCAGAGATACTTAGCCGCCAAAGAGCCACGCAAACTAGCGGACAATAATTGCCCCAAAGCACGTGAAGGGTCCAATTAATAAAACTATATTATAACAATTGAATTTGGGAAAATGGACGTTGGAAACGGATTCAGGACATCAAATTACCTTAAGAAGGGTCCCAGATAAATTTCGTAAAAGTCAACACAAAGAATATTCCAATGGAATATTCCCCATAAAGGGTATAGGCCGGTTAGGGTTTAGGGTTTGAAAGGTTAAAGGGTTTAGGCTTAGACTTTTAGGTGGGTTGGGTTTAGGGGTTTTAGAGTCACGGGCCTAAGGCCCAACTTCCAAAGGGCCTAAGGGCCTTAAGCCAACAGGGGTTTTGAGGTTTTAAGAGAAAAAGGCTTAGGGCCCTAACAGACACGGCCCGAGGGACTTTAATTTAAATAAAATAAAACTAAACTAAAAAGAAAAGGTTTGGGCCTTGGTTTTTAAACTAAAAGGGTTTAGGGCTTTAACATATAAGGCCCAAAGGCATTTGAAACCAAAAATAAATAAATTAGAAAAATAAAATGGGTTGGGTTGGGCTCGGCAGGAATGGCCCGAAGGCCTAGGAGGTTTCTTGGGCTGGGTTTCACGCCGGAGAGGAAGGCCGGAGTTTCGGTCGGGAATTAGACACACTTTAAACGTTAATAACTTTGACAATACTCAACGAAATCGAGTGATTCAAAAATGAAAATCATAGTTCTCGAAGAGATGAAGAGAATGATACATCGCACGATGTTCACCGTGGTTTGGCCGGAAAAGGCTTTGAAAGCCGCGAAGGTCGCCGGAAACTGGGTAAGATTCAAATAGGTATAACTTCTTCAATACTCAACGAAATTGGGTGAAACAAAAAGGAAAGTTGTAGTACTCAGCGAGACGAAGAGATTGATACCTTGCATGCTGGCCAACTAGCTGTGGTTTGGCCATAAATTGGCTCGAAAGACGTTGGACTCGCTGGTAAAACTGGGAAAACACCTCCGAGTTGTTTCTCACTACAAACCTTCACCAAAGCACCTAAAATGATTCCTTAGTAGGGTTGATCGATCTAAGAGAAAGATTAGAGAGAGTTCTGAAGCTTACCAAGGTCGAGGGACGAGAAATCTCGCCGGAGTCGAACTCCAACCAGTGGGGGTACCACTGTGCAGAGAGAGAGAATGATAGAGAGAAAGAGAGAGAGCGTGGCACGGTGGTGTGGTGGTGTTGTCGTCTTGGGTGTGGGGTGACTGGGTATGTGTGTGTGTGTGTGTGTGTGAATTCAGATAAGAAAGAATGAGAGAGTTGCAGAGAGTCGAGAGAGAAAGATAAGGAAGGGTGAGGGAGAAGAAAGAAGAGAGAGATAGGCCAAGGAACATAAATCAAGGGGTGGGCCTCTTGGGCTCACCAATTAAGACCCAAAAACCATTTTTTAAAATAAAACGGGGGTGGGGTTTTACAATCTACCCCTGTCACATCCCGACCTGGGCTCCACCACATCCCGGGCTCAACTCCCTCGTAGCACGATATTGTCCGCTTTGGGCCGGACCACACCGTCACGGTTTTATTTCTGGGAACTCACACTAGCAGAACTTCCCAGTAGGTCACCCATCCTGGGAATGCTCTGGCGTGAACTCGCTCAACTTTGGAGTTCCTACGGAACCCGAATCCAGTGAGCTCCCAAAAGGCCTCGTGCTAAATGGAGGTGGGCAGGTACATATAAGGCTTACAGGATCCACACCCCTAGGCGATTTAGGATCTTACAATCCACCCCCTTAGAAGAATTTCATCCTCAAAATTTAAAATAACATACTACACTGAAAAACTCGAAAATAGGGAGGAGAAGAATATATATGTAGCGAAGAAATCAAGTCAGAGCGGTTGCACAAAAGGGAAAATGCCACCCCATCACGATTGGGTTGCAATGATTCCATCTTTCGTGCCTCCAGGCTCATACCTTCTTTCCCCATCAGTGTAAAAGTAGAAACATACTTTATAAAGGTATAAAGTCAAAAACATAAAATAGCTTAGGGTCAAAAGTAAGTACATAAAATACGATAATGTCAAAATAGATATGTACTAACATATAGGTCGAAAAATTCGTGCTGAACTTAAAACTGAAAACAGAAATACTTCCCCCAAAACATTTGTAACGTTTAAAACAAATATAAACTATAAGAAGAGAAGTTAAAATACTTGCTGAAAACCAAACTGAAAACGAAAGTGGGTCTCGCCCAAACATACGTACTTCACCTACTCCGAGAATAGATGTGTCTTTGGATCGAGTCCCAAGAATAACAATTCTATGACATCTGCTGTAAACGGGTCTTCCTGCCTACTTGCTTGACGAACCCAACGAATAAGCCATTGATATCATAGTCGGCCGCCCGCGATATCGATCACACATTTGTTGTCTCGATAAGCAAGTAGTAATTTCCTGAGGGTGCACAATTTCATATGTCGTAAATCTGATCCTCCGAATACCAGTTCATAATATTCTTCTGCCAACTAGTGTTGCTTGTAGAACATTCTCATACCATGTCGCAAAAAGTGCCATACGCAAACCGAACAAAACAAAAATTGTCGTCGTAAAACTCTATCCAGCATCAAGCACCCTATTCACCTTAGTTCTTCCAAATGTAACCAACTACTCCAATATTTAGCCAACAATGAAATCATTTGAAGAAAAAAGTACCTTGGGTTTCAAGAGAAGTGGCTACCATGCTAGTAGTAGACCCAAAAGCTTGAGCCAAGCAAGCAAAAAATGAGAAGTCATATTTCCCAACAAGCAGTATTTCTTGGGAATTGTTGCAATGCTCAATCCACCTATCCATTTTTGCTTAGTTGCAGACTTCTAGTCAAACAATTTCAAAGTTGTTGGAAAGAATGACTCTCAAGTAATTAACCTAAAAACCCAAAGATAGCACACACCTTTCTAGAGAAGTGCAACTTCTAAATGTGCTAAAGCCATAATACGAGTGAACACAATGCGTCCTCCAAGGTCTAGGCAGTTCGTTTGGATGGAAAATACCCTTAAAATATTTGGGCAAATGAACTTATTTACATATCGTTGGAAAAGAACTACTAGAGTACGATATGATGTTGATGAATTGCAGCAGGATAATGAGTGGTGACCATGAAATTCAGAGTGAAGATAGTGATGCAATCTGCTGATCACCCGCACTACAATCTTCGCCAGTCTCTTACCAAAAGACGACTCAAACCTCACACCCACGTGGAATTCTTTCTGGTAAGTTTGGTAAGCTTGTGAAAAGGTTATGCTCCTAACATTTCTGTCCGAATCGATAAGAATTGGGCACTCTTCCGTCAAATCGATCGATCGTGGATTCCTCACTGATTAAGTGAGAAACCATGTCGAGAAGGTTGAAAAAACACTCAAGAATTTGAGGGTCAGAACAAGTCCATTAAAATCTAGAGTACAAGATATCAGGATTTGAACTAGAAACCATGTCGCGAACAAACGTTTTTTTTCTTCTTTTTTTTACACCCTCAGTGTAATGTTCCGGCATGATCCAATATGCAGAAATAGAAGTCACTATTTATGATTATTCGGTTAATCTCACAGTAAGGTTGATTGGTTTCTTAGCCAAAAAGGAAATAGATCTAAGCTCCAGAATAGTTAAGTACTGTTAATAAGATTTGACGACGGCCAAAGACATTTTTCTAAATTCATAGTACTTTGTGAGAGCTGTTTCAAAGTTCAAAACTTAAACATAAAACCTCTGAAAGAATGACGAAGAAAAAAGATACAAAGCAGCCTGAGTATGCTTACAGTGACACGATTGGCTACCTTAAAGTGATGCTCTTGAGCAAACCAAAGCTCAATGAGTCCAGAGAAGCTTAAAGTAAAGCTCAATCTTCATACAATGATGAATATGGTAGAGTCTCATGCCATTATACTGAAAATTACAAGGCTGAATAGTTAGTGGACAATAGCACTAGTCAGTTGGGCTACAAGCAAGAGGCTAAATTCACCTCTACCGAAAAGTACGTGGACAATGAGCTAGGGTTTACCGTCAAGTACTAGACCTAGGTGAAGTTTAAAGAGTCTGCTTATCCTAACAAGACTGGATCTTCATCATCCAAGTCCAACTACAACAACAAGAATCGCAACTCCTTTTGGAAATTGGTGGGAGTAGCGTCTGCTACCGAGGAGTTTCCCAAGAAAAGTATACAAACTAAACGAAGTCAACATTCGAAGAATTTGGTGTGAAGTTGATGGTCAAAGGTTAGGGGGGGACTTGATTTCTCTGTTGGAGTAAGCAAGAAGGTTATCGATAGAACAATCGCTGAGAATCGTTCTAAAGATTCACACGAATTTCTTCAGTGGTAATGAGTCCGTGAACATTGATTTGATCCCACCAACTACCACGTACTAACCGTCGTCACAACTAGCACTTACTCGCTTTCTCTAACACGCACTTCGAATGTTTCGAGTAGTTGTCACTAAGATATGACTCTGCCCGCCATTCCTGGGGAACGCATGTTGCAGAGTGATATCACTGTTTCAGATTTCTAGTTGGTCTTAACCAACTCGTACCGTTACGATTTTTTCGCTTCCCAAAACTCCTAAGTAGATCCGACTCCGCCAACAATTTCTAGGGAACGCATGTTGCGGAGTATCGACCTGATGTTGAAAGTCGTCCAACAATCCACTTCTTCACTGTTGAGGCACGATCCCAACACGAATTCTTGTATTTCAACCAAAAGGTGACAATTTAAACAGAGAAAGGTTTGCACAACTGTGCCGAATGACTCCAAATCCAGAAGTCGTGACATCCAAATGACGTCATGACATACACACTACCACAATAACAGAAAGTCCTAAGTATGCTCTGAACAAACCACACTCTGATACCAATATGTCACATCCCAGATTCGACTCCGCCGTAGCACGATATTGTCCGCTTTGGGCCACGCTCTCAAGATTTTGTTTCTAAGAACTCACACAAGAACTTCCCAGTGGGGTCACCCATCCTAGGAATGCTCTCGCCCGAACTAGCTTAACTTTGGAGTTCCGATGGAATTCGAAGCCAGTAAGTTCCCAAAAGGCCTCGTGGTATATGGAGGGGAGCATGTACATATAAGGCACATCACCCCCTCTACGTTGGTCAGTGTGGGATCTAACACCAAACCTTCACCACTGCCAACAATTATCTTCTCATCATTATTGTAAGGTGTGACATGAAATAAAGCATTGAGATTGGTTGTCATATGGTGTGTTGCACCTGTGTCCACTATCCACGTATCACCAGTTGAGAAATCATGGCCATTATTTGCAAGAGCAACATATGGACCAATATTGGCATGTGCAGTCATTACAGTGAGAGAGGATGGTGGTGGATTGCTTTGATATGACAAATTATTTCTACAATAACACTCAAGAGCAATATGGCCTCTTTTTCCACATATTTGGCACATAACAAAAACAGAACGTTGATAACTATCAATCATGTAATAGAAATTGGCTGCAGTGTGTCATCTCCTTGAGCAAATTTGATATTCTGGAAAAATTGTAGACTTATAACTTATGATTCCATTCCAGCTATAGCATTTGTTAGACCATTTGCCAGATAAGCTACTACTATATTGAGATTGAGAAACTTTCCCATTCCTAGAAAAAAGAACTACCACTCCCATTTCCATTTCCTATCTATTCCCAAAACCACCAGAGAATGACCTTGAATTGTTATTGTTTAAAATTGTTCTTGTGTTGGGACTGAAAGACTTGTTACTATTGCTTAAGAATCCAGAACCTCCTTGAAACCCAAATTGATAGCCATTGGAATGATTCCATCATAACCTCCTTGATATCTCTATGAATTAGAACTCTTTCCATGCTCAAAACCTTGATAACCACCTTAGAATCTGCGAGAAAAAGACCCCTAACCTTGTACATACATTGCTGCCATAGAATTACTCAGAAGGTTCATCCTTGATTCAATACTAGCTTCTGCCCCCAAGAAGTTGAGCCCTGAAATCCTTTAAGGACATAGTTGAATACCTTACAAGAATACAGTTTTGATTATTTCGGCATATCCATCGGTACAAACATATAATTCCATTGATTCAATATAATGCATTTCGGTCAATATAATGCATTTCGTTGCATACATTTTGGTACACACATTTGAGTCACTACTACAATATAGGTTATCACCGGCGGACCATAAACCAACAAGAAATCCGATTTCTGTCGGAAATTTGGCAAAATTTCGACGTAAAACAATGCAATGTTGGATTGGAATAGCGACACCATTGCTAGCGTCACTAAAGGGCTTCAGTGTCGGTTTGTTCGCTTAATCTACCACTAAGTAGCGTCGGTTTAAAGCGACACTGATGTTAACGTCGGTTTAAAGTGACATATACTTCAACATTATGTCGGTTTAAAGCGACGTTAGATAACAATTAAATAAATAAAATATGAAAACTAGTGACGGTCTTAACCGACCCCACCTTTGTTCGTAATAATAAAAATATACCAAAATCTGTCTCTACATTCGTTTTCAAAATCTGTCTCAAACAACTGATTATTCCGGTTCTCTGCTTGTTCAATCTTAACCTCTAGGTCCGATGTCCGTTTAGTATTAGAAACAATTCTTCAAAATGTACAATACATACAAATTCTTGCCGCACTCTTGCAAAAGATTTTGTACCGGTAGTATGGTTCATTGTTTTCAATTGCCGATTAATCTTATTTTTTTTCAGCAACCTCCTGAAAAAAAAAAAAAAAAATCTATTAGACAAATTTAAAGTTATAATGAAATAAACATGTAACGATTACCTTTGTTTTTTCTCTATTCCAGTATGCCACCAGCTCAACTCACTGTGTAGGATTCACATCAGGAGGAAGGTGGCACCTCTACTGCTCTTTTAGTATAATACTTTTTTTTAACTTATTTCTATACTCTTTGTGAGCATGCTCCACAACCTTAAGCGTCATATGGCGGATCATAGGCATTTTTACTATATCTGCATCTTCAAAAAAATTATTTCCCTACATCCATAAAAACAAAAAAAATCAAGGTAATCAATTATTATTACAATCATTGACTTATTCTTCTATTTTTCAAGTAAAAATAAAAATATCTAGACCTTTACTCTATTCCAAAAAACTTCCTTATCTTCTTCCTTAGTCTTACGCCAATCCCTCTTCAACGGGAGATTTCTGTAGTTTCTAACCTCCCCTGCTACATATTTTGAAAAAGCATTAGAATTATCACTAATGCATTTTTCGGACGAATCAAACGAACAAAGTTGTTTCGTCCACTTGGGAATTGAGGGTCCGCGCCTCCGTTGAGATGTTCCTTATTAATACAAAAAAAAAAACAATTAGAAACTGGAAACAAATGTAATTTTCAGTTTAAGCATAATACTAGTTTAAACACAAAGCAAAAACTGAAATTAATAATAATTCAAAAAAGAACTAGCTTCGAACTCCTCCTCTCCTCAGAACGTTGATCTTCACTAGAATTATCCACAGCAAAAGTTAGTGGAAGGAGAAGGAGTATGGCTAAAATGGGGGAAAGAGTAAGGCTGAAATGGGAGAAGGATAGGGAGTAAACGAGAGAGAGAAATGGAAGCACGGAAGTAATGGGAAAGATAGGGTTTAAATATTGATAAAAACTTAGCGTCGGTTAATACCGACGGTAGCTATAAGTTGCGTCGAAATATGAACTCCTTACGCTGGTCAAAACTGACACTAGGTCTAACACGACCTAGATACACACAGCCTGACACACTTTTGACTGAAAGGCCTGACACACTTTTGACTGATAGGGTTGGCGTCGAAATAGGATCACATTGCGTCGAAATAAGGACAATTTTGCGTCGGTTCAAACCGACGTGAGCCTGTCAGTGCGATTGGATTTGCGTCGAAATAAGGAAACTTTGCATCGAAATAATTGCATCGGTTAAAACCGACGCCAACTCTGACACTGACTGAAAAAGCTCGTCCAACTCTGACACCCACACTTTATGTCGCTTAAAAGCGACACTAGTATTTAAAAATTATTAAAATATATGTCGATTATAAGCGACATTAAATGTTTACGTCGGTTTAAAAGCAACATATAAATTTTATGACGCTTATAAGCGATAGTAAATCCGACGTCATGTTCAGTAAGTGTCGTAACTGTCTTGTCCGTCACTATATTATATTAAAACGACACAACCCACTGACACTATAAGGTCCTTTTGAAGTAGTGAGTATTGACTTTTAGGTACATTAATTCAATATATTATATTTCGGTACATACATTTAGGTACGTACATTTTGGTACATACATTTCGGTATTGATATTTAGGTACATACATTTCGGTATTAACATTTAGGTACGTACATTTTGGTACATACATTGACATTTCGGTACATACATTTCGGTATTGACATTTAGGTACATTAAGTCAATATAACACATTTAGGTTCATTATAATATATTTCGGTACAATTATGTAGGTACAAATATTTCGATACAAAAAGTCAATTTTATATATTTTGACACAGTCATTTCTGTACACTTATGTATTTATATATTTTTGTATCACAAATTTCTTTTAATATTTTCTCATTTACATTCATTTATAATTAAAAAACTAAATATGTGCATATTAATAAAATTAAAATTTAATGTGGAGAGATTAAATAAAAATACACATTAAATAACAAAAATTGAATGTAAATTTTGATAAAAGTACACTTCAAGGGATTAAATTGAATTTGTAATCTAGCATCAGGTTTTTTTTTTTTTAATTTTAATCTTTTACAAGGACTAATGTTCAAAAACTACTATGTTCGACCCAAAGCGAAGGTAACATACATGCATGCATGTAGCACTAGGTACGTAGATGGATCGGTCGATCTTAACCAATTGACCTGTGCTTCATGTCGTTGTAGCGGCGATCGATGGAATCCAAGCGCTGAAGCTTCATCTGTTGATAGAACTGAGCTATAAATTCTTCAGCCTTGGCGTCAATAGTTTGGTCATGAGTGGCAGGACGAGGACCGGCAGCGATGGCCTTGGTGTCCGTGGCATTGTCGTCGTCTTCCGTGCGGTCCAGCTCTTGGAGATTGACAGCAGAGGCGTATCGGCTGGTCATTCCATCTTCAGAGGAGAAGTCATCAGTCCACGCCGGAGACATGGGTGGTGGGAGCACTTCTTCGTATCGTTCAAATGAAGCAGTACGTTCAGGCGTGCTCCTACCGTAGGAGGCCGACGGCGTCAATGGGTTGCTGCTGCCGCTTTGGAGGTGCAAGGGACGGATGGACCCTACGAGGCGCTTCCACGTGCTTTTAGAAGAGGCCACGGCTTCTGCTTCCAAGGAGGCCGGGATTGATTTGGGTTTGAATTTGTCAGATGAACCGCGTCGTCGGAGCATGAAGGCGGCCACCCGGAGGATTTGCATTGCTCCTCCACTGCGCTTCTTTTTGTTATTATTACCGGCTGGTGCTTGGACTGAGGCAGGTGCTGCGGTTGAGATGGCACCTACATAATCATGATGATCCTGATCATGATCTGGATCTCCATCGGATTTAGAATTAATATTGATAACCTCGTCACTAGGAGTAATAGGATCCGGACCCTTGTTGTTGGTGTCGGCAATGATGATCACGCTGTCTGACTTGGGTTCCATTAATTAATAATTAATAAGGTAGGTTTTCGACCCCCTCTCCCTGCGGCGAGCAGGGTGAGATGCGGGAGAAAACTTTGGAGAGAAAGTGTTGGAAAGCAACCACGTACCAAATTAACTTCCGCTATCGATGCAACCCCTCTCTATCACTATATATATAACCGCTAGCTGTCTGTACCTTTACTTGTTTTCTTGTTTTTCATTCCAACAAATATTAGGTTATATTTAGTCCTTTCTCCTGCTACCGTCCATTCATTTCATTCGTCATATGCATAGTACGTATAACCTGAGAATTACATGTATAGTTATAAATAAATTAGACGATCACTAAACCATGCATACAAGGGCTAATTATCTACTCTTAAGTAATTACGTGTATTAGTCCCTGAATTATCACCTCAGTGAAAATTAGGTTCCTGAATTATTTTTTCGGTAAAATAAGTCCCTAAATACATTAGAAATTGTTAATTTCATCCCTACTATTATATTCAAAGCTATTTTATCAAATTTTTCGTTAACTTAAGTCACTTGACATACTTTAGAGTGTAATACCATCATTTTCTCGTCTATAAGTGCTTAACATTTCATATAGTTTGCGAATTTAATGTCTAATTTACCATCAAAAGTTAACTTACACTATTTCTTTTTGAAAAACTACCAATTTATCCTTCAAAGTTAACTCCATACACTATTTCTTTATAAAAAAAACTACCAATCTACCCTCCGATGTGTATCACATGCAAGTAACGTGGCTTAAATTGACGGAAAATTGAATATAGTAGCTTCGAATATAACATTAGGGATGTAATTGGAATATTTTTATAATTTAGGGACTAATTTTTTTGAAAAAAATAGTTTAAGGATCTAATTTTTACTAAGGTGATAATTTAGGGACTAAATTGGCAGTTTACCCAAAAATTAATTTAATGTTTCATCAAGAGTGGCAAAGTGGGATTAATGAAAGCCAAGTTAAGTCGGTGGAGAAATTAGAGGCGATAGGAGGGATCCAGGCAAGAGATGTGCGGCGGACACGAATTTGTTTTGTTTTCAATATTTGATATGCCACCTGGAGCTGCCGTAACTTTCTCAGTTGAACTAGTCCTCCGTCTCTCTCTCCCAACGGTTAAGGCTAGTTGCCGTTATGATGAGTTTATAATTTTCAAAGTGTTAAACAAATAAATGTAAGAAAAATGGCTGAAATAAGTAAATTGGCACACGCTATTTGATATCCCTCCCTTTAACAACAGCGGATAAAGTAAAAGGCTCAAAGCAAAAGGAGATGTGCAACCTAAGATACAATGGGAGGTCACACATACTTAGGCCCAAAGGCAGCAAAAATAAACAACAAAAAAACCTAATCTGAAGCAGCATAAACCAAACTGCCGTCACCGCCATATCCTCGAAGAAAGCCAAACTCTGAACTGAAAAAATTTACAGCGGATCCAAATCCCCTTCAAACCCTTGCAAATATATGCAAACAAAGTACCGTATGGATAGAAAGTGAGGCTAAGGGTATGTAAAATACCCTTACTGTGACGCACTTGGCCTCCATGAGGATTAGGCATATTCCGATTGGGGAGGGGAAGTGAGGGATGGAAATGGATCTGATATCCAACTTCAGATCAAATCCTGCAGATCCGAGCACATGATGGGGTGGGGATGGAATATGACTGCTGAAAAGGGGAGGAAGGAAAAGTAAAAAATAGAAAGCAGTAAAAACAGGCGAAAAATGTCAGATAAAGGGCATGAAGCCCAAATTCGAGACAAGCTCAGAGTAATTGAGACCAAGCTCAAGGAAGACTATAAAGGCGGAAGGAAGATAGTGTGACATGTTGTAAGAGGGAAGGGGCAAAGGAGATGGGAGGGGAGGAAAATAGGGAAAGGGTAGATGAGAAGGGCCGAGAGGAAAGAAGGAAAGGGCAGAGGAAATGGGAAGGAAGAGGAGGAAAAGTGGGAGGGTGTAGCAGGCTATGAGAAGGAGGGAAGGAAGAGAAATCAAGGGGGTTGCCATCGGCACCCAAGCCAAAGGCTAGGGTCAACAGCAAATGAGTTTCCTGGGTTGGTGTTTCACCAAAGAGAGTTTTTTTTGTTGAGAGAAAACCTAGAGAGATCTTATATATATATATATATATAGGGTAAATTACACAAAACTACCTCAACTATTGGGGTCACAACAATTTCATACCTCATCTTTTTAAATTGACAATGTCATACCACATCTTACGAATTTGTGACAATGTCATACCTCCGTCAATTTTTCTGTTAGTTTTTCTGTTAAGTGCTGACGTGGCAAGAGACGGGGACCACTCACTAATCCAGCTGGACTAAAAAATAATTAAATCTTAAAAAACTAAAAAAAATTCAGAATTAAAAAACAAAAAAAAAAAATCTTCTTTCTTCTTCTTCTTCTTCTTCTTCTTTCTTCTTCTTCTTCTTCTTCTTCTTCTTCTTCTTCTTCTTCTTCTTCTTGGGCCGAAATTGGGTTCGAATTTTCTTTTTCTTTTTGTTGTTGTTGTTTCTGGGTTGCAAGTAGAAGGAAAAGGGGAAGAACTGGGTTTGGGGGCGGACGAACTGGGTTGTGGGGGGGGGAGGAACTCGGCTGGGTTGGGTTTTTTTTTTCTTTTTTTCTCCTTCTTCTTCTTCTTCCACATGAGGGGGGTTTAATTTTTTCTTCCTTCTTCTGGGTTGCAGTTTGCGTTTTTTTTTTTTTTCCTCCTCTTCTTCTTCTTCCTCTTCTCCTCCTTCTTCTTCTTGTTGTTCCGCGGCCGGGGGCTCCTCCTTCTCCTTCTTCCTCCTTCTCCTTCTTCTTCTTCTTCTTCTTCCTTCTTCTGGATTTTTTTTTCTGGGTTAGAGTTTCCAATTTTTTTTTTCCTCCTCTTCTTCTTCCACCTCCTTCTCCTTCTTCTTCTTCGGTTCTTCCTCCATCTCCAGGGGGCGGGTGGGGTTGGGGGGTTAGGTTTTCAATTTTTTTTTTTTTTTTTTTTTTTTTTGTTGAAGATTAAGCAGGAAGATGAAGCTGGGGAAGAGAGAGAAGGGGGGTGGAAGGGACGACTGAGTTTTGTTTTTTTTTTTTTTTTTTTTAACTTCTATTTATTATTTTAATATTTAAAAAATATTAAAAAAAAATTTAGTTTTTAATAATATTTTATTAATTTTTAATAGAAGTGGGCCCCGAATCAAGCCACGTCAGCACTTAACAGAAAAATTGACGGAGGTATGACATTGTCACAAATTCGTAAGATGTGGTATGACATTGTCAATTTAAAAAGATGAGGTATGAAACTATCGTGACCCCAATAGTTGAGGTAGTTTTTTGTAATTTACCCATATATATATATATATATATAAACACTTCTCTTGCAATATATAAAAGGATAACCTCATTAATACAATACTTGTTTGGGACTATATATATATATATATATATATATATATATATATATATATATTGTTGAGAGTGAATTCTACATCAGAGAAATGAGAAACCTTTTACGTGCTTATAAGTAGTTGGCGTACTCTACATATTGTCAATTGATTTTATGGTAGAACCCCAACTTTTTTTATCGCATCAGAGCAGGTTATCTCATGTATGAAGCTCAACGGCTACACGTGCTCCACGTTACCCAATTTGTGTTGTCCACATGCTAGGTTTGAAAATTCGTTGCATGTGAGGGGGATGTGTTGAGAGTGAATCCAACAACGGTGAAATGAGGGGCTTTGCATGTGCTTATAAGTAGGGCTGGTTCGGTATGGGATACCGAACCAAACCGTTTATTTTCGGGATGAAAATCTGAGGACCGATCCCAAACCAAAATTTCGGTATTCTCGAAGTTCGGGATTCCCGAAATATTTTCGGTATTTCAGGATTTTCCGAAACCAAACCGAACCTGCTTCAAAATTTAAAACCCAATTTAAAATCAGAGATTCATGGACCTCCCACTCCCCTGCAAGCCCACACAGCCACACCTCGTTCCAGATTCGTCGACCTTCCCACCCCCATCTCCATCCTTCTCATTCCTAGGTTTGTTTTTGCTGCCTTCGGGAGTCGAAGAGCTTTGCAACATGCATCGAACATAATCAGGTACCCATCCTCATCGATGTGTGAGCTTTTCCATGTTTTGCCGAACGAAATCGCCATCGGAGGGCTACTCTTCTTTGCAGCGATGGTGCCGCTTCTTATAATTCTGATGCCATGACTATGATGTGTGGTTGTTTCCAAATCCTAAATTCGTGAAGCTTTCTGGATCTGAAATAAGAAAAAAGAAAAAAGAAGCTACAGAGTAACACTAACTTTTTTTTTTTTTAAGATTGAGAAAGGATTTGGAGGCGTTGGGCTTGCTTGTGCATTTGAGGGAGTCTGTGGAGGGAGAGAAGAGATAGAGGATGGCTGTCAGTGGAAGTGGGAAGATGGCAGACAATGATGCTATCAAGAAATAAAAAAAAGAGAAGGAAATAAATGGTAGGTGAAGATGGCAGACAAAAGCAGAATAAAAAAAGAAAAAGGTGAAGAAGGAAATGAATGGTAGGAAATAAACTTTGAGGAACGGACCGAATGCCAAAAACCCTTAAAATAAAACAAAAAGTCTTGGGATTTCGGGATTTCGGGAATACCGAAAACTGAGATTGGGAAAACCAATCCCATACCGAATACTTCGGTATTTTTCGGGACGGGATTACCGAATTTCGGGATGGTTTTGGTTTGGGATTTTTCGGTTTGGGTTCAGGACTTTTTCAGTTTGGTTTGGGAATTTCGGGAATTTTTTCCAGCCCTACTTATAAGTAGTTGGGCTAATCCCTAAATTTATGATTAGTTTTATAATGAAACCCCAACTTTCTTCATATATTACCACTAAATTTGTCCCGTTATCATATAACCACTATATTACCATTGTATTACATGTGTATTAAAACTATATTACTATTTTATTGTTGAATAGTTGCTCATAAGGTATCGATACGATATATATGTTGATATATTGTCTATATAGTATGAGCATAACTATCACTTCCATTATTTTCCAGCAACCAAAATCGCAAAATTTGAGGAGAACCCGATTTGAAGCTATTCAGTGTAAACTACAAAAAACCTAATAATAGAAAATGGCATTCCAGAACTGCACAGGAGGGGCATGGCGGCCCGGGGATTGACCTCGTCTTGACCCGCAAGCAAAGCAGCTTAAAACCCTTGCGAGCAAGAGAGTGGTGACATCGATAAGGGAAGCCCCAAGGAAGGCATTGAATTCTCTGCCGGTCAGGTTTTTTAGAACAACTCAGTAGGAACTTTCGTTGAAATCACAGGCTTTGGATATTGAAAAACGGAAGAAAAGTGTTGAGAGGTGCTTGATCCCCATGAGGAAGAAGAAAAAGGCTTTCATTATGCTTATTCACTCAAACTGCCATTAAGCCTCAACTTATTTCTTGAAATTGGTTTTGTCTCACTTATTTGTTCCTGAAACTATAATTTTCAGCTCTTTTGATCTCACTTTACCCCATTCCATTAAAGAAACGTTAAATTCAAGAGTATTTTGGACATTTCACTTTTTACACACATCTCTGTCTTGCCTCCATCCTGCTCTACAGTTCAGTCGACTGATCTTCTTGACAAATAAACTAGGGTTCATGAAAGAAGAGAAAGGAATTTAGGCAGTCGACAGCTAATATTGGCAACCATTTTATTGTAAGTTAAGGTCGAAACTCGCAAATATGATTCTTGGCCCACAAGCTCATTCTCAACCACAAGAAGTACAATAACCTTTTGAATAAGCTCATGCCTAGTGGAATATGTGATTCAACAATGTGAAACTTGTGGTTGTAAACTGTGTACATTTGCTTTAGGTTTTTTTTTTTTTTTGGGTTTGCATAAAAAGCATATTTTGGACAGGATAGCTTAATGGTTTTGTTTTTGTAATTATATTTTGTGCAACTGATCTGAGATCATTTTTTTTACAGGTGAAACTTGTAGTTAGGCTTGCTTCAATTAGAAAGATATCTTGGAATAGGCTGGTCATGTTTCCTTTATGTTATAACAAGTACTTTTCAAGCACAAAGTCTACATTGAATCAGTACATAGATGCCCTACAAGTGAATGACTCTAGGAGCAAAAGTGTAACCATTATTTTGGTTGATATAATAATTTTGTTTTCAAGAATTTTTCTATTGATTGAATAATTTATTCCAAAAAGGCCTAAAACCCATGGGTTTGAACTATTATTGTCAAAAATGGAATTAAGATTGTTTTAATGGGTATGGTGGAGGTAAATAGGTGAGTAAAAAGTGAAATATCCACAGTACTCTTGAATTTAACGTTTCTTAACGTAATGGGATGAATGAAACCAAATGAGTTTGAAAATAGCAGTTACAAGAGACAATGTGAGACAAAATCAATTTTAAAAGGTAAATTGAGACTAAATTACATTTTCAAAGGGCAATTCAATTAATAAGCCTTCATTTTATTATAGAAAAAGGGCACATAAGTCACTTTGCGTGAAAATTTATTTATTTTAGTAAATTTTTTTTTGGACGGGTTAGATTGGCAATTTGAACTTCTAAACTCATCATAATTAATGGCCAATTTCCCCCAATTTTCCTTTTTCATTTTCCCAAACAATTGAGAACAAACACGTGCAAGAGAGGAGCAAACACGTGCCAAACCATTTGTTCGGTTTAGGCTCATTACCCGTAATTTTAAATAGAATGGCCTTGCGAACAAGACTCCATGCTTTTCCCTGATGTATCAGCATTTTTTGCTGAATTCCTTCGATTATTAACCTAAAACGGAACTTTAAGAATTTAGGACTTTTTCGATGTAGAAATGCTATGGTGACCATCTTTTTAGATCATATTTTCTAAACCACGTGATGTGACGGCTAATGTTGGACTCATTTGTTTAGTGACTTAAAAAAATGGTCAAAAAAAATGGTTTACAAAATATGATCTAAAAAAAATGGTCTCTAGCATCACCCTTTCGATATTTTGCTATTTGTGATTCTCTCATTTTCTAGTGAATTCCAGTTTCTAAGTAATTGTTCAATTTCTTATTATTATGTTGCGGTTTAATTTTGATGTACCTAATAATTATATGTCTCTTTTGAGTCTTTATTCTAATATTTTGACACATGTCCTTCAACCCTTTTATATATATGTTGAAGGAACCCAATCACAGGTGGTCTCCTCCTCCTTCCCCACCCAATACCAGTGCACGATTCTTTCCATTTCACCCAATCCCTCACTTTAAATTCTCAATCCCAATCCTATATTTCAATTTTACTCCAATCTCATACCTCAATTTGTTACAAAATCTCCACACCACCAAGTATTTTAGTATTCTAATTTTAATTGGTCACTGGTAGTTTGGCTACTTGTTTGATTGTTGAAGTTGATTAATTTGTTTTACAAGTATTGTATTATATATATATATATATACCAAATGGGGGCGGAAGCACAACATGTATAATTGGATGAGAATCTCTATACATCTTACAAGAAAATATTGGGGTTGATTAAATCGAAAATCAACTGAATAAGTCAAAATGACATATATGCATAAAATTAGACGGAAAATAGCTGAAGTATTCATAATGAAATTAATGAATTAAAACTAATGATGCTGATATGTTTGAAAATAGTTTTATTAAACTTGGATTGTAACTTACAAATTTACGTACTGGCAGTTGATGATGAAAAAGATGATGGAGCTCGCAGGCATCCTTGATTCAAAAATAAAATACAAGTGTTTGGTTTTCTCTGGAAGCAGTATGGACTTCTGTTCTTTCGAATGCGCAGAAGTTTTGCTTAAAATTAACCTTCTGAGAAATGAGACCGAAGTCGGATGATATAGGCCGAATGGCTGTTGGATGTGATGATTGAACTGAGCTGGATGATTGAGGCGGGAAACCCGACTGCATGTGCTAAAGCTGGAAAGGCGAGAGCCTAATGATGAAGAATCTTCATGTGCGATCACGCGTCTGGCTTTGAACTGATGGGTGAATAGTGAAAAATGATTTTTACTATTCATGAATAGTACTTTGTCGGAATGATTTCTGCTACTGCAGGTTCTGCTTTCGCTGTTTCGCTCACATGGATACTACTGTATTTTTACATGAGTGAAAAACTGAAATGATTACAAGTTAATACAATTCAAATTCAAAAATCAAACGGATCCTGAGAATCTTGGTAGAATTTCGTTTGGCGGGAAGAACTGGGGGGTTGCTGGGAATCAGCATCTGACTCTTCAGAGTTTGAATCTTCCTCTTTGAGTGATGCCATTTCTGCTATGAGCTGTCTGGCTAAGTCTTTAAGCTCCGAAGTTTTCTCTTTCTTCTTTGAACTTGAGGACTTAGATGATTTGGATTTTCCTTTAAGGGAAGAACTTGGACTAATGTCCGATAATGACTGAGTTTCTTCTGGGATTTCTGGCAAAGCCTTTGTTGAAGATGAAGGAGCTACTGCTGCTACTAGGGAAGTTGTAGGAACAGGGGAGTTTGGAAACTCCGATTGAACCAGGCTGATGACTCTTTGGGGATCAAATTTGTCCCACCATTTCACCCACCAGGCTCTGAAAACTCGACATGTATCAACTTCAAATGTCCATTGTAATATCCAGGGGATTTTATATTTTGACATAAATAATGAAAGGAGGGATAATCTGCTGTCGAAACGACTTCTGTCAAACTTGGGCTGAAAGCTGGAAGTGATGACTTGTTTAAGATCTTCAGGTAATAATGTTGTTGTTGGGCCATGAGTAGACCACCATTCTGGAAACCAGGTTGGGAATTTTAACCTGAAACTTTTATCAAAGGTTATGAACCATGAATGACTAAAGTCTGTGTTTTGATGAAGGAAGATGTTGGTCCATGCTTGGATGTAGTCATAATAATTGTATTGATTATTTGGGGGCTGAAGGGAATGTAAGGATTTGTAATGATAAAGGGGGATTCCCTATTCTGTTTCTAAAAGAATTTTGCCAATATGAAGAGAATGATAAAGAAATTTATTTTCATGAGAAGTGCTGTAAATGGGCTTAATAGCAATGCTAGCTTCATCACAGAGAATGGCTTGATAAAACCTAAGAGTTTTGAAAGGTTCGGTTGGTAAATGATGAGAATTTGGAGGGAGAAGTGTTTTGGCAATCTTCTCTAGTTCTTGGGTTCTATTGATGTTGGGAGGGATACTGAAAAGGTATTCCAATGGTTCTTTTTTGATGTATGGTGAGGTTTTAGCATAGCTAGTTGGTTTTTGGGTTGAAGGTGCAAGCATAGATGAGTATGGGTCATGTGGTTTGACTAATGTCGTTTGGTAATTGGGTCGGAAATTTCCGATGGTTGATCCTAAAGGAGTGTACCTATTGGTAATGGCGAGGGCCGGTGAGGAATCGGGAATAGATTCCTGTTTTACTGGTGGTTGGGGAGTTAGAGATTCTCATCCAATTATATATATATATATATATATATATATATATATATATATACAGAACCCTTATGCAAAGGGATCTCCATTATTTTACAAAAATGGGGTTAGGTGTGGAGCCCACACCACATCGAACTTTAACGATCAAAACCGTCTATTTTTCAAGTTGCACCTCATAGATCATCCTTGCAAAATATTAGGTAAATCGGAAATGTTTAAGGCATCTAATTGGGTTCAAAGAAATTAACGAATATTTTGTTATATAAGAAACAATGAAATTTGATCTTGATAATTAAATAGGCAAATGGTTTCGGATTGAATTGAATTTTTGCAAGGATGATCTATGAATCGAGACTAACAACATAGACGGTTCGGATCGTTGAAATTTGATGTGAAGTGGGTCCCACACCTAATCCCCATTTTTTGAAAAAAATGGGGATCCCTTTACATAAGGGTTCTGTATATATATGTATATATATATATATATATATATATATATATATATATATATATAATGATCTATGAATCGAGACTAACAACATAGACGGTTCGGATCGTTGAAATTTGATGTGAAGTGGGTCCCACACCTAATCCCCATTTTTTGAAAAAAATTGGGATCCCTTTACATAAGGGTTCTGTATATATATATATATATATATATATATATATATATATATATATATATATATATATATATATATATATATATATATATATATAATGATCTATGAATCGAGACTAACAACATAGACGGTTCGGATCGTTGAAATTTGATGTGAAGTGGGTCCCACACCTAATCCCCATTTTTTGAAAAAAATGGGGATCCATTTACATAAGGGTTCTGTATATATATATATATATATATATATATATATATATATATATATATATATATATATATAAATTTAGGTGGCTATTCATAGAACCCCTTGCGCACGCCTCGTCTACGCCTTCACCTTTTAATACATTGACAAAAACCAACAATAACATTAAATTCATGACCCCCCCCCCCCCCACACCGCCTTATCGCCGCCATCACTCCTCTTATGGCCGACGAAGCTTCCTTTCTCTCTTTACCCCCCCCCCAGCACATCAAAAGCAATGTTCTGTCAAGCTTGGAATCTGGGATGCAAGGATCGATATAGTTGAAATCTGAAACAACACGATGACAACGACAAAGGTTTGATGGGATCACAAATCTCAGCATCATATCTCAACCTGCAAGCAGCAATAGAAATGAAAAATAGAGAAGACGAAGTAGAAGGGAGGCTCCAATATATTTTTAGGAAAATTAATGAAAAGGGCTTGAAAAGTTTTAGTTTTAATAAAAAAAACCATGTTATAAGTTTTGTTTAATCAAAAACCATGTTATAAGTTAAGTCACTGTTTCTGGAATTTAAGTCACTGTTTCTGGATTTTAAGTAACATTGTTTCTGGAATCTAAGTCACTGTTTCTGGAATTTAAGTCACTGCATTGTTAGTTTATTTCCAGCGACAGTGTTAGTTTTTTTTTTCCAGCGACAGTGTTATTTTTCCAACGACAGTGTTAGTTTTTTTTCCAGCGACAGTGTTAGTTTTTCCAGCGACAGTGTTATTTTTCCAGCGACAGTTGTGGATGCAAATTTTCTCCTCTTCGGTCTTGGACGATTTTGCACCTACAAAATAATAAACACCTTAGGTTAAGGCCAAAAGCCTCACGCGCCCACGATGAATGGGGGGGGGGCTTTGGCCGAAGAACCTCCGATGCCAAAGTTAGAATTAGAGAGAAAAAGTGTTTAGAGTGTTTTTTTGCCCAAGGATTGGAATTGGGTTTTGTGAGAAAAGGGGGTCGTATTTATAGGAGATGGCCGGTCCCCTTTGGAGAGAAGGTGGCCGGCCCTTAGAGGGATTTTTGGGTGTGAGATCTAGGTTTAATTAGCCTATTTATTGGCTAATTATCAAATAGGGAAAGGATTTATATTTATGAAGAAAGATAATAAGAAGTAATTGAATTGTTGGCTAAAAAAGGAGGAAAAAGGGAAGGAAATATGGAAATAAAAAGGGAAGTGGCCGGCCACTCTTTGGAGAGAGAGGGCCGGCCCTTTGTGGTATATTTTGGGTCTTCAAGGCTCATTTAATTGACAAATTAATGGGAAATATCCCCATTAATTTGCCAATTATCTCCATTTATGTGGGATAATGGGTAGATTTATGAGATAATTGCCTTAAATGCGGATGGATGAAATAATTCGGATTTGTTTACCTTTTATGGGCGCTTTTGACTTGACCGACGATAATTACCGGCTGCTCGCGCGTAGGATTTCTGATACCCCTCAAGGGCATTCTTGTCTTCTTAATCCGAAAGTCCACGTGTCGCCTTGTGATTATTTTTGGCTCCACAAATGCCCCCACACCTGTTGGGCTGCTCGCAGGAAAGGGCAGCAGGTGTAGAGATCTTCTTGCTTTAGGAACTATAGGATTGCTTCCTATCTCGATGTTGATCATCTCTTTAATTGGAAATTAGGTCCTTCTAGGAAAGGGAAATAAACTTCTCTCAAAGCCTATTTAAGTCCACCTTAAGTGGGTTATTAAATCAACTTTGGAGAGCAATTTACTCTACCCTACAAGAGAGAGAAAACTAGAGGATATTTGTTCCCCCTCCTCTAGCAATCTTCTACATCTTGCCCGTGAAAAGGACCGTCTTTCGTTGATTTCTTCGTCTTCTCCGTGCTTCACGGATGTAAGAAAAAATTTAATTTTTCTTGCCTTCTTCTTGGATAGCGCTATTACGGGGCAGACGTCGGGGTGGTGCGGCACGTCGGCTGGCAGGGGCCAGGAGTTGGCTCGGCAGGGGCCGAGGAGATATCGTGGCAGGGACCACTGCTTGGGCAGCTCGGCTTGCCTAGAGCCAAGGGCAGCTTGAGCGGCTGGGGCCGCGGATTATGGCGCTGGGGCGCAGTGCTAGGCGAGCTGCATGGCTCATGTCCTTTGGGCTCTTGGACCTGACTTGGGCCAGGCTGGCGATTGAGAGAAATGAGAAGGTTGCGGGCTTCATGGGCGGCTGGAGTGTTGGGCGTGTAGGCCTCATGCCTGCTAGAATGTTGGGTTGAGCTTCTCTGCCGGGTACCATGAATGGTGTTTAGCTGCCTAGTCTTCTTTGTCGAGAGAAAGGTAGGCTGCTCAAGAGATGCCGGTTGGGCAAAATTGAAGACTTTATCCACTGCTTGTGAGGGTCCGCCTGCTGCCGAGAGGTCTATGATTGGCACGAATTCTTCCAATGGGAAGAGAAATGAGGCTGCTAGATGTGCCCCCAGTGCCGAAATCTGCTGGGATGGAAGAGACTGCTTACGTGGGCAGCTGCGAGAGTTCCACTAAGCCTGCTTCTGGGGAGGCTAATAAGATTTGCGTGCTCTTAAGACCAGACCTTCTTTATTTCTCCAGAAGATTTCCTCGCCTTTACTTTCGAGTCTTCCATCAGTGAGGTAGTTGGAGAAGGGAGTGTCCACGACGGGGCAGCCGGGAGTGAAGCGCCGAATTGTACCACTGCTAGGGTTGTCGTGGCTGCCGAAGGTGTGACAATGGAGCAGTCGTCGGGTGGCCAAGCTGCTGAAGAGTAGTCTTCTAGGTAGCCTTTAGGATTTCCTTGTTGCTTTTGCTGTGCTTGGACTCCTCCAGTCTTTGTCAGTTGTTTATCAATTTTGCTAGAAAATATAATAAACTTGCCTCCTTTTCTTTTCTCTGTCTTTGCTCCTTTCGCTCATACCTTAACCTTTAGACTCTATAGGCAAGTAGCAGGCGCGCCACTTTTCATAAGCAGACAGGCCGCGTAGCCTACGTGGTCGTAGGTGTTGGTGTAGAACATTTCCTTGCAAAGTTGCTAACCGTAGGGTTGGCAGCCGGACGCCTTACTTACAGAAGCAGGCGGATCCGCGTAACCACTAGGCCGTTAACCTTGGCTTTCTCCAATTCCGTAGGTTGCGCAGCGATTGTCACAACACTTTAGGACTTGGCGCAAGTTGCCGCAAAGTTGTTAGCTGCGGGATCGACAACCGGAAGCTTAACTCACTGTAGCAGCTCCATCCGCGCGATCCTTAGGCTGTTACCTTGCCAAGTTGCCATCCATAGGGTTGGCAGCCGGACGCCTTACTTACAGAAGCAGGCGGATCCGCGTAACCACTAGGCTGTCAACTCTGGTTCTTCCCAATTCCGTAGGCTGCGCAGCTAGTGCTACAACACTTTAGGATTTGGTTCAAGTGAAGCTTATCGACTACGTAGCATGTCGGTAGTGGATAAAACTTCACATATGCCTGCTAGCTTGTTTAACCTTTCACAAGAATGTGCGGTTGTATAAGTCTAGTAAGGCTTTACTGCTTGAAGGGCAAGCCGTAGGCAGTCTGCCGGGATCCGTAGGCTACCTTAGCATGTCCGGTAGCAGCTTTAGGGTTTCCCGGGATAGTGTGCCCCCCCCCCCCCCCCGTCTCTAGGGCCCGGTTCCCGCGGATTAGGCCAAGAGACCCAAAATCCTTCAGTTAGCTAAGCCGTGAAAAAGACCATCGTGGCTACTTGGGAATTCCGGAGCAAGCCATCGTGCAGCTAGTTACAATGGTTAGTTGCACTAGGGCAGCCAGGCTCATCCACGTCTGGATATTCGGAGTCAAGAGTTTATCCTCCCGCGTTGGAGAGTAGATTGGCCCCTCGGGAGCCGTTGTTCCTGCAATGAGTCCCTAAGAAGGGCGCGAGCTTCTTTGAAGCGCAGGAGTTGTCAGTTGCCGCAATGTAATCAAGTTGTAAAAGCGTTCCTTGTTGAAAGACAAGTGAACAAACAACTTAATTGTAAAGATTGCGGAACAACTGGTAGTCCTCGGATTGCGAGGGTTGTGCCTGTCTGAGCTGCTTGAGCCTTCGGGCGTAGTTGGAGATCACGCGTGGTACTTCCTAAATAGGGTCCATCTTCTTCGATCTCTCCCTTTGAGCAGCGATGAAAGCTTTCCTCGGAACTAGATCTCCGGGCTGAAACTGCCGGATCTTGGACCTTTTGTTGTAACTAGAGAGGAGCTGCTGCTGGTTGGATGCGATGCGAGCTATGGTATGCCCACACCTTTTCTCCGCTAGGTCTAGGTTCGTGGCCATCTCTTCACTGTTCTGCTCGACATCTGGCAGTAGGGTGGTGATGCTTGGCATGATGATGTTGGGAGGAAGGATTGTTTCTGAGCCAAACGCCAAAGAAAGAGGGGTTTCTCCGGTTGCTCGCCTCTTGGTGGTGCGATATGCTTATAGACATCCGGGGAGTTCTTCTGGCCATTTTCCCTTCTTGTTGGCGAGGGATTTCTTAAGGCAGTCGAGGATCGTCTTGTTGGATGCTTCGACCTGCCCGCTGCTTTGAGGATGTCTTGGCATGGACATGTGCTGCTTGATGTTTTACTTTTGGAGGAACTTCGTCAAATCTTCGCCCGCAAATTACGGACCGTCGTTGGTGACGATGAACTGAGGGATGACAATCAGCAAATGATGTTCCTCCATACGAAGCACTCTATGTTCGTCTGAGTCGTGGTTGCCGTGGGCTATGCTTCTACCCATTTGGTGAAGTAGTTGGTTGCCCCGATCATCATGCCTCTGCCCCTAGTAATAGGCGGCATAGGTTCTACTAGGTCGATTGCCCACTGCATGAATCGGCCAGGGACTTGCTCGTGGATGTAGCTCGTTGGCGGGCAGGGCTGGTACATGCTTGTAATGTTGGCAGCGGTCGCACTTTTGCACTAACTCCCGGGCATCTTGATGCGTAGTTGGCCAGTAGCCTGCGTTGAGAGCCTTTTGCGCCAGAGATCGTCTTCTAGAACGGTTCCCACAAACGCCTTCATGGATTGAACTTAGGACCTTCAAATCATCGGGAGGTGCCAAACATCGGAGGTGCATTCCGGCGTAGGGTCTTCGAACTAAAATGTCCTTCCACATGTAGTAGTGCGCTGCTCGAGTTTGAAGTTTCCTTGACTCCAACCCTTCTGTGGGGAGCGTGCCATTGACGAAGTAATCTATGATAGGGCTTTGCCAATTCGGAGTTGCACTAACCTGTGTCACCTCGGCTACTGGCTCGGACTCCATGCTCGGCTTATCTAGGTACTTCATCGGAATTGAACGCTTGAGCTGGTGATCGAAGGCAGAGCCCAGGCTGGCTAGCGCATCTGCATGGGCATTTTTCGTCCGTGGAACTCGAGTGAGCGTGTAAGTCTGAAATGTCTCTAGCTGCTCGTGTACCTTTTTTAGATATTGCGCCATCCTTGGATGCTTCGCCATGTATTCCCTTGCGGTTTTGGCTAGTAATCAGCTGAGAATCAGAATGAATCGCCAGCTTCTTCACCGCTAGGTCTTTCGCCATGCGGAGGCCTGCCAGTAGGGCCTCGTACTCTGCTTCATTGTTAGATGCCTTGAAGCCTAGAGTGATCGTCTGCTCGAGCATTGAACCGTCTGGGGTGGCAAGGACCATGTCCGCTCCCGAACCTTTGTAGTTGGATGTGTCGTCAACATGCAAATGCTGGAAATCTCCATTGAGGGAGCAGGTGCGGCTAAGGTGTGCTCGGCTGCTTCCGGGGCGAGCAGGTGTGGCTAAGGTGTGCTCGGCTGCTTCCGGGGCGTCGTTGGACCGCTTTGTTGCGCTGCCTAGGCTAGGCATGAAGGCGCGGTAGGGAGCTGTAGAGCTGGTGCCATGTTACACGTAGCAGGAAGTGCTCAACTGCCGGTATTGGCCCACTCTAGAGTTGAATTATGGAACAAAGGTCGGCTGGGGCCGTGTGACACATAGCAGGAGGTAGTGCTCAACTGCTGGTACATGATGCTCCTATGTAGAATCTTTTTGGGCGACGAGGACAAAGCTTGATTCCGAGTGCGTTCTTCTAGTGTCCGTCTGCCCTTGGCACACCTTTTAGGCTGAGTTGTTACGTTTGTCAGAAAACTTTGCATCGCCAGTGTCTGCGCCTTTATCGTCGTGCGTCTAGATTGGGCGGAATAACGCGTCATGAAGATGACTGCGTGCGTCTGAAGGTATGATTTGAGCTTCCAGGTTGTAACAACTATCGCCAAAGTTCGTTTTTTGAATTTCTGGTAGCATCGAGGAGAGCTTTTGAACTGTGTAATACAGGTAGTCGGGCCCCCAACTCTTCTCGTATGATGGTAGAGCTTATTGCTGCCTCAGATACCGTCAAACATGCGAATATGTCCTCCGTTGCTTCCGGTTTGGATAGTAATGGAGGCGATGTGAGATACTTCTTCAGGTCTTTGGAAGGCTTCTTCGCATTATTCATCACACTCATCACGTTGCGCCCTCTTGATGGCTATGAAGAAAGGCTTGCATCTATCAGTAGACCGCTGGAGGAAACGGTTGAGGGCGGCTGCTCGTCCAGTCAAGCTTTGGATCTCTTTCAAGGTTGTGGGAGACTTCATTTCCAGAATTTCTCGGATCTGCTTGAGTGCCATCTTCTCGATCATGGTATCAGAGCAAAGTTACCTCTCGTGTGAAGCCGATGATGGGCCCTGGTAGTGCGTCGGCTGCCTGGACTTGAGGGATCAATGGGGCCTGCTGGATCTTCCTTTTCAGCATTCATTCTTGGCTGCGCTGCCGGCTTGTCCAAACACTTGTCGACTTTGCCTTCCCTCACGAGCTTTTCCAGATAATTCCTCCAAGTGCAGCAGCTTTCGGTGGCGTGACTTGGTCCTCGGTGAGATGCGCAATATTTGGTAGCTTGAACCACGGCTCATTCTTCACGTCGCGGAGAATTTAATGGATCGAAATTGGAAACTTCGAGTAATTCCGGGTCGTGGAGCCTTCTTTGGTCATGGGCTTGTCCCTCCGCTTGGTCTCTTGTCTGCTTTTGATGGGCCGCTTTCCATCTTCCTTTTTTTGAGCCACCACCGATTCTTTTTTAGGCTGCTCGGGCGCCTTTTCTGCTCGTCGGGCTTCATCCCAAAGTGCATGCTTCTCTGCTAGGGTGAAGGAATCTGCTAAAGTCACGTCTTCTTTCATGATCATCTCTCCAAATAGGGGTGATCTGCGGGGAGGCCTTTTTGAAAGGCTGCACTGGCTATTGAGTCGCCGCATCCAACGATCTTCGTAGTCGCGGAGTGATTCCTTCAGGTTTTTGAACAAGTGATCGGATTTTTTCTTGATCGAGCGGTAAGATGAGTATTCTTTGGTGAAGACCAAGGAAAGATCGTCCAAGCTCGAGACGGATCGTGGCGGCAGGGTGTGGAACCAATCTTGCGCTTCGCCTTGTAAGGTGGTGGCGAATATTTTGCACATAAGGGCGTCATTATTCCGGTAGAGGACTATTGCACTTCGGTAATGCTTCAAGTGTTTTTCCGGGTCTCCATCTCCTTTGAATGAGGTAAAGTGCGGCATGCTAAACTTGTGTGGACGCTCCGTCTGCTCGATCTTATCTGTGAAGGGTGATCGGCTTATGTTGGTCATCTCCCGCCGTAGTGCCTCGTCGGCGACCTCGTTGCGTTGGAATTTGCTCAATCGCTTGGTCTACTTCTTCCTTAGTTGAGGTAATGGAGCTCTCGGCTGCCCCCAGCGTTGACCTGTTGGTCTAGGCTGCTCTTCTATGTGCTCAGCTCGTCTATGCCGCGGTAGAGGTGCATGTGGTGGATTCCTAGCAGGCGAGGGATTTCGCAAGCTGCTGGTTGAACTTGAGCCGGATTGAGTGACTGCTTCTCTCCGTCCGTCATGCTGCCTACTCCGATGTGATGTGGAGGATGCTCCTTGCAGACTTAGCTGCGAATGAACACTTCGCTTGGAAGACTGCTCATGTTGACTATCGGAGTGTGACCCCAACTCCAACCGTGAATGTATGCTCGTCCGTGGGCCTAGTCGAGAGTGCACGCTCCTCCGCGCGCAAAGACGGGAGTATACGCTATCTCGAGGGCCCAATTGGGAGTGTGCTCTGCCCAAACGCTTGGTTAGAGGCTGGTCGGGTGGCTGCTTGTCGGGACGTTGCTGGAGAGGTTCTTCGTCTGCCCTTGTCTTTCTTCGAAACACGTCATTTGGGACACGTTGCATCTTGGTGCGCTGCAAGAGCTGGTTTACCAAGGTCGTCCATCGTGCTAGGGCGCTTGTCAACTCTATGACTTGTCGAGACAAGTGTTGTTCGCCATTTGGATTGGAAGAGCTTGTAAGGAATGTGCCTCCTTGAGCGACGGAAGAGTGGTAGACTTCGGGCGCGGGATTTGAGTTGAGAAGTGTCAAATGCGCGGAGAAATATGGTGAGAATGCCCCCGACTCGATGGTAGGTCCGAATGGCTGAGATAGTCTTGGGCTGCTTGAAAGACCACGGGGGTAGGCTGCTCGGCGGGAGCAGGCTGGGCCACGAGAGTGGGCTGCTTAGCGTGTGGCACACGTGGGTGCGAGGCTTGGGCTCGGTTAGGCAAAGTATTGGGCTAGCGTCGGGCTTGGAATAACATGGCTTGGGCCGGGACCTTGGATGGCACGACTCGGGCCGCGGTGATGGCGCCACGGACCTCGTCGTAGTGGGCTACCGTGGTAGCCACTACGGTGGTTCCCGTGGTGGAAATTTGTGGTGGCGGTGCCGCTCCACTTAGGATTCTCTTTCGGAAAGGCTTGCTACCATGAAGAATGGCAAGACATCCACGTCTGCTAAAGTGGCGCCAAAACTTGTCATTTCCGCTGCTGAGGCCAAGTCGTCTTCTGAGAAGAGAGAGACTACTTGCGCCAGTGGTCCTGATAAATCTGCCAAGTCTAACTCCAAGTAAGCTGCTGAGATTTGTGCGCTCTTAAGGCCGGACCTTCTTGAGGATATGGACGCCTGCGCTGAGTTTGTTGACGGCGTCAAAGGGATTATTGGTCCCGGCTCCTTCGTGAAGCATACGCCTGAGTACAAGAGGGCTGCTCCGCTGACCATGATGCAAAAACGGCGGTTTTGGCTGCCGGGTCCATGGTCTTTGATCAAGAGGATACCAAGGCTGCCTAGGGGGTGGCGAGATCTATGGCTGCTGAAGCTTACTCCTTGGTTGAGAAAGTTAAAAGTTTGGAGTCTGAACTTGCTGCTTTGAAGAGGTCTAACGTCTCTGCTCCCACTTCTCTGCAACTTGAGACCACTCGCCAAGAGATCGCGAACTTGAGGACTAGGCTTGACACGAATTTGTCTTCGTTGGGGCGGTGGAGTCCTGGTCTTCTTAGCTGGCGAAAGATCTCTTCGTGGGCTTGCGCTGCATTCTCCTGAGCGACATGGAAAATGCTCATTGAGGGCCTAAGCGGGAATGAATGCTCTGCCTGGAAGGCTGCTCATGTGGTTCTTCAAAAAACGTGGCTCCAGCCTTAATTGTATGCTCGCTCGTGGGCCTAGCCGAGAATGCGCGCTCCTCCTCGCGCTAAGACTGTCCACGCTATCTCGTGGGTCTAGTCGAGATTGCACATCGTCCGACTGCTCGGCTTGATTGATTGACCGCTTGGGACACCACTGAGGCAGGCCGGGCTGCAGGAGCAGGCTGGGCTGCAGGGGCAGGCTAGGCTGCGTGGGCAGGCTAGGCTGCAGGGGCAGGCTAGGCTGCGTGGGTAGGCATGGCTGCGTGGACAGGCTGGGCTGCGTGGGCAGGCTGCGCTGTAGGGGCAGGCTGGGCTGCGTAGGCAGGCTGCGCTACAGGAGCAGGCTTGGCTGCAGGAGCAGGCTGGGCTGCGAGGGCAGGAGCAGGCTGCTCAACATGAGGTGCGCGCGAATGCGGGGCTTGGACTGCAACGGTGGTACCATGGACCTCGCCGCGGGTAGTCACCGCGGTGGTTCCCATGGTGGAGCCTCGTGGTAGTGGCGCCATCTCCCCTAAAGCCATATTCAATCTCGTAGATCGCCGCGGTCCCACGTCTTGAATGTTTGAATTGTTGCTCATCGAATTTTCTAGGTTTCTAACCATTATGTATTTTTCTTTTTTTTTTTATACGCTTTACCAAAGAACTTTTTACAAGTAAAAAATTCTAATAATAAAAACGTACGAAAGAATACAAACGGACTAGAAATTGAAGAAAAAACCTTTGTGTGCGAGAGTCTTCTTCGAGCGTATATTTCTTCTCTCAATGAAAGCACCAATTTGTGGATGCAAATTTTCTCCTCTTCGGTCTTGGACGATTTTGCACCTACAAAATAATAAACACCTTAGGTTAAGGCCAAAAGCCTCACGCGCCCACGATGAATGGGGGGGGGGCTTTGGCCGAAGAACCTCCGATGCCAAAGTTAGAATTAGAGAGAAAAAGTGTTTAGAGTGTTTTTTTGCCCAAGGATTGGAATTGGGTTTTGTGAGAAAAGGGGGTCGTATTTATAGGAGATGGCCGGTCCCCTTTGGAGAGAAGGTGGCCGGCCCTTAGAGGGATTTTTGGGTGTGAGATCTAGGTTTAATTAGCCTATTTATTGGCTAATTATCAAATAGGGAAATGATTTATATTTATGAAGAAAGATAATAAGAAGTAATTGAATTGTTGGCTAAAAAAGGAGGAAAAAGGGAAGGAAATATGGAAATAAAAAGGGAAGTGGCTGGCCACTCTTTGGAGAGAGAGGGCCGGCCCTTTGTGGTATATTTTGGGTCTTCAAGGCTCATTTAATTGACAAATTAATGGGAAATATCCCCATTAATTTGCCAATTATCTCCATTTATGTGGGATAATGGGTAGATTTATGAGATAATTGCCTTAAATGCGGATGGATGAAATAATTCGGATTTGTTTACCTTTTATGAATGCTTTTGACTTGACCAACGATAATTACCGGCTGCTCGCGCGTAGGATTTCTGATACCCCTCAAGGGCATTCTTGTCTTCTTAATCCGAAAGTCCACGTGTCGCCTTGTGATTATTTTTGGCTCCACAACAGTGTTAGTTTTTTTCCCAGCGATAGTGTTAGTTTTTCCAGCGACAGCGTTAGTTTTTTTCCAGCGACAGTGTTAGTTTTTTTTTCCAGCGACAGTGTTAGTTTTTTGCAGAGACAGTGTTATGTTTTTCCAGCGACAGTGTTAATGTTCATTTTCTTTCCAGATACAATGTTTGTTTGTGCACGACCCAAAGGGCTTGGTGTGGTTGCTGCTCGCCGGAGCTAAACGAAAGGGAAGGCCGGATTTCGGCCAGAAAGTTGGACAAACTTTAAACGCTCATAACTTTGTCAATACTCAACGGAATCAAGTGATTCAAAAACGAAAATCGTAGTTCTCGAAGAGACAAAGAGAATGGTACCTTGCACGATGGCTAACTCGTTGTGGTTTGGCCGGAAAACGCCTCGAAAGCCTCGGAGGTCGCCGGAAACTGGGTTGGACAAACTTTAAACGCTCATAACTTTGTCAATACTCAACGAAATCGAGTGATTCAAAAACGAAAATCGTAGTTCTCGAAGAGACGAAGAGAATGGTGCCTTGCACGATGGCTAACTCGTTGTGGTTTGGCCGGAAAATGCCTCGAAAGCCTTGGAGGTCGCCGGAAACTGGGTAAGATTCAAATGGATATAACTTCTTCAATACTCAACGAAATAGGGTGATTCAAAAAGGAAAGTTGTAGTACTCAGCGAGACAAAGAGGAGGATGAGGGCCAAAGGAGAGCCCATGAGTGACTGGCTGGTGGTCGAGCTGTCTACTGTTTTGGCGGGTTTTACCTTGTTCTGGGATGGTTTTTGGTTAAAAAAAGTTATATGATGGTTTTTGGTTAAAATAAACTTAGTTCAAGCCCTTTTTATTAAAGCTCCCTATATTTTTTGGTTTTGTATTTCTATTTGTAAATTCTGATCTCCTATAATTCAGGGAGCTCAGCTCCTTTTACATACTTTACTCCTTTAATGCCAGCTGGCATTTCTAACAGACTTCACTAAATAACAGGAATAAGCCTAACAAATCCAATATTAAACTCCTAATAGTGATTAAGCCAATTACTAAATCCTAAGTTCATAACAAGGTTGAGATCAGAAATGATGCGGCGACTATAAATGCCAACATCTGAAACGAGGCAAAGAGAAAAAATTGGATACGGATGAGAAGGAAGATTTAGATAAAAAGAGAGAAAATAAACTTAGACGGTGGTGAGCAATTGCAACCAACTTGCATGGCGGGGAAGATTAGGGTAAATTGTTGTGGGGTTAAGGTTGTTGGTTTTTTTTTTTTTTTTTTTTTTTTTTTTTTTGGGTTTAATTTTCAAATTTTTAATTAATTATACGAGAAGTGTTTCTTTTCTTTTTTTTTTCAAGAAGAAGAGATAGTTGATTAATTGAGAAGAAAAAAAAGCATTACAAATACATATTATGAAGAACTTGGTCTCAAAAGAATCCTTACAAATTAGGTCTAAAAATATTACAATAAAGCATCATTAATGCAAAGCAATTAGTAGACTTCAAGCCCTGGTCCAAGCTTATCAGGAATCGCAAGGTTAAACCTCGTGTTACACGGAGATCATTTGAGAACAAAAATCTCAAATCATAGATGGGAACAAGGAGTACGATACCCCTGGTCTAATCGCATTACCTAATTACCGCCACGATCCCTTAACACTAAGTGAAGTAGATCTATCAAATCAAACAGCTCCACCATTTAACATATATCCAAAAGAGGTAGCACACTCTATAAATCATCATATTCCCGAGGGAAGAGCTAAGTCTACTAAAGCCTTATGGTGCCAAAGGTGTAAAGGAAGTGTGCATCTCTGCCAAAAGAAAAGGGAAGGCTTCAAATCATAAGTCCACAAGAAGAGGGGATGCTCTAAATCAAATCACAAATCCATCTCAATTGACCCTCCTACACCTCTCCATTCATTTCACATTAATGGTAGTGCCCTAAGTAAGCACGAAATCACTGGCTAGTTAACTTTGAGGGAGGCTACCAACCAACAAGTTCTTGAGCCATGTTTCAAGACATATAAAGTCAAGAGACATTAGCAAATACCCAAACACTCGTGCTCTTCATCAAGCTCGTGGAGAACCAATAAGCACAACAAACATGTGTTGATTCATCCCCAACAAAGTTGAAGACCACTCACCACGTGAAACTTCTCGTGGTCCCGTTTCGTTCAAGATCAAGCCTCAATGGTCCTTAAATAGACATTTACGTTGAAGGACTTCAAAACACATGTTCTACACTTGACAAGAACATGTATACATTATGCCTTGAAGCGAGGGCATTTATAGACATGTAAATTTCAGTAAAATAAATACTCATCAACACATTAAAATTTTGATGTGCCAAGTGGCACACCCCGACCCGGAATGTCCACCTGGACTTCGAATCGAGTGCGTTGGCCGACACCGAAGGGGTGACGAAATCATAAAGTATAGTGATGTGGAAAATGTGAGTAAATTTAAACTTAAAAGAGCCTAAATGTAAGAGTGCGCTAGTGAGCGAGAATGAACCCATTCCACATGTGATGTCAGAGCATAAGTAAAGTACAGTAGAGTAGATTGAGAATTATACCATCGAAAGTAACCTCCAATACCAAGATTTTCCAAGAATCCTCATCGACATAGAAGTTCTGCCACTAAAACCTGGAGGGGCGAAAAACAAGGTTGAGTGGGTTTAAAAATAAAGCTTTGTATAAACTTTTTCGAAAACATAATAACCGCTTGTGGTAAAACAAGTATAGTTCCAAAATATACATACTACGTATAGTATGAAAATACTTACCGTAGCCTGCAATATCCCAAGAATCCAATACGTCACAATAAATCATATATAAACATCTAATGTCTGGTAATCACATAATCCCGCATAAACAACATATCATATCGAGTGCTCATCGACATATGCTGACACAAGAATTCATGCAGAGATATTCTGACATGAACATGATTGAGTGTAATAATGATTCATGCTCTAGTACTACAATCACGTGAAGACTGGCACCATGCGCATCACATACGAGTCATAATTGCCTATAGCAATCTAGGACAAAACTGACACCTACAATGGATCCAAAGTGAGCATACAGTGCGATGTGAACATCGCCCGGGCAAGTACTAATTACAATGTAGCACACGATGAGCAGATAACGTAAATAAATTCATACAGTGGTAAATTGATAATTCACGTCACCATAATATTATTCACAGCCATAAATATAATTAAGGCATCGATAATAATACGCATATATGTGCATCCCGTAAGACGTAGCATAATTTCATATTTTCTATCAATGCGCTAAATCTTATAAACGTTAAGCTAATCTAAGTGTATCGTAGAAAATTCTTTATGAAATATATAAATGGAAACTAACAAATATATATACACACACTATATAAAAAAAATACCCACTCACAAGTACTTGCGATGTCACATCCTGTTGAGCTAAGAAAGCAGGAGTTTCTGATAGTAATCGCACCAATTCAAAGACTGATCGTGTCCGAAGTTGGCCAAAAAATGGCTTGAAGCCGTCGGATATCCGTTGGAATCTGGGGAACTTTTCCTCTCGGTCGATCTTCGTCGAAAAAATCAAGAATAATCGCAATGGCCATTGTGCGTTTCGAACCATCAACCTAACATCTTGAGCACGTTAGGGGAAGTGATAGTGGTCTGGGTGGTTCGCAGGAGGAAAAGTGGCGAGATGGTGGTTGTTAGACTCGGTCTCGGCGTTTGTCTGAGACTGGGAGAAGATTTACGGAGAGAGAGAGAGAGAGAGAGAGAGAGAGAGAGAGAGAGAGAAAAACGAGAGGGGAAAGAGATAAGGTAAAGAGAAAGTCCAAGAATTAAGGGTGGTTCGGGTCGGGATCCTGAACTGAAACCCAAGCCCGAATCCCAAATCCCAAATCGACTCTCTTCGAGATACAATTCTAAAACCCGAAATCGTACTCAAATTTTGGTATTCCCGAATTTCAGGAATCCCGAAATTGTTTCGGTTTTTCAGTTCGGGATCGGGAATGGATGCAATCAGAAGATATCAACCTAATTTAGGAAGATCAAATGAATGCAGTCCCCAAATAACAAATTTCCAGTCCCCTAATCCCAAATTTGCAGACAACCCATCAAAAATCAGACAGTCAAGGATCAAAGAAGTCGTCGATCAAAATACAAAGCAATCAAGCATGCAGTAACTGAAATTAGGGGATTTTCAAAACAAAAATCCTAATTTTAATTCTAAATCCCCAAATTGAAAGTTCAAAACCCTAATCCTCAATTTCAGAATCCAAATCCAAATCGAGGTACAATAATTTCATGAAGTTTGGCACCTTCAGATTAGAGAAGCTTCGATTTGGAGGTCGTTGGTTGTGGAACCATGGAAGTTTGGATTTGGAATATGGTGTAGTGGTTGATGACTCGATGGCCAACATGTTGAGTTTGTGACAAAGGGAGGAGGACGAGAGCAGAGAGTGCAGAGACGATTCGAGGGATTAGAAAGAGTGTTGAGTCGAGGATGTTGACATAGCAGATGAGGAGATGAAAGAGTGTAGAGAGATCCGAAAGGTTAGAGAGAGTCTAAGTGTGAGAGAGAGAGTTGGCTCAGTGGTTAAGTATAAGTAACTAATGGTTATTAAGCATATAAATACATTTTATGTATTATAATTTCAACAATCGAGAGTTGGCTCAGTGGTGAAGTTCCATGATTCCCAAGAGGAGATAAGGGGTTTGAATCCTTGTGGCCTCATTTTTGAGGTAATAATCTAAAATCGGTTCGGTTCGGGAAAAACCGAAATTCACAAATGCTAGACTGAATACCAAACCAAACTGGGCGGTTCAGGATAATAACCGAACCGAAAATTTTCAAAAATCAAAAAATTCGGAAAATTTCGGGATAATTTCGGTTCGGGTTTGGTCGTGATCAGGACTTTCGGGATATTTTTCCAGCCCTACCAAGAATGGTGAAGAATGATGTCATGTGGCAAGAGATGAGAGGGGGGTTTGAGTGTGGGTCTCAACCAAGGTATTAAATATCGATGATATCGGAAATATCGGTAGTCCTAAAACACGAAAATATCGATGGAAATATCGGGATATTATCGATATCGATAAAAATTGAATAAAAACCACGGAAATTGTAAGAAAAACTTGGAAATTTTTATTGAAACTTTGCAGGATGTTTATTTAGTCAATTATCTATTAGTTTATCACAAAAAATTGGAAGGAAATGCATTGCATGATGGATTTAACTGATTTAAGTTGATTATATAGCGAGCTGGCAAACATTGTGAGTGTAGAAAATATGTAGTAATTAATCAAAGAAGTTTAAAATTCATTTAAATTATGAGAAGGAGAATTCAAACTTAAATGGAGAAAGTGGAGTACGTTGTTCAAACTAACTTAGCTAAACCTACGTCTACTATTGATTGATCTTTCGGCTAGTCGATTTTGAAGTGCGTACTCCAACAAACTTATTTAAACACATTTGAGATTTTTATTAAACTTTTGGTACTGTGTTTATGAGCTTTTTTGTTAAAGTATTTTTGTTAGAAGCATGTTCAACTTTTTTTATTAAATTCAAACACTTCATCTTCAAAAAGCATTAAAATGTCTTTTATATTTCATAAGCCCTTTTAACATTAGCTCCGCACACACGCACACACGCACACAACTCTCTGGATCCTTCCTTTTCTGTCTAAAGCTCCGCACACACGCACGCAGAGACTCTGGATCCTTCCTTCTCTCCCTCAGTCCTCAGCCTCGATCTCTTCTTCTCCCTCACGCACGCAGACCACAGACCCAGAGACTCTCTGGATCCTTCTCTCCTGTAGTCGCTCGCTCCGTCCATCCTTCTCCCTTAGCAGCCTCGATCTCTTCTCCGCTCCCTCAGCCTCGATCTCTTCTTCTCCCTCATGCACGCAGACCACAAACCCAGAGACTCTCTGGATCTTCTCCGCTCCCTCAGTCTCTCCGTCGCTCCTTCTGAGTCAGCCTCGATCTCGATCCTTCTCCCCAACGTCTCTCCGTCCGTCCATCCTTCTCCCTCAGCCTCGATCTCTTCTTCTCCCTCAGTCTCTCAATCCTTCTCCGGTTCTCCCCCTCCCCTCATCTCTTCTCTGCAACTCCGGCGAGCACCATCGCACCTCCCCCCCCCCCCATTTCTTCCGGCGATAATATCGCTAATATCGCGATATTATCGATATTAGCGATATTATCGCGATATTTATACGATAATATGGTGTTTGTGGTACAAAATATCGGTGGTTGAAAAAAACGATATTATCGGCGAAATATCGCCGATAATATCGATTTTACAGACCTTGGTCTCAACAAAATAGAAATCTAAAAACAAAAATAATAAAATAACAAGAAAATATCTAGTATAGTGAAGTTACTAAAATGCCCTTCAACTTCTTAAGTCCATAAAATCTCCATCGTAACTCCATATTCGAATCCGTTTATACTCACGCGTTCGTACCGTCGAGTACTTCGAGAATACGGTAAAATAGTAGCTCATACATGTCATGAAAAGACAGTCAACGAAAGTCAACGATCTCGCTACTAGGGGCATTTTTGTCAATTCACTCTTTCAAAATTATTAAAATCGTAAAATTTGGGACGGGTTATTATAATCTACCCACCTTAAAAAAATTCTGTCCTCGAAATTTGAAATCACTTGCTATACAAAAAAATACTCCAAAAGATAAGAAGAAAATATACATGTATATATGGAAGAAATCAAGTTAGAGTGGTTGCATAAAAGAGAATGTCATTCTGTCGCGATTAGATTGCAATGATTCATCTCTCATGCCTCCAACGTCAAACTTTCCTTCTCTGTCAACACAATACTATAATATAATACCTTTATAAAAACATAGGGCCAAAAATATATATATAATAACGTAACGTCAAAATACATATATGCACTAACGTAGAATTAGAATAGTTGTACTGAAATCAAAACTTAACATAGAAAAATTTCACCTACGCACTCGTAGCGTCAAGTACTCCGAGAGTAAGTGTAGAATCTTTGGGTCAAGCCCAAACAATAAATAAATAATTAACCAAACAAATACAAATACTAACGTAGACGAGCCTACTTATTCACTTTCTTAACAAATCCAACGAATTAAGTTATTGATATTACAGTCTGCGGCCCGTAATACCGACAACTCACTGTTGTCACAATAAGCAAGCAAATAATTCCCAAGGGTGCAATATTACCATCATGCCCCCCATTGGGAAATATACATAAATCATCCAATTACCGTCTCGATCGCGCTCACGTAATACCTTCTCAGGCGACAACGTCAACATTACACAATTTCCTATATCGTAATCTCAATCCTTCGAATATCTATTCACAATACTCTTCTTTCTATCATGTACTGAGTGTAGAACTTTTATACAACGTCTTAATGGTACCATAGCCAAACCGAAAAATAACCGTAGTTACACGTAACTCTAACATAGGTAAGTGTATGTTACAACCATCCTAAAATTGCAAAACGGACAAAACGTAATAGGTCCTCTAAAGTCTGAATAGTTTAGGTTGGCCATTAATCTAAGGGTGAAATGTGGTACTGGACAAAAATTTAGTACTCATTGCCTTCAAGAAGGCTTGCCCAAGACTTGAAAATGAAACACGCAACAAGATGAGATACAATGGTGGCATGTACACCATGCAGCCAAAAAATGTAGCTCACAATGCCTTAACGAGCAGATTCATAGTGAATTTCTCTCGAATTTAGTGAAAAACTATGTTGAGAAGGTTAAAAGAACACTCAAGAATTTAAGGGTCAAAACAAGTCCATCAATACTAGAATACAAGATAACTGGATTAAATGCATAACATCTCACTACAACAGTGGCTTCCGGAAGATTTAATCATCAACGATAAAGACTCGTTTAGCAGAGTATTTGTTGGGTGATTGAGGAATTAATGCTTACAACTAAAATTTCAATGTTCGAGCGATTCTCCTAGACGGTATGTTTGCTTCAGAAACAATACGAAGTGCAGTAGGGTAGACACATAACCAAAGTTCACTGGAGTGCCTTCTAGCACAAAGAGGTGACTATGGAATCATGGTCAAAGTAGATGTTGATCGAAACACCAGAAAATTCGATAAATTCAAGAATGAGTAATTTTCTCAAGTGATCTAAAATGTAGTCCCTTTGGACCAACGGAAAGTGAGTTGATTTGTCAAGTCGGTCGATAATCAACGAAATATCATCATAATCTCCACATGTACAAGATACCTTGTATTGGGAGCTTATGATGATATTTCCCAACTCCATTTAGATACAGGAAGTGATTATAACCACTCGAACGATTTCTTGATGATTTGTAAATAACATCATATCGATACTCGTGAATTCTAGCTAAAATGGGATAGGACAGGTTGAAAGTATTCAAGGGTATATATGTCTTTTGCTGTAGTAAAACAGTAATTACGTGTTGAGTAAAATTGGCAATTCCTAAACAAAACGCCTATGTCTGTAATCTTAGACTAGTGCTTGTTTTCAGTTGTAATTATTTTAGTCTAAGTTTGTCTCACGTGCTCTCGATCAAAAAATGACAATTGTTTCAGAGACATCCACTCAGGTAAATTTGGCATGCATATTCATGTAGTCTAAGTTTGCATTCAATGGGCTATTTAGTTTAACTATGCTTTAGTTTAAGCCCATAATTTTAAGTCAGCTTAAAACCCCTAATAATCTTTAGGATTCTAGTCTTGCCGCATGACCTTGTTTTTGCTTTTAAGCATTTAACTTGCTGATAGTGTCTATGTGGTTTTTCATCTTTATTCCTTCACCTAGTTATCTCATTATACTTTGACTGATTAAGTGATCAGGCATTATTAGTCTTGTGGCTCACGCTTTATGATAGGGATAAGAGAGTCTAGCTGCTGCACATATAAATAGAAGTCCTAGTTACCTGGTTGAAGTGGCTACCGCATAACAGACTAGATTAACAGAGCATTAGCACCGAGTGCATCAGAATATGTTTTTATGTTTTGGCTGTCGCTTGCATTAGGTCAGTTGGGTTTTTTGGCTGAGTTGCGATTATGTTTTAAAAGGGCAGAAGGTGCTGCTGTTGTTTTGTGCTTTAAAAGAAAATAGGTTGCGGCTGCTGCCATCTGATTTTAAAAAGAAAAAATGCTGCTGCCATTTTTGTTTTAAATGAAAACCAAAAGCTGCTGCTGCATATGCATTGAGGTTGTTTCCGTATGATATAAACACTAGCAGCAATGCATTAAACAGAGAGAAAGTTCATGTGCCGCATGCCCTAGGGTTAAGTCAGTTTATATTTTCATCTTGTTGCCGCATGAATCAAAGTATGGTTTTAGTTTGCATTTACTGCACGAAATATTATTTGAGAGCAAACGTTTGTTAGCAGTCCCACGTGCACACAGAGTTATTTTCGTTTCAGAAAAAATTGGTTTTATTGCCAAGTGTTTTTCAAAGAAACTAATAGTTTTTGTTGACTGATTTCTCATGCGCTTTAATTACAAATCAATTATGAAAATCTGCTTTGTGATTTTCATAATTGGTTGATTTCCGAAAAGGGTTTATATCACAAATGGTCTCTGAAATTGACCTCATCAATCATGATGGTCCCTGAAATTGAAAATCAATCAATGTAGTCCCTGAATTTTAACTCGCGAATCAATGTCGTCCTTTTGTTAGTGTTCCGTCCAAATTAACTTTAAAAAAAGGTTAGAGAACCAATTTTTCATGGTAAAATGATCAAAAATAACCATGTTACTTATAATTTTACTTACTACCTCTCTTTTCTTTTTTCCATCTTCACTTTTCTCTCCATTTTTTCATGGATTTGGTGCTAAAACTAAAATAAAAACAAAAAAAAGTGGTTCTCTAACCTTTTTTTGGTCATTTTACCATGAAAAATTGGTTCTCTAACCTTTTTTTAGTGTTAATTTGGACGGAACACTAACAGAAGGACCACATTGATTCGCGAGTTAAAATTCGGGGACTACATTGATCGATTTTCAATTTCAGGGACCATCATGATTGATGGGGTCAATTTCAAGGACCATTTGTGATATAAACCCTTCCAAAAATCATTTCATTACACACATTTTGCCTGATCGTATTAGTATCCTGCAAAGTTCAAGGAGACAGTGATTGATGGCCGCGTTAGTGTCATGCCACTTCCACTTGAAGGCTGAAGAGAGATCGAGTAGCTAAGCGCAGAGACAAAACTGCCTACTAGTATGCGTATCTAATTGATGAGTTTTGTAAGTCTTTCTGTACTCATTTCTCTTAGTGTTTGTCCTGGCTTAGGAGCCCGAAGATTTTCCCAATGGTGGGTTTTGCCTCGTTAAATCCTACATCATGTGTGCACATTTTATTTATCGTTTTAACTGCATATGAGTATCATAGTTTGATATGTGATGTGAATGAGAACTGAAAATTGAATTGGATTTTTTAATTAGAACCTATTCACCCCCTCTAGGTTAAACTAGTACCCATCCTAGAACTTTCATTACGTTTGCACAACCAGGGTGATACACGATAGTACCATCGTAGGCGTTGATTGGGTTCTTCCATCGTCGCTGTTATAAATGTAGTTCATTTCAAATGAAGATGTATTTGAGAAGTCTAAGGTTGGTAAATATTTTGGACACATTTCTCAACAGAGAAGTGTCATATGATTTTCAAATGAAAAAGATAATTGTTGACTCTAAGTCATTGAATAAGATGGTTCATTTCGTACGGTTCCAACCGTTGGGAAGTTTAAGCGATACTCTGTCACGCTACAACGGTACGCAGTCAAAGCATTCAGTGGAACATCACAATAGGTTTCAAAATAATCGGTGTCATCGGAAGGTGTAAGAATAATTCTCGAGAAGAGACAACACTTCGGTTGTTAGAAATTTTATTCAAAATCAACATTCTAAACTAAACTAACCTTCCTCGATCAACAAGTGAGGAAAACGCAATAGCTGAAAAGTCGCTAATAAATTGTCGATAAAATCAAAGGTATCTCGAATTTCATAACACTTTTTGAGGATTTCAACTTTCTTCCGCTACAACCTTTTGGGAAAAAGAAAAGAATATTGTCTGTTGAGTGCACGTCTCCCACGAAAAGTACTAATCTAAACAAGCTAGCATTTGAGGAATTTAGTATATAGATGACTGTTGATGTTTAGAGAATTGACCTCGTGGTTGAAATATGGAAGAAGGTCGTCGATAAGACTGCTATGAACTCGTCAGGCGATGAAAGAAAACTCGGGCTAAAAAGGTTGTTTGGGCAGACCATCAATTCAAAGTATGGGTTAACGGTTTTAATCGTTACCCGATTGAGTTGCTAAATCTAGGTACAATCCTAAGGTTCGTTCTATTGTCTTCATGACTAGGTTTGAGGTTCCCTAAAATAGAGTGTTTGGTTGAGTAAATTTCCTAATCGGTAAGCTTTTGTAACTAAGTTTTCTCAATGACATCGGTGTTGTTCGATGTGAGGCAAGGAGAATAAGTGTAGTATTAGAAAGGTGGATTAATGGTGTACTGCACTTCCCACTTCGGTAGTATCTCAGGTAGAATTTTGAGAAATGATGCCAGAGATATGCGTCCTCGAAAGGTACAATACTACTTCCTTTCTCTACGACATGTGCAACTAGGTCTTTGTAACTTTCTCAATACTCATTTCACTCTTACAGTGGGAAACTAACTTGTGTTTCAACTCTAATGTTTGTCTGTGGAAGTGATCAGAAAGATGACTGGTCTGAGAGGTTTTGGTTACCTATATAGGTGATAAGGTTAAAACAACTACGAATTTACTATCCTCCTACAAGGCTTGCTCTTAAGTTTCCACAATTTTAAATTCTTCGGCTCAGATAGTCACTGTTAATCAATCTATCAGTCGCGCCACTAATTAACGCACATATGATATTTTGATATTGTTCGTTACCCTGAAACTGTGAACCAGCATTCTGGCATAAAGGTATCACTCCCATATACTACTACATGTGTCCGGTATCAGAAATCATACCGCCTGAATACTGGTTGTCAATTAGTAGCACCACTGTAAACTGATTACAGGTTAGAGCCCGCTCAGGTGAATGGTTTCAGATGATTGGTAAGGAACTGGTCCTAAGAGGTGGTTTCATTGATTCTAGGGAAAATTGATTACTGCTAATCGAATGTATAACAATTTGTACTCTCATGCCTATACTCGTCAAATTAACGAATACAGCATCGAAGGAATTATGGGAACTAGTGTTGCTTGAAATGTCCTAAGGCTGGGGAAAAATTGCTAATAATCTACTTTAAATCGGGGTTTAACGGAAAAACAATCTTCATCATAAAGGTTCGGAATCATAACTTGTGCATTTGAAAATATTAGTATCGTTGGGGACCAAAAGTGGATGTCCCCAGATGTTCTTCCTCGAGTGCTACCACTTTAGCACCAGATTGATGCTCAAGACATTTCTGTAAATCTCGACGAAAGTAAAACTTCTTAGGAATTCTGATAGATAGTATATTGACGGGTACTGCCAAAGAATCAAAATTATTTATGACTTCCTAACACGAAGGGGTCACTAATGATGATTGGATAGTAATAGTGAGAGAGATTGATAAATATACAGTGGTACACAATTACCTACACCATAGCCCTGCTTTAGGGCCACAAACTCATCTCCAATCGAGATTTTGCTTGGTATGGAGGTTCTTTATTTAAGTCTAGAGGCGGTTGCCAAAATGAACTTCTAAAATGTGGATAAGTCGTCTAAGTAACCCAAAACTTAGAAAAAGCCAATACATTTTTCGTGCTCGATGAGGTGGCAAGATTCGACTATTAGGCTCAAGAACCGAGAATGGGTCTAAAACCTGGAGGGCGAAAAATAAGGGTGAGTGGGTCTAAAAATAAAGCTTTGTAAAAACTTTTTCGAAAACATAACAACCTCTTGCCGTAAAACAAGTATAGTTCCAAAATATACATACTACATATAGTATAAAAATACTTACCATAGCCTGCAATATCCCAAGAATCCAATACGTCACAATAAATCATATATAAACATCTAACGTCTGGTAATCACATAATCCCACATAAACAACATATCATATCGAGTGCTCATCGACATATGCTGACACACGAGTTCATGCAAAGATATTCTAACATGAACAAGACTGGGTGTAATAATGATTTACGCGCTCTAGTACTACAATCACGTGAAAATTGACGATGTGTGCTCACTTACGGGTCCTAACTGCTTATAGTAATCTAAGACAAGACTGACACCTACAATGGATCCAAAGTGAGCGTACGATGCGATGTGAATATATACATATAAGACTGGCCTTGCCCTAGGCGAGTACTAACACTAGTGTAGCACACGATGAGCAGATAACGTAAATAAATTCATACAGCGGTAAATCGATAATTCACGTCACCATAATACTATTCACAGCCATAAATACAATTAAGGCATCAATAATAATACGCATACCTATGCATCCCGTAGGACGTAGCATAATTTCAAAATTTATATCAATGCACTAAACCTTATAAACGTTAAGTTAATCTAGGCGTATCGTAGAAAATTCTTTATGAAATATATAAATGGAAACTAACAAACATATATATATATATATATATATATATACACACACTATATAAAAGAAAAGACCCACTCACAGGTACTTGCAATGTCATATCCTTTCAAGCTAAGAAAGCCAAAGTCTCTGATAGTAATCGCACCAATTCGGGGACTGGCAATGCCTGGAGTTGGCAGAAAAATAGCGCAAAGCCACCAAATATCTGCCGAAATCTGGGGAACTTTTCCTCCCAGTCGATCTTCGTCGAAAAAATCGAGGAATCATCGAGAAAAATCAAGAATAGTGGCAGCGGCCATTGTGTGTTTCGAACCATCAACCTAGCGTCTTAAGCACGTTAGGGGAAGTGATCGTGGTCTGGGTGGTTCGCCGGAGGAAGAGTGGCGAGGTGGTGGTTGTTAGGCTCGGCCGTGGCATTCGTCTGAGACGAGGAGAGGGCTAACGGAGGGAAAGAGAGATGTGAAGGAGAAGAGATGAGGGAGAGAGAAAGTCTAAGAGTGGTGGAGAATGATGCCACATGGCAAGAGATGAGAGGGGTTTGAGTGTGGGTCCCACCAAAATAGAAATATGAAAAAAATAATAATAAAATAATAAGAAAATATCTAGCATAGTGAAGTTACTAAAATGCCCTTCAACTTCATAAGTCCGTAAAATCTCCATCGTAGCTCCAAATTCAAATATGCTTGCGCCCATGCGTTCGTACCGTCGAGTACTTCGAGAATACGGTAAAATAGTAGCTCATACATGTCACGAAAAGACGGTCAATGAAAGTCAACGATCTCGCCAATAGGGGCATTTTCGTCAATTCACTCTTTCAAAATTATTAAAATCGTAAAATTTGGGACGGGTTGTTACACGAAGGCTTACGTGGCATGTGACATGTGTCTCACAAATCGTACATATGACATGTGACTCGTCAAAACCAGACGAATTATCAAGGGTGACATGCTCAACAGTTGGCGAAAAGTAATTAAGGAATTATCTTTATTAATTCTTTAGTTAATTTGAATTTAAATCAACTTAATTGATTTAAAATACCTAATTAAGGATGAAATGTTATTGATTTTATTTGATTTTAAATCAAATATTATTTGATGAAGTCAAACCACGAACCAAATCTCAAATCAAGTCTTGATTCCTTAATACAAAATTTATTTTGTACTCGCATTCTTTGAGTTATTTGTCGCAGGAAACTCGGTTTACAAGGGATTTGATTTTGTAGTGTTGATTCCTGGGGGAATAACATATATAGTTTCGGTGCATATGCACCGAAGGAAGGAAACAAACAAGGAAACGGTGGTCATGTCAGGAAAGTTCCGGCAAAATCCAACAAATAAAAAACTGCGTTGATTGTGATAGTTTATAACTTTATATATACATACATACATACATATATATATATGTTGCTCAAATAATTAGCAATGACATATTCAAATGGCTACCCCGGGAGTAGCTTTCTGTCATCAATTACATGTATATTTCGTCGAAAACCATCATTTATATGTGAGTTGTATATGCCAACAGCTAGAAAAAAAATTATATATATGTAATCCCTCATATCCAACTTATTAGTTTTGTTGAAAAGTAGTAGTTTCTTGCCTATTATAAGCATTAGTTAATTAATATTGTTGACTTGCAAGTTATAGCGCATTAAGGGTCAATTCGGTTGCATAATTTCTTACAAGTTTATGTATATGGTATAGAGATTCAACTTATGGCCTTTTGAATAATGTAATAAGAAATAACATAAAGATGCATTTGTTAGATTAATAATTAATCTAATAAATAATACTTGGCTATTCAAGGTTTTGATGTAAATCCTCCTTAGCCATTGTCACTTTCAGGCTCTGTTTGTTACACTTCTTAAATGAAACTAACTTAGATAGGACTAGTATCCCGCGTTTGGTGGCGTAAAAATTAAGAATAACATAATAATAGTACACTAAGAAAAAGAAAAAAAGAGTGGGGAAAGGAATGAGGAGGCGTATTTGGACAAAGTTTGACTTCTTTCATTTCAGAAATCAATCCTCTTTTCTTTCTTTTTACATGACGATGTTGTATTATTTCACCTTACAGATGTCGAAATCTAAACCTTTTTTTTTTTTGTCGTCATCTAAAGATTATCCCCAAAAAATTTAATTTAATTTGGAGGCCGTTTAATTAGTCATTCATATAATCTAACAAATTGACGGTTAATTGTAAGGATATTACTTGTTATCATATTCTTTATTTGTTAGACACATATAGATGGCTAAACATCTTGTATTTATCTAAAAATAATCATGTTGAAATAAAAAGAATGAACAATTCAAATTATCAAGTTTGTAATACAACATCATCATGAAAGAAAACCAAGTAATATTGTATTTGAAAATTGAGAACCAATGAATGAAGCGGAAGGGGAGTTTCGAGCTTGCTTCCTCCCCCGTGTAACAACCGTGTCCCAGTTCTCCCAAAAAAAACAACCGTGTCCCAACAATCGGGTTCCTACCTTCCACACTAATCTCCTCAAACCAATCATTAAAAACTACCGCGTACAATACAATGATTCCTCTAATATATACATTATTTATATATAGATTAATAATCATGTCTTGTATATATTCCAGCACAACAACACTCACCACATCATACAAATTTTTCAGCTCTCTCATCAAACTGAAATTTATTAGCCAACTTTTTGTGATCAATTTGTCTTTCTTTCTTTCTTTCTGGTGTACCACTACCAGGCCACAGTTTCAATCTACGTAGGTAAGTAGAACAATACTCTCTGCTTCCACCCGTTAATCAAGTACTCAACAGTGAGCTGACAACGACGATGACAACGATGAAGATGTCGAAGAAGAAATCATCAAATGGTAATGATGATGATGTCGGTCGACCAAGAGCAACACATAGAGCGTGGAAGCTGCTGCGTCTGGCATTGCTTTGGGCAAGAAAAGGCGGTGTTTTCAGGCGACGCCACATGATGGAACTGCGCGGCGTCCCCAAGTTGCTCAAGAGTAGCCTCGCCCACATGCAGCAGCAGCAGTATTACTTTGAGCGGCAGCTGTCGTTCGACAAGACCCCCATTTTCCCCACCCTCAGAACGAAAACCAGCTGCTCCCGCTCCTCCTCCATGCGCTTCATCAACATCCCTTGCTTAAACCCACCATTAGTACTTGATTATTTTGATGATGATCAAGTCGACATGATCATCAATAACCATGAAGATCAATCAGAGGATCGCCGCTACTGCTATGATGATGAGGAGGAGGGTGATAGTACGGCAAGGCAGAGATTTCTTATCAAATGCGATGAGGATGATGATGGCCGTGATATTATTCAGGATGATGAGGAAGAAAAGGTTCCTCTTTCTCCCGCATCAGCTTCTAATAATAAAAATATGTACGAGGAGGAAGAGGAGGAGTTGGAGGAATCGGTTGATATAAGGGCAGATGAGTTCATAGCTAAGTTTTACCAGCAAATGAAGCTCCAAAGACAGAATTCATACCTAGAATACACTCAGAACCTCACATGTTAAGTTAATCACAAATGTCATTCACATTGTCCATCCACATTCCACAATTCCACAACTCCACAATTCCACAATTCCAGATCCAGGGACAAGACAAACAACCAAAATATTGACGCGGTTTTGTTTTTGGATTCAATTCTGCTCCACTACTCCACTCTACTGAATTACACTGTATTTATTTTGTAAAAGAAGAGGCATTGCGTCATATTTTTGCTGATACCCAAGGCTCTTAGGCTTGGGCTTCCCATTATATTGATGCATTTGAGTGTTTCCTACATTCTTCATTTATAAATTCATAATAAAGAATATCAGCTTCATATAGAGTTGGTTAATTATTTTGTTTTTTTGTTTTTTTTGACCTTTGAGCGGGGCTAGAAATCTTAAGATTAGGAATTTGAAAGCCCATTGGATAATCAATGATGATGATTCTCTTCATCATCACACTAAACATTTGATAAACGTACCCAGCAATATAACAAGAGAGTAGAGACAGAGTTGGTAGACAAACAGCCCCTGGTTGGCATTGGCATTGGCATTATTAAAACAATATCACACCTTCTGAGTTGTCCCAACCACATGCTGCAGTCATCGTACCCAGAGGACGAAGATCCTCGCCGGATCCCCTTCATGGGGATCCTAGGGATCAACGAATCTGGATCGTTGATCAAAAATCGTGCGGTCATAATTTTTTCTTTTTTTATAATTTTCACGCAAAACGAGGTTATTTTACTTTTAAAAATATAAAAAGCATTTAATTAGAACCGCACGATTTTTTATCAACGGTCCACGTGCATTGATCCCTAGGATCCCATGGAGGGGATCCGGCGAGGATCCAAATCCGTACCGAGATTCGAGACTCTACTAGTCTACTCTAGTCTAGGCTAGTTTGTCGTGTAGTGGCGACGCATCATCTGCAATATCATTCGCACTTGTTAAACAATTCCGCTACACAAACTCGAGCTAAGAGAAACACCGTGTCCCATTTTGTGGAAAAGGATCCTCGCCCGATCCTTGAATCTCAACCGTTCATCGTATATCGTGCGATCAGTTTTCGTTAGATACTATTCATTTTAAATTTTAAAATAATTTCTGACCGCACGATAAACGATGCACGGTTGAGATTCAAGGATCCCTAGGAAATGGATCCTTTTCCCCATTTTGTATCGATGAACAGACATCTCTCTTCTCAAATGCAATCACTTAAGATGCACTTATTTATAGGGATGGGTTCGGTACGGTTACCGTACCAAACTTTCGGTATACCGAAGTTCAGTATTGCCAAAAGTTCGATTGACATGGTATGGCAATGGTAATTGTCATTTTGTTTTGGGACAAAATTTGTTTTTGTTTTTTTTTTTACCCAATTCAAGGGCAAAACTTCTTTTTTTGTACCTTTATCTCATACATTGTAGCTTAAATTCATCTATTATTCATCGTTCACAATTCACACACACAATAATTCAAATAATGCATCACGATTCATGATGAAAATTAAGCTTGCAATCCAAATAGAAGTTAACAATCCAAATAGAAATTAAAGTTTCAAACCAAATGAAAATTGGAACTAAACTTCAAAAGTAGAATTCATTGATCAATTTTTCAAGCCTGAGATGTCAAAGCTTTTGAAGGAAGCATTGAACTTGTAAAAGATTGAGCTTGTGTAGCAAAAAGAAATTAAAGTTTCAAACCAAATGAAAATTGGAACTAAACTTCAAAAGTAGAATTCATTGATCAATTATTCAAGTCTGATATGTCAAAGCTTTTGAAGGAAGCATTGAACTTGTAAAAGATTGAGCTTGTGTAGCAAAAAGAATTAAAGTTGAAGACCATTTAATGACAAATTTACTAAAAAAATTAAAGCATATCTTTCTTGTTTTCTCTTTTTCCATTTCCTTGTAAAATTGAAGCATATCTTCCGTTAGTTCCTTGTAGAAGTTTACTTCATCTGCCCTAAGCCAACCACTAGTACACACCAGTGCCTTTACTATTTTAGGAATCAAGGATGCCCTAAATGCATTTTCACTAGCAACGATAGAAGTGGGGATTACAAATATATCTTGACCATTTGTGAAAGAATTAGGAACTCTTTTGTATTTGATTTCCACCATTTCAAGATATCAAAGTCACCAACAACAATGCTAATATAAGTAGGGTTTTATTTTCAAATTATTGGAATATTATAAATATGTGTTATATAATTATCTATTATATAATTTATAAATTATATATTTTATTTTATTTCGGTACGGTACAGTAATACCGTGATAATGGTATCCATTACCAATACCGTATCATGAAATTTCGGTACGGTACATTACGGTACCATTACCGATTGGCGCAAAAAATTTGGCACAAAATCGGTATGGCACTGTTGGCAATTCAGTAATTTGGCAAAAAAATCCACCCCTACCTATTTATGCAACCCTACTTACGCATACGGAGCACAGAATATCGTGAGTCAAGAGAGATGATCCAACCCATTCCCATCCCCCTTTCTCACCCACATTCAGAAAGAGCCAGGGGGAACAATGCACAAACAGCTAAAACGCAAGTCCAATTCTTCTTCTATGGGACGTCTCGCATTCAAAGTACAAACCTACCTTGAACTAACGATCTGGAGAACTTGTATTTTGATTCTCATCAAGATATGTTTCCAACTGTCCTGTTGCTGCCAAGATAAGACCTACAGTTGCAATGTCACATGTGTCAACTCGAGTACAGAGATCAAAGGACTTGATAGAAATTGACCAAATAAAAATGACAATTGTAAATAGACTAGTATAGTCTGCCACAAACATGTCCCAAAATCTCTCAACTCTGAGTAAGATAGATGTGCGCTACATGGTAATTCCATGATGGTTGTTCTAGTGTATACATGTTTCCAAGTAATCATGGTAAATGCGAGTGTATGACATCTATGGTTCACTTGTGTGTCCACGTACCTAAAAATAGAGGAGAGGGCCTCCCAGGCCGTGATTTAAATTCTGGATGAAACTGCACTCCTACATAGAATGGATGACTTGGAAGCTCTAAAATCTGCACAAGAGAAAAATACCAGAACAAACACAAATCATGTAAAAAATAAATCTTCAAAGTCAAATCCTTTTGCAGTAAATGACAGAAAGGAATTTTTGCAACAATAACCAAATAAATTCTGACAATGCTCAAGTTCAAGCAAGCACCAGATCAACAGAAAACCCACCTCCATTCGTCTCCCACTGTCATCCTTTCCTACAAATTTCAGGCCAGCTTCTTCAAGAACTCCAATAACATCTGGGTTCACCTACATCATGATGAAATAAGACCATATACACTACGGAAAACAAGCTTCTGATACATCATGTTTTCACCTAAATAAATTTACAACAAAAACAAACCTCATATCTGTGCCGGTGGCGTTCATCCACATACTCTGAGTTATGGTACCTAGCAATTGAGAGTAATAACACATCAGGCACGTAAAATATGGATGCTAATATTGCAATACTCTTTAAAATGGAGAACTTTAAAGTGGTGGTCATGTGTGATTAGTTTTGACAAAAGCAACCACAGACACAACACATAGAGGAGAGGTCATCAAAGGCTGCCTGCAAAATAGTACATTGACCAAGAAAGTTCAAGTTTGTGCCGTCCTTTTCAGACCGCCAGCATTGGAAGTTGGAACACGTGGCACATGCATCGGTTTTACGGTATAAATGCAGCAAAGTTACCTGAAGTTATAATTTCAGTTTGCAGTAACAGACCGGCTATTTTATGATTTCTAAAACCGAACACAGTAATAGATATTTCACATACAGCTTTGAAGTAATGCAGTCAGAAGCTTGGAAAAGTGTTCTTCTGGATCCCAGTCTCATTGTGCTTCCCATGTGTGTTCTTGATCCCTATACACGTATATAAAAAAAATCAACTGTCATGGGGCGAGGTTGAAGCCATACTTATTTTAAAATTCCAGAGGTAAACATCACCATAAATTGTACCTCAGGCATAAAAATTACAACAGGATTCGGTGACTGTGCATCAAACTCTGTGCTGTCTGCCCTTTCTAAATCCAAAACCTAAAACAAGTAATTAAAGTAGGGATGATATATGATCTAAATTAAGAATAAAACATCTCAGTTACGGAAATGTTGCTTACAGATCTCGCAAATTCAATCACTGAAATCTGCATGCCCAAACAAATCCCGAGATAAGGAACATTGTTCTCTCTGGCATACTTTGCAGCTAACATCATACCTCTCACACCACGATCTCCAAATCCACCAGGGACCAAGACACATGCTGCATTCTGCAAATAAAGAATAGATTAAAACATAAGCTGTACAGACTAGGAGACGATAATTTAGCTTAAAGCAGACCTTTAGGGTCTCCCATGCAGCAGCATGTGCCTCTGGTATCTGTATGAAAAACAAATCTTAAGAAAAGACAAAATAATAGACATTAAACGAAATTCTGCAAAAAGAGGAGGGTAATGGTTCAATACCAGTTTGACACTATCATCTTCAAGGTCAGAAGCAGCAATCCAGTCAATTGATGGCTTTAAAGAACAAGCAACACAAGCATGCAGAAGGGCCTGCGAGACAAATTTAGCAAAATTTTTATATTTTAGGGTCCAGATTTCCATATTTTTCAGAAATATAAATCAGCAAGCATTTATGGTAAAATAAACGTATAGGTGGTGACTTATTAACATATATAATCTAACAAGCATGCATTGCACAACGAGCCATAGACTCATATTTGCACCACAAAATGTAATAACTGAATTTTCTTTTATGAAAAATCACTAATGAATTCCGCAGACTAAGTAAAGATACACCGTCCTACCACCCAGCTTAATAATAGAATAGAAGCTATCATCCCACCTTTACTACGGACAAGTATGAATCTGTAAGGCCAACATACTTCCCCACCATGGCAATCCTCACCTGCAAACATCAAATTCTCATCTGGTGAATGAAAAAACCAAAAGATGTAATGTTCGAAAATCAAGCATCGCACAATTATCTAATAATACTAACAGAATTGGTGAGGTTATCGTAAGTCTCTGCCATCTTGGTCCAATCTCTTAAATCAGGAGGCATGGCAATGCTGAAACAGAAGATTAAACACCGGTAACTTAACATAGCCAAACTTCATGCGGTTTGTCTTCCTATATTTATGTAGCAATCCTAGAGAGCACATATATCAGCTAAAAGAATCCAAGTCGAACAGTATTCTAGAAAGAGATTGCCTTGGCATCATTACACAAGAAGTTACATAAGCTGATGCTGATCAACAATCGAGCACAAAAGTTGAAGCCTTAGGCCATCTTTAACTGAAAGAGCTAAACATGGCCCCATCCAGAATTATAGCCCCCCAAAAAATCATTTTTAAATGAACATTGTCAGGCCATACTCATATACCATCTCCAACCGAAGGGGCTAAACATAGCCCCCTCAATATTTATTAATTTTAAGTCTATACTTTAAATTTATTGGTTAATTTAGTTAAACTACCGTTAAATGTTTTCAAATCTAGTCGTTGAATTTAGATCAGTTATTGCAACTGAGGAGCTAAGCTCTAAAAAAGGGCTAAAAGGGGGCTACATTTGGCCAGCCTTTGGCCAGATAATAGCCTGGTGCGCTCCCTAAAATTATAGTCTAGCCATTGGTTGGAGATGAGTTTTTGTGCAAATCAGGTCATTTTTTTACTTTTGGACCTTTAGCCTTCTCCATTGGAGATGGCCTTGCATGTGAAGTAATGGGTGAAAACATACCTTAGTAGATTTAGTTGTTGAAGAATTGAATGATGAGCGTTTTGATTCTGAACAACAATTTAGAACAATAGTTTAGATAAAAATAAAAATAAAAAATAAAGTATTAAGCCACCAAGGAGACAGATAATTGTTATTGAACCCACCCTAAGTAAGAGAGGAATGTGCCATATGTTTGGTACATCATGGATATTAAGAATATTACCAGCCTGTAAGAAAGCATAAATAAAATTTACAATATGTAATCAAGAAAATGAAGTTTGATTTAACAAATTTAGAAAAAGGCCAAATAGAATTATTCAGCAACAACTTACTGCAACATGACAAAATTGTGAAAGTTTCTGCTTAGTATTTTCCAGCAAAGGCTGCAATGCAGTCACAAAAATAAATAAATACATTACATCTGCACTAAATTTAACCTTGGCGATAAAGGTAGAGTAAAACACAAGGGAGTTGGGTGATCTCACTGCACCATTGTAGGTGTCCAAGCAAGTCTTAAATGGGAGAACTAAAGAAAAGCTTCTAAGGTTAATGGATAGGTGAAAAGAGGTACCTCCGCTGAGCGACATGCTAATAGATGAGGAGTCAAGCCTAATGCTCTTAGTTCCCGCACACTATGTTGTGTAGGCTTTGTTTTCTGCATGGATTACAAATAAACAAAGAAAGTAAGAAACATACAAGATTAATCAAACTCTTCTTAAAATATAATCAATTTTGATTCTAAACTTACAAGCTTGAATGAGGAACTAATGAAGAAAAGTAACACTCAATAATTAAGTAGAGGAATCTTACTTGCTCTCCAACAACACCCAGTACTGGTATCAGGCTCACATGAATAAGACAGAAGTTCTCTTGCCCTGACGAAAGAATTAAATCAACACCAGCAATTATCATTTAACATCAATGAAAGTTCAAGATCAAATTGCATATCAACTCCAGAGGGGAGATAGTTAGTTACTTCTGGATAAGCATTATTCCATTGCATCTATACCCCGGACAGCAAAAATAAAAAAGCACCGCATAAGGTCTCAATAACATTGGAATAAAATTGGATTATATCAACTTTATTGTTGTAAAGCTGCTCATAACTGACATATCAGACCAGAAATCTAACCATATCCTAAACCGCTCATACCGCGTATTCCTAGAGCAGTCATTGGAAGATATATATATCGATCACACAGCATAGAAACATAATAAACAATTGGAAGCCAACATATGGGTGAAGAAATTATCTCATCAGCGGAATCAAAAAGTTCCTCAAAAGAACAGAATAAACCACAACCTTACCAACTGAAAAGGACAATTGGCGTAGAGCCTCAATGAATGGCATTGATTCAATGTCACCTAAGAAGAAAGAAGAACAATTATCCAACGTCACCTAAGAAGAAAGAAGAACAATTATCTTTGTACATAAACACAGAGAAAAGAATAATGAAGCATGTAATGCATCTATGTATTGATCATTGCGTACCCACAGTCCCTCCCAACTCTATCACACAAACATCTGCAGGGCCCTCTTTTCCATCCACAGGAATGACTGAAACGGATTCTATCCATATCTTAATGGCATCAGTTATGTGTGGAACCACCTAAATTGACTCAAATCACGGAAGAAAGGCAGTCATCAGCATTCAATGCAAGTGAAGCAAAAAAGAAAAGGTAGGATCTATGAACACGGTGATTTTGTAGCATCACCTGAACCGTCTTGCCAAGGTAATCACCTCTCCGCTCCTTCTCAAGGACAGACTACAGGGAAGAGGGGAAGAAAAAATAAAAAATGGAAAGCTAATTTGTAATTAAATTAAACAAAACTCATAAAATGAGAGACAAACACCATTGTTATTAGAAGCACCTGATATATCTTGCCAGTGGTAATGTTGTTATCCCTAGTAAGAGTTACATCTAGGAAGCGTTCATAGTTGCCCAGGTCCAAATCAACCTACAGTTACGATTAGAGTTTAAAAAAAACTCAGCAACATGAAGATTAGAGATAAGACTAAAGCGGATTTGAATTGGATAGGTATTGGAGAAATTAGCAAGGTCAATGACTACCTCTCCGCCGTCGTCAAGAACAAAAACCTCACCGTGTTCAAAGGGAGACATGGTGCCAGCATCTGTGTTCAAGTATGGATCTGCAGAAGCAGCAGCAGCAGCAGCAGCAGTAGAGTAAATCAAATCAAATCGAAGAGAAGCGATGATTAAGTAATAAAAGCAGAAGGAAGGAAGGAATAAAGAGAAGGAACCGATTTTGATGGAGGTGACGCGGAGGCCACAGGCTTTGAGGACGACGCCGATGCTGCTGGCGGTGACGCCTTTGCCCAGCCCACTGACCACCCCGCCTGTAACCAACACGTACTTCATCAGGAGCACACTCTCTTCCCTTCCCTCCCTCCCTCCCTGTCACTTGTATTTTGCAGGCCAAATGTTTGTGTTTATGTCCGAGCGGGAAACGCTAAGGGATGAATGCCTTATCGTATCATATCATGTCGTGGAGATGGTCGATGCTCAAAGTCCTTTTCCAAGTTTCCATTTCTTACACACGTGGACGTCAACAAACACCCATCAAGCTATTATTATTGTTATTGGATGGATGGAATCATTAACTTTTCTATTAGGTTAACCAGCAATCATATGTTGCCATCTAATTCTTCCGTTATTTATTTTTGTTTTCTTTTCTTGTTTAGGATAAAATAACTTTTTACAACGCATGATTGGCATCGTCGCATCTAGACAAATTTCTCTTTTATGCTTGGTTCATTTTCTTTTTATTCCCTTTGCCTAATTAAGGACCGCCCTCATTTTAGTGCTTGCTAGTTGCTGCTGAGTAAGGGAGGAATAATCTCAGTTCCTCCGGCATCTATCCCACTTCCATTGTAGTTAGTAAGTGCATTTCTTTTTCTTTCCCCGTCATCCGGATCTTCTTTTAATTTAATTGATATGCACATATCACAAGCAACGAATTAGCAATAGCATGCAAGCCAACAATAACTTATTTCTCAACATATTCGATTTCACTTTCGTTTTGTTGTCACTATAATCACATCGGATTCCTCTCCACTGGCGAAGCTACACCCACGATTACAGTGGGCTGTAGCCTAGGGAGGGTTTTAACAAACTGCAGCTATAATAGTTTATATATGAGCTTGATGTTGCTTATTGTAGGTATAATAGCCCATCCAAATCCTGCCAAAACTATTAGTTAATGTGTTTCTTGATTTATAAAAAAATACTTGTATTACCTTATATATTATGTTATTATTTTTAGGCTAAAAGTAAAAGATGGTAAATTAAAACAGAATTAGGTTTCTCCTATTCCCCATGCTTTTTACCCTATTCGTTCAAAACAAAAAATTAAAAGGAAAACTAATGAAAATAGCTTGAAAACTTCGAATTTTAACGATAAGGACAAAATAAAGGGTAAAGTAAATAGTACCAGGATTGACTTTTAAGTGTAAAAATACGGTTTTTCGTAAGTGAACAGTACCGAGAGCTTTTCGTTAAAGTTCCCAAAATTAAACTCTCTACCCTAAGAAAAGAAAAACTATAAATCACCATCAAATTATTTTCTAATGAAATTCAACAATAGGTATGTTCTTCATCTCTTCATTTAACTTATTTCTTGATTCAATTGTTAGATTAATTTTTTTTTAGTCCTTGAATTTGTCTATTAGGGTTAAAGATTTTGGGAATAGTCCATGTTTCATGATTCTTGTATTTGTAACTAATAAAAAAGGTTCGACGACAATATCGATTCTGATAATAACAAAAGATTTCAATTCTGTTACAACTATCTATGGCACAACTTGAATTGGTATCCCCTAACCTTTTTTTCTTTTGGGTACTTGTTTTCAACAAAAGTGATAATATTTGTTCTCTTTCTATTGCTTTTTTGTATGCATGTTTTATTTGTGTAAAAATTAGTTGAAAAGTAATTAATAAACTCGTTTGGATTAGTACTTCATGGTCTTACTTTTATGTAGATTATTATAGAATTTTATGTAGGCAAAAAAAAAATCATATGATTACATGCTAATAATTTTAGCTAGCCCACCCAAGAAAAATTTTATGGCTCCGCTATTGTTCATCTCTATCTCGTTTCAGTTGTAAATATTATTGCAAAGGGCATGCAATTCCACTTCCACTACATAGCGTCGCATTTCGAATTCAACCAATGAATCAACTTGTTTACCCCCATTCATATCTTACGTCTGTGTCAACACGGCATTGTGTTGTACTAATTTTCCACCTGCTCCATGAAACTTCATCAATAGTATCACCTTTACAAACATAATTAATTCCATCTTAAAGAAATGGAAATGGAAATGGAAACAAAAACACGTTCAATTTTGTGAGTCTTGAGCTTGTGGGGGGAGGACGAAGATCCTCGCCGGATCCCCTCCATGGGGATCCTAGGGATCAACGAATCTGGACCGTTGATCGAAAATCGTGCGGCCACAGTTTTTTCTTTTTTTATATTTTTCACGCAAAACGAGGTTATTTTACTTTTAAAAATATAAAAAGCATTTAATTGGGACTGCATGATTTTTGATCAACAGTCCACGTGCATTGATCCTTAGGATCCCCATGGAGGGGATCCGGCGAGGATCCAAATCCGTGGGGGGAAGGCCCAAGTATATTGCGTTCGTTTTATGTAGGCCCAGTAATCAAGGGGCCTAGAAGCGGCGTCGTTTCTGTGTTCCCATTCCTTTCTCGGGCAGCGTAGTGAGGGAGTCGGAATCCAAATACTCTTTTGAACGAAACGGTTTCATTTGCCTTCCTTCCGCAGGAAAATGATGAGACCGACGTGAATGGAAATGATAAGTAAAGTGAAAATCCAGTAAAAAGAGATTAGACGAGAGAGAGAGAGAGAGAGAGAGCGAGAGAGTAAGCTGTCAAATGCGTCCGGAGTCGAGCTCATCAGGCGGAGGCGGAGGAAGAGGAGGAGGTGGTGGCGGCCCAGAGATAGAATCTTCATCATCTGCAAATGCATCTGCTGCATCAACTTCATCGTCTTCTTCACCATCTCCATCTGGGAAGCGGAGTAGAGATCCTGAAGATGAGGTTTACCTCGACAATTTCCACTCTCACAAGCGTTATCTCAGCGAGGTTTCGTTTTCTCTTCTTTTTCTTTCAATTTATTTACTTTTATTTAATGGAATTAAGCTAAGGAGTCTTCCTTTTCCTTTCAAGAATGAAAATTTACTGGCTCTGAATTCTGATTCATTTCCATCAGAATTGAATTCATTCATGGGTCTTCAAGCAATTTTGTTAAATGTTTCTTTTTTATTATTATATATATTTATCCTTAATAGGCCTTATTTTGTTAGTGTTTCAAGTGAAACTAGTCCTTCATTTCCCTCATAACTCGCTTGTTTGTTGTGCACTGCACTAGTGCAGATTATGGCATCTAGTTTGAATGGACTCACAGTTGGAGATCCACTCCCTCTCCCCGACAATCTCGTGGAATCTCCAGCAAGGTCTGATACCTTGTTTTATCCAAGGTTACTTCTTCTTTCACACTCATATCAAACTTGTCAATCACTTTCCATAACATCGTCATCTGCTTTTGGAACCTTCTCAAATGAACTACTCCTTCCTGCATACATAACTAACTGCGATTCTTCTCCTTCATTCATTCATTGTTATGATAACCTTGCGCTTCACATTCAGACTGTGTATGTTTAAGTGGCCTAGTTTCATAGCTTATAGGTGCTATTGCATCTTTCTATGTTAGTTCGCCCTCTTTTTTAGTAAACGTACCTTGAATTTATGAGTTATTCCTATACAATCCTAGAGACCAAACGAGGCCTGTAAAACATCTTAGGACTACAGGTTTGTGTTCATGGTTTCTTGGGTTATGGGACTCAACGTTTTGTATTTTCTTTGACTTATTTCCTATGTTATTCTTATTTTTTTCCCCAAATTCAGTATGTTGGTGATGACCGTGATATCATATGACTCAAACAGAATAGGCCATCTGATGGTATAGACTGTATAGTTTCGACTGGATGTGGTTATGATGCACTCATATAAGCTTCCTTTTGCAAGAATGTAATCGTACTTTTAACTGTCATACTTTGGGCCTTTTGCTTAAGTGGTATACCAATAGGTGAATTTGGTACTTCATGTGGCTGCTTAAAATTTTCATCTTTTTCTTCAGTCGTCCAAATGTTATCTCCTTTCCTTCAAGTGATTTTTCTCTTTTTGTTTGATCGGGGCCTCGAGTGTCCCCCTTCCCAGGGAACCTTCAAGTCATTGTTTTCCACATTACATTAAACAGGAGTTCTCTGCATTGCTTTCTCCACCTTGATTCTTCCTGAAAAGGAGAAAATTGTATGTCCTTTATTATGCTGATCTGATTTTTCATTATGTTTTCACAACTTTATGCTTCCAGGGATGAGATGTCTTTACAATATTCACCAATGTCAGAGGACTCAGATGACTCTCGATTTTGCGAGAACCCCATAAATACTTGCTCCTCCCAACCTGATAGCATTCCCTCGAGTCCTGTCTCTCCTTATAGGTACCAAAGATTTCCTTCCACTTGTCCGAGTAGTTCACATGGCTGCACTGTCACTAATTTCAACTGCTCCCAGCCTCGTCAGCGAGGCTCTGATTCAGAGGGGCGATTCCCATCATCACCTAGTGATATTTGTCACTCAGCTGACTTGAGGAGGGCTGCACTCTTGCGGTCTGTGCAAATGAGAACACAGCCTGCTGGCCCACCGTCTTATGAGTTGGAGTTTGGTTCCGGGCAAGAGCCTGTATCCGATATTGAAGCTGAAGAGCAGCCATGCTCCTACATGAAGTCTTTAGTTGATGAGAGGGAATATCCGATTGCGGGGTGTTCTTCTATGGGTATCACGGACCCTGATTTTAAACAAGAGAAATCGTGCAGGATGTTGGATATGGATGTGAAAGGGATTGATTCTGCAGATTAAGTGCTTGCTTCAGTGATGTTCAGATAGATACTTGCTTCATCTGCTGAATCGGGAGTGCAAGATGAGCATTTAGGCTATCGCTTTGTTGCATATGAAGAGAAGGGCGTCACGAGTCGCATGTTCATTTTTGGGAAATTGGTTGTTGAACTATTTTAAACAGGCGGAGAATCGTTTACCCTGCTGTTATGTGGAAGAAGGTGAATCGTTTATTCCTTTCCCTTGTTTCCTTTGTGCTAGGGACGGTTTATCAAATGTCGTGAGATTATTGTTAAGTAAATTATTCATTTCCCATTGTTAAGAGATGGTCAATTACGATTACGACTCTCATTTCTCCGCCACTGGTAAGCTAACTAGAGCAATAATTGAATGGCAATGGATATAATCAACACTTGTGTAAGTTCTGTCCGTTCAAAGAATGCCTCGGTCGCATGTACGTTTTGCCCCCTGCTAGTTTTGGGTCAGTGACGTCAAAAACGCCTGGCCAGTCATTCGTAATTCTCCTAATATGTAATGCATTACTACAACTATCTATGGTAGGGTAGGGGCATAATTTCCCAGCTGTGTCGTTGTTGTGAATACTACTGGGTGTTGGTGATGTGAGGATGAGCTCCCTCAAGGTGCAACAAGGCATTATGCAGACACTCCCAAGTCTTGTAAGCACAGAGTCTTCATTGTGACCTCCCTTCTTACTTCCGCCAGTTGACGGCTTATCTCCAATCTCAAATCATAGTTAGCCTTGCTTTGCTTGCTCCTCACTTGAGGGGAGGAGTCTCTTCCATGTAAATCAGCTGACCACTTGTGGTCGTTCACGATCGTCTGATTCAATCTGACAACCATAGGCGCAAAAACCAGAATTAAGCATGGGAGACTATTCATTAAAGCAAAAACAATATCTCAAAACACTTAATAAGGTAAAAAGTTATATCTAGTCGAGCACCTAGACTTGAACAATTACTGTAGTGCACTCTTCACTCTTCACTCTTCCATCCGAATACACACAAGCAAATATATCTAGTCGAAACACCGGCTTTTGGAGTGTCCCGTCATACCGCAATGCAGATATTTACCCTGAGGATGATCACGATTGGTTTGGCCAGTTCTTGGCTGTCCAGTTTTAGTCTCGGACCCACCTCGGTCGGTGCGGTTGGAGGGGCCTCGGGCCTTGGCTGCCATTGCAGCCGGTTCTGAGCTTTGGCCTTCCATCTTCATAGCTTCCTTGCGATCCGCTTCACAACGGAGATACGCATAAGCAGTCTGAAGTTCAAGTGGTGGGTCTTTGAGCATTATTTTCTCCACAAACCTGATCAAACACATCATCAAGCCCACCAAGAAACAAATACAACCTTTGTCACTCGGTTGTCTTCTGGAAAATCAGAACATCTTTCTTGTTCACATGCCACGGCCACTATGTTAAAGTGGTTCCGAAAAAATCTCCGTCAATTCTCCAAAGTAACTAGTCAAAGGCCGCCCATTCTGCCTAAGACGTGAAGCTTTTTCTGATTTAATGAATAAATTCTAGCCTCATCATTCTCATCAAAATAGGCAGTCTTAAGAGCATCCCAGATTTCTTTTGAAGTTGACAATCAAATATAATGTTTCATGATTTCCGGCTTCATCGCCGATAAGAGCCAACTCTTAATTCTCTGATCTTCAGAGAACCAATCATCATATTTGGGATCATTCTCTGTAGGGGCCTTAATGGACCCCCAAAGATATCCCATCTTCTTCCTTCCAGCAATATGAATCTGAATAAGAGCAGCCCATAAATCATAGTTCTTCTCATCCAAAACCATCCCAATGTTGAAGCTTGAATTATCTGGCTGAATCATGACTGGAGTGTTAGCAAAAACAATCTGGTTGTTCTCGGCAGACATCTTCCACGAAGGATATGGAACTCGTACAACGACAAAGGTACTCGGGGCAGCAACGACACACTTCACTCACTGCAAATCTAGGCAGAAACTCGGAACACAGCAACGACTTCACATCACTTGTTGTTTGTTGGGGGCACAACGGTGGTGCTAGGCACGGCGCAGTAACAAACCCGGTTAGGGTTCGAAACTTTCTTTCCTTTTTTACGACTTGGCTCTGGTGCCAAGAAGAGAATGCTTTGAATGTGTCAATTGTATTCTTCTCATTCTAAGGTATATATAATCATGTACAATCCTACTGCAATTATGAATGAATAATTACAGTAGGATTGTACATGATTATATATACCTTAGAATGAGAAGAATACAATTGACACATTCAAAGCATTCTACAATCTAAACTTGAAAACCCAAAATAATTACAAGCAGTCTACAATCTAAACTTGAAAACCCAAAATAATAGGAATCCCAAGATTAAAGAGAAATATTATACAAGTCAACAAAAACATCCATCAAGTACTTTTATCAAAGAGTGAGAAAAACAAAGAAAATATTTACGGGGATCATTTCGTGATGTTTCACTAGAGCTTCTTTGTCAAATAAGCTTCTTTTTTTTTTTCTTTTTTTTTTTTTGGAAACAACGAACTTCATCAGTGTAGCATAAACTTCATTAGAAAGTGATGTAATATTGTGTCCTCATGAGCATTATGGTTGAATGTGCTTACGTAGTTGAGATTTTATGTTGTCTTTTATTATATTTATAATCGTGAAATTATATTCTTTGTCTCCCATTTTAATTAATTAATGGAATCTTTCTCATTCAAAAAAAAAAAAAAAAAGTCCAATAAAACCAAAGAAGAAACAAATTGACAAAAGGCTAGTGTGCAACAAACTGACAAAAGGCTAGTGTACAACAAATTGATTTGAACATTCAAGATAGAAGCCAAGCCACCATGGCATCAGCATGATCATCATCACCAGCAGCAGTAGCAGATTCTCCTTCCCGCAACCAAGACAGCATGTTTTGTCTGTCATGGCCATCCCATAAGTAGTCATGCCCAGTCCCAGTATTGACAAGTACACTCTCCCAATCCCATAATATTTGATCGTGATTTCCGAATCCACCTGCAGTGTGACCGTCCTCCGTATCACAATTACCAGTATTTGTCAGTGACAATGAAGAGCCGCATGAACGCAGGTCCCCCGTCACAACTTTTCCGTTTGAGTTTGAGATCGACGACGAGGAGCTCAAATTACAACCGCAGCTGCTGCTCTCTAGCTCCTGATCGTGATGATCATCACTGGCTGCCGTAGTAGTAGTCGTCGTCGTCGTCATAACTTTGTTTGGAGATATGATTAGTTGGTCACATGACGATGGTAATTCTGTGTCCTGATGATCACTTATAACCGCGTCCGGAAAATGATCAGCATCTTGATGAATGTTCATTTCACTTGAACTTAAAGCCATAACCCCATTTGGATCCAGTATCTCGTCCTCATTAATGTCGTCCATCAAGTAATCAGTAAAACACAACAACCCTCCATTAATGCCGACATATTCATTCATATCATCGTCGTCATGTCCATGTGGATGTGGTCCTAAAATTAGTTTTTCGCCATCAGTTTCTTTCTGATGATCAACGACCGTTGCCGGCATTGCTATTCCTCCACCTCTAGTTTCCTGCTGCTGGTCCGGGACCTCCATTAGTAGCACGTAACCGTCCTGCATGGTGTCCACGTTTTTATTATTACTTCTAGTAGGCAAGGCAATTGCGTCGTGGGCATTATTGAGAGGATCATCATCATCAGCAGCAGCAGCAGCAATATTATCGTGTTTGTGGTGGCTCTGCCTCAGCCGGGCCTTGAGGCCTTTGGGTTTGGTGGTAGAGTAGGTTTTGTTCTTCTTCATGGCCCAGCGACTGGTTCTGCCGCCCCTTCTTTTGGGAGGGCCTAATTCCATAGCTGCGGAAACTTCATCACCGGCTGGTGGGGAACTGGTGCTAATTTTAGTAGTAATGGCGGTGGTGGTGGCAGGCCTCCTGAAGGTGCCAATTTTTCTGCTCAAGTGAGAGTTCCAGTAGTTCTTTATTTCATTGTCTGTTCTTCCTGGTAATTGACTCGCTATCAAAGACCACCTGCATCATATATACATTCATAATAACAGTAATTATTAATTAACCAGCAAAGTTAAATCAAAATTTTATTTGCATTTGCATATTTAGAAAGAAAAGAAACCCAACATTATATACTAGGATTAATTCTAAATAGATAAAACTTGTAAACTAAATGATGTATTAAATATAAAAAATGAGCACGTTTATCAACGCTTAAGTAATAATTCAATCATTAACTTTCATATCATTAAGTTACAAAATTTTACCTACCTACAAATTTAGTCTCCCTAACATTCCTTAATACTATAATATCTGATATCTACAGCTAGCTAAGTTTGTCTTTGTTCCCCTTTATATTAAATTTGAAATCCAAATTTTATGGTCCCAAAGAAAAATTGTCCAGTCAGTTTGATTATCGTGAGCATAAAGACAAGAAAATGTAAAACAATGGCAAGTTGTGCTAGTCTGACAACATGACAAGAAAACAATTTATATCTTCCTACTTATACCTACTATTGCATAATTGGCACGACACATTATAGTTCATAGTTGTGTGTCTTTATATTAATCATACAATGTCATGTGAAAAAAAAAAAAAAAAAAAAACTTATTTATGATATTGCATAATTAACATGGAACACTGATATAGTAACTCTTGTGCTTAGTATAAAACAATACCACGTGAAGAAAAGTTTACTCATATTATTACATATTATACATGCATCACCATAGTAACGGTATATACTCTATAATACAAATCCTTCTAAAACTACTTCAACCCTTTCTTTTATTTTCCTTTTTCAGTTCGTGTGGCCTGTGGGGACATTTGATGTGATATAGTGCTTGTGTATCCCATATGGGGAAATTATTTGTCTTCTCACCTACGATTAACGAGCATTTATCGTTCAAACATCATAATCAAAATCGTTCATTATCTTTTCAACATCTAAAGATCTGGAATTTTTTTTTTATATAATTTGGAGATTTTCAATCATTCATATACATAAAACAAATGAACAGTTCATCATGAGGATATTATTTGTTATCAAAATTATTGATTGATTTAACACGTATGGATGACTAAATGATATTCAAATTGAATAATTGTTTGCAGATATAATCTTAATAGATAATAAAGAGAACAAACAGTTTCAATTATGATGTTCAAACTATAAAAGTTTATTAATTGTAAGTGGTAAGTAAGTCCCTCAATAGGACACAAACATTATCTATGGTATGCTTTGGATAATGCAGTAAAAAAATGTGTGCATGAGAAGTTAAGGAGGAGCTTCTATACTTATCAAATCGTTGTAATTACAAAAGAAGCCATACATTATTTGGTATTAAAAATTGGTCCTAATTAATTATATTAGTGTGGGATACTCTTTTTGCCTTCGACTAGGTTGAAAACTCCAACAAGATTTTTATCAAGATCCCTCTATTAGCACCCTATCCTCATTGATGTACGTATCCATTTATTATTAATGAATATCGTACATTTTTCAAAAAAAAAAAAAGAAGAAGGTCAAACTGGTGTAGAGTAAATGTATTTTTTTTTTTTTACGGTGGAGAGTTGATATGATCATGATACACCTGGATCATCTTCGGTTCTTCAAAAACTGAGCCTAAGAATTAAATGATCCGAGCCGTTGAAATTTGATCAAATGACTACAATATTATAACTTTTAGAGGAGTCTCTGTTTGTAACCGTTAGATCAAATTTCAACGATCCGGGACATTTGATCCTTAAAACTCAGTTTTTGGGGATCCGAAAAGGATCCGGGTTCGATTACGACAAACCAATTCAACGTGTTTCCCTCAAAACAAATAACAATAATAATAAGGGGTGTGATATTCACACACCCCATTTTACTTTTCACATATCCTTCTAATTTTGAATCGTCAGATCAGATGAATTGAAGAAAATCAACGGATAGAAATTAATAAGAAATGTGTAAGAAGTAAAATTGGGTGTGTGAATAACACACCCCAAATAATCACACCCCTAATAATAATCAGTATTAGTACCATCCTTTCCTTGCCTTCACATTCAGACGTCCACACACCCCCTAATAATAATTAGTATTAGTATCATCCTTTCCTTGCCTTCAGACTCGGACACCATCGACGTGCGGTATAGGTCTAGTTTTAGGGAACTCTTTTAGACGTTTCAGAGTACTTGAAGATGCTTTAACGTGAGATATTTGGATTAGGAACCTTTCCGTCTTCTTAGGATTTTCTCAGGATTTTTTTTTTTTTTTTTTTTGTAAAGATCCTCTCCTTCGTAAGTATTCAGAGAATATACGGCGAATGATCATGATTAAAAAATCGTTAAAATACAATTTTCGCAAAATACTATTTGTATTCAATTTTATATATAAAATTTAAAATAATTTCTGATCATTCGATATACAACGAATGATGATGATTAAAAAATCCTCAAAATCCCCGCAAAAAAGACCTAAAGAGGATGTTCATTCGAGATTTTTATTTCAAATATAAATATAAAAATTAATGATTAAAGCACTCGGAGTACCGAGTAGTCTGGAGTGCTCAAATGGTTTGCCACGGTACACACGCCTTACCCAAGTAACGACAAAAAGCAAACTTGTTTGCTGACAAATGACAATGACACGGACAGCATAAAAAAATAAAAAAATAATAATAATAGCTGCAAGGAAAAGAATGTTGACAATTCAGAAAGTTGAAAACTGGCACGTAGTACAACACTCTTGACTTGACAAGATGATACTTTTATATTGTATGATATCCCCTTCGTCTCTCCCCATTCCCCTCCTCTCTTCTGGACTGTTTCTATTTACCTTTGAATTTTTATATAATTATTGGTAAAAGAATTACGACCCATGAAAATGAAGTGCATGGGAAAATAATTATAATTAGGCTAATTTATGAATTTAATTAATGCCCAGGCTTATGAGTGAGTGACTGACCTATTACCCAAAGAAGCATGCAAGTTGATGATGATAGCTTCCTCTTGAGAAGAAATATTTCCCCTCTTTAAGTCAGCTCTCAGATAATTTATCCATCTCAGTCTGCAACTCTTACCACACCGCAGCAACCCTTTTCAAGTTGAATAATTAATAATATTATTAATTTAATTTAATTGTACGATGCATAATTATTAACAAATTCATGATCGATCATATTTTATAAGAAAAGAAAGAAGGAAAAGTAGGTACCTGCATTCTTGGGTAAAGACCTCCAGGAGCCTTCCCCATTGGCCTGGATATAATTGAGTAAGATTTCATCCTCCTCCGCCGTCCACCTTCCCTTCTTGAGACCGACTTTCTCACAGCACGGCGCCCTCCCCATTTCTCTCCAGTTAATCTCTCGACCGAGCCAAGAATATATACAACAGAGATAATTCACAAGTAACGAGTCCTCACTGAGACGAAGATCACTCTGAGGCTGCTAAGACGAGGGTTTTAAAAACGTGATTTACACAAGGAGAGGGTCCAGCAGGGAGGGGTAAATATGAGCCCCCGAGAGAGAGAGAGAGAGAAGGGAGGTGGAGGTGGAGGTGGATGTGGAGGTGGAGGTGGGGGTTCGCCATTAAATAAAAAATTGAATATTGATGGAGACGGAGGTGTGGTGGAAGATTGTGCCACGAGGTCTACATGTCCATACAACACTCGTGGCTGCCTCTGTGTCGAGGGCCTCGTGACGGGGCTTGTATCTCCCACGTTGATGTGCCTCCGGGCCCTCCCTTCCCTCCCTCCCTACTTGTCATGTCCTGTCCTTCCTAAAAAATCAAATGTCTGTTCGTATTTTCTGTCTCCAAAATATTTATAATCCCATCTACGTCCTACTTTTCTAATATTCAGTCACTTGAATTTGAACTATTTAAATATAATGAGATCCTCTTAACAATTACTACTTACTCATGAGTCTCCACTCAATCCATCTTCCCTTCTCTTATTTATTTTTTCCGTTAAGTAGGAGGGCTTTCACGTACCTAATTATATATGTAGGGCTACGTATTTAACTATCCATCCATCAATCAATTTTCAAGAAAAAACAACAAATCGTAACAGCAACATTTAAATACAACAACCGCATTTATTTATATCGTATATACTTAATTTTGCTGAGGTTGTTCTTTGTTTTTTCGGTCAACTTGCTGATGTTGTTCTTGCTCTGCTCTCTCTGGGCCATTCGTTCATTCAATTCAAGCCTCCTCTTGAAAACTTAGAAGAATCCTCGACGTGTTTCTTTCTACCACGTACTACGTAATAATTTTATTTTAATTTGTTTTAATATTTTTCTGTTATTAATTCATTTATAACGGGCCCCAATTCTGAGCAAGAAAATGAGTAGCCTGATTCATTGTAGGACCATATAAGAGCAAAAGCAATGGAGCCTGCCTGGCCCTGCAGGATCTGAGAAACGTATGAAAAGCCCACATTCCAGCCTTTATTCTTTGGGCTTTCATTTTGAAGAAATGATACGGAGCCCAAACATCATTTTCGACGTGTCCATCGGATCTACAAAATAAATAGCATCGTCGTCGTCACGGCCTCCAGTCCGGTTCCAGGAATGCGCATCAAGGAAATCGTATCCGACGTGGCAGACGATGATTGGGTTGAACAACCATACGCTCAACGTGATTGGCCAATTTTGGAGGAAAACACGTTGCAAAATACAAATGGTTTGACGCAAAACACAAAAATTGAATTGACGAAAAATTGGGCTTCTGAGTTTTGTGTTGGAAACCGGAAGGGAAATCACATCACTTAACCAACGGACCAACGAACTCCATCCCACGCCTTCCTGCTGCCAGGAGAGGAGGACTTTCAGGAGGAAGAAGAGGACGGAGACCCTCGGACCCGCTGTCCGCCGAGAATTCAATCGGAAAGAGAGAGTTTGAGTGGTCGGGGGGAGATCCACCATCCAACCCCTAATCTTCCCTCGCAATGGCGCATCAGAGAACCAAGCTTGTACTTGTGTTCCTTTTCTTCCTCTGCTTTGCTGTCGCCGCCGTCATTGCGGTCGCAGGGAAGAGCTATTATGAAATACTGCAGGTGCCCAAGGGAGCCTCCGACGAGCAGATCAAGAGGGCTTACCGGAAGCTCGCCTTGAAGTACCATCCTGATAAGAACCCCGGCAACGAAGAGGCCAACAAACGATTCGCCGACATTAACAACGGTACTTCGCTTCCTTCCTTCTCAAATCTCAATTATTTTCGAGCTAATAATAATCAATGATAATGATGCTGAGAATAATAATGGCTACTTTGATTGATTTGATTAGCATACGAAGTGCTTTCGGATAGCGAGAAGAGGAGCATATACGATAGGTACGGAGAAGAGGGTCTGAAACAGCATGCCGCAACTGGAGGTCGAGGTGGTGGCGGCGGCATGGGAATGAACATCAACGACATCTTTTCCGAGTATGTTTCATTCAATTTTACTGCTTTACTTTTCACTTTCATTACTCCATAATCCATATCATTACTCACTTCACATCATAGTTTTGTTCATGTTAGCTAACTACACCAATTCAAAACTGAAAAACTAGAATTTTGAGATTTAATGTCTCTAATCTATGGACTGTGGGTGAGTATGTGCGAGTTTAGTTACTTATTTAAAATAAGGTAGCTGGTGTTGATTCCGAATAACTATTCAATGAGGTAGAGACAGTGGAACCACACAAACACTGGTTGATCGTGGTTTATCCAATTCAGTCCATGTTGAGCTATATCTAGATTTTACTACAATGTGGGTTACATTGTACATATAGAGAACTGGGAGTTGCCAAATGATGAGAAAGCAAGGAACCCCAAGATGTAGGTGAGGGGACCCTTTTATAGGACAAGGGGTTGCCCTCCACTACACATATTTAGTGAGGCCGAAACCAATGGTGCAAATAGCTGTACTTGTTGCACTTTTCATACACTCACTTTTTTTTGTTTCATATAGGTTTTTTGGTGGCGGACGCCCTTCGGAAGAAGAAGATAGAATCATCAAGGGAGATGATGTAGTTGTCGAATTGGACGCAACATTGGAAGACCTCTATATGGGAGGCTCATTAAAGGCAAGAGACATGTATAGCTTTTTAGCTCTCAATTAAGAATATGCATGGCTGTCATCCAGTATCTGATATTAAGCATTCTTCATGCATTGTGATAGATATGAAGTTGTTCGCCCGTGCATATCAACCATGACAGAAAACAATATATAATGAAAATGAAGTTTTAGTGGTAGCCAATAGTATGGCATCACTAGTCTCTCTCTCTCTCTCTCTCTGATATGGTCACTGCTTTTTGATGTATTGTGTTTGTTCTGACATCTTGTTTCTACATTTATTACATGCACGAGAAACCAAGTTTTCCAAGCCTGTAGGCTGCTGGATCTTTCCATTTCTCTCTGTATGACTTTACACTCTCTTTATCAGGTTTGGAGGGAGAAGAACATTATGAAACCAGCACCAGGCAAGAGACGTTGTAACTGCAGAAATGAGGTCTATCACAGGCAAATTGGTCCAGGGATGTTCCAACAGATGACAGAACAGGTATATGCTTCAACAATCGTTTCTTCCAACAAAGTCTTCTGAGTGCATTTCTATCTTTTTTGTCTCCCTGTCCCTTTCTTCAACTAGTTTCACTGGCTATTATGATACTACCATTCTTACATACTTTGTTTTGCTCTTTCAGGTCTGTGACCAGTGTCCCAATGTCAAATATGAAAGGGAGGGATATTTCGTCACTGTTGATATTGAGAAAGGGATGCAAGATGGGCAAGTAAGATTTCATTCTTCATTTTCTTTTGAAACTTATTAGTTCTGTCAATTTGCTTATGCCAGTTAACAATAGATAACTTCTTCCTTGTGCACATATTCGAAAATCTCTTCCCAGTGTTTCCGTGTATTGCCGCATATGTAGTGCATGTTGGTGTTTTAATTCCTGTTGATTCCTGATTTTAGAGTATCATTCTGAATTATTCTGAAATATAAGCTTTTGTTCTGAGTGATAACTTTTATTTTATTTATATTATATATAAGATGTATGGGACTGCTTGATATTGTTTCAAATCCAGTTCGTGAGTGTAAGTTTTATGAAACTGGTTGATATTGTTTCAAATCCAGTTAGTGAGTGTAAGTTTTATGAAACTGGTTGATATTGCTTCAAATCCAATTCATGAGTATAAGCTTTATGAAATTGCGTTCTCTTTTGTAAAGTTGAAAGTTTCCTGGCTATGGTTGCTCTCATTAGGATACTCTTGCCTGATTCGGATGAGAAAAATTCTGTCTTTTTACAGGAGGTGGTCTTCTATGAAGATGGTGAGCCTGTAATTGATGGAGAACCTGGAGATCTAAAAGTTAGTTCTATGACCTTGCCACCTTGGTTTAGTAAATTGAACATCCATGGGCCATGTTCTGGCGATAATTGTCCACATTTTTTTTGCAGTTCCGTATCCGCACAGCAACTCACGACCAGTTCAAAAGGGAAGGCAACGACTTACACACAACTATCACTATCACACTGGTATGACCCAAATTAATTTCTGTGTTAGGTTTGATAAGTTGCAGCTAGCATAAGGACCTTAAAATTGGACATACAAGTTTTTAGGTTGTAGAATGTGGAGTTGATTTCTTGGGCTTACAATGTAATGTATATACAGGTTCAAGCTCTTGTTGGCTTTGAGAAGACTGTTAAGCACCTTGATGATCATCTGGTGGACATTAGCTCAAAGGTGAGTCAGCATAGCATGTACTTGTTGTTATCCATAGGGAAAATTGCTTTAAAACACGTCATGCTTTGCTACTTTGAAAATTTCCATGGGGAAGGAAAGGGATTCATAAAATAGTGCAAGTTAGACTGAGGTTTACGTTGATAACGATGCAGGGAATTACAAGGCCCAAGGAAGTGAGGAAATTCAAAGGGGAAGGGATGCCTCTACATTTCAGCAACAAGAAAGGAGATTTGTATGTAACATTTGAGGTTCTATTCCCGAACTCACTAACAGATGATCAGAAGACAAAGATCAAGGCGGTTCTGGGCTAAGTAGGTAGGTATAGAGGATATATAATTTTGTTTTTGTTTTGTTAGTTTAAAATGTGTTCCAATTGTAACATCTCGAGAGACGTTAAGAAGGCCCTGAGTTGTTGTTTTAGCCCCGAGCCCCTCCTCTCCTCCTGAGTTTAGCTAACAGAGTAAAACATTTTATGATAAAAGATATTTTTTTTGTTGTAGTTATATCATTTGTGTGGTATGCCGGTAAAGCGCTGTTCATTCAAAATGATAGCCATAGCCATAGCCAGAGAGAGAGAGAGAGAGAGAGAGAGAGAGAGAGAGAGAGAGCTCTTAAACTGGATCATGAATTGGGCCTGGCATCCAACTGTTATTAGATATGGATTTGGGTAAAGTTTTGGTTGGAAGTTGGAGATGGCGAAGGTGGCGCCTAATTTTTTTTTGTTAACTAGGAATCCATTCCAGGGCACAGAGGCCAAAGGGGAGCAACAAGAAAGCCTAAACAAGGCAAACAACCAACAACATGAAAGCAATAAGAGCAAAGATAGGGGCTACAATAAGACACTCCAACCAAGTGGAAGTGTCACCCCCAACTAAGCCAAACAAAACTAATGAGGACAAGGGAGCCCATCGTTATTTAAAACAAAAACCAGCGAAGATGGGAGGTCTTTCAACCCAAACAACATCGCACATCTCCGCACAATCCCTCGACGAAAGCGAATCCGCCGCCTGATTGGCTGATCTTGGAACCCAAGACCAGCGACAGTTCTGGAAAGCACAGCCAAGTTGAAGAGCGCGAGCTAACAACGGAAATGCCTCTCAACTACCCTTTTGAAGGGAATCCTTGAGGCAAGAAATCGCTTCAAGAGAATCCGACTCCAAAATCACATTAGCTAACCCCAAAGAAGAACCCAAGTCGCAACCATGCACAAGGGCCAAGGCCTCCGCAGCAAGCACGTTTGGGGCCGAAATGCTATGTCTCACCGCAGCCAGAAATTGAGCCCCCGCATCTCTCACCACAACACCCACAAACCCCGTCTTCGAACCCTTGGACCAGCTAGCGTCAACATTGATCTTGAAAAAAGGGGGAAGAGGAGGAGACCATCGCGGAGGCAAGGTGGGAAGAGAGTCACCCATGGGACACAGATTCCCAACACCGCTCGCCAGCAACCCAGCGTCCCCCTCCTGCCTAACCGCAGCAAGGAAGCCTCCCACGGCATTCGAAATTGCGAAAACCACCTTGGAAGGGGATATGCGCCCTTAGGTGGCGCCTAATTTTGACTAGAATGGATGGGAGCAGATGAGCGACCTTCCTTATTCCACCCACTCATGACTCAAGACTCAACTCGCTACTACTTGTAGGCTGCTGACTTTTCCAAATTGCCATCCCAATTTGAATTTCCCACCTACAAAGGAAAGGAAGCAGACTCTTTGACGCTTGTGTTGTGCGATATTAAAAGTCTGTCAACTTTCTAACACAACTTGTTGAATTACTACTAAAACCCAACAAGGAAAATAACAAAACCTCGAAACTTGTCCTCAATCCCTTCAAATTTTAAAATCTCAAGTGAAGTGAGAAACATTTGACAGCCAGACTGAGTGACTAGTAGCAATGCAATTTAAACTTTAAAGGGACGTCACAAATCAGAATTAGGTGTGCTTTGCCTACTGCCCAACATACATTAAGGAGGGAAAGCTCTATTCACCTTTTTTCTGGGCTAATAAATTGGCTTTGCCTATAATCTAGCTCCACCGTTTTTCTTGGCTTTGCCTACTGCCCAATATACACGACTATTAATTACCACGTTGTTGAATATCCTTACCTTAATTACGAAAGAGGCGATGAGCACATTTTGTGGAGTTGAGATTTTTTGCACCCATTTTTTTTTCTGTGGTCTCTCTGTGCCTTGCTTAATTGGCTGAGGATTTTGTTTATTTTTTATTATTTTAATTATTGTCAAGTTAACATTAATTATGTTTAGTTCAAAAAGCAAAGGCACAGAAGGGTCACAGGCAAAAATACGTGCAGAAATCTCAACTCCACTTTGTGTGTGTGAACAATTTTATTTTATTGTTTGTTTTTTTATTAAGGAGTGTGATTAGTTTTTAAAATTAAAAAAAAAAGGTGAAAAAATGATGGTGTGATAATTTCTCTTAATAAGTGCATATTTTATTTTAATATTACATAATTACTGTTTTTTGTTCTCCTTATGTAAATATTGTGTATCAAAAGTGAGAGTAAAATAGAAAAAATAAGGATATGATTGTTATTTTGTCAAAATATACAAAATTACTATTTTACCCTCCTCATATCAATATTGTGTACTATAAAATGAGTCAAAATTAGAGAAAATTTTGACAAGACTCTTCTCTTAGTAGAATAGAAGAATAGAAGAATAGAAGAATAGATTAGAAAAATAGTTTCATGAATCAAAGCATTGAGAGAGGGACATACAGGACATGATGTGGGTGTCATGGACACGTGTTAAATGTAGGAGAAGCAATTGCATGAGATCTTGGAGAGTCTGTCAGTGTGAGAGTAGGTACGTACGGGATATGTATTCCATTCATTCAATCTAGTCCACTTTTGTTTTGTTCCTTTCCTACTTTGTTGTGCAGCGAAATAAAGAACGAAAGATAGAGCCTTTTTTTAAGACATGTCACTCATATGATCCCTAGTTTGTATTGGATTTTGGAATTTATGGATTTCTACCAGTCCATTTTAGAATTTAGCTACATGTATGTCTCTCAATCTTTTTCAGGAGAGGGAGAGGAAAGAGAAAATAACTTGTAATGCACGATTCCATCGTTATATGTGAGAGTGCTTGGTGTTAACAACACAGAGATATATATATATATATATATATATATAGAGAAAAATAATACATATTCAATACTATTAAAATAAGATATTCCATACCGTCTATCCGTGTCAATCAAGTCAGAGACAGAGAGACCAACGATGCACAGAGACTCGATCAAAAGGAGAAGAAATTTTTAGTTGCGACAGGAATAAGGATGATATATCACTTGTTTTTATGTAAATGGTGAAAAATTTAAAATTTTAAGTTATTAATCTTTTAACACACATATCTCACTATTTATATAGGAACACGTGGTGTATCATCTCGTGTGACGGTCACACCGAAAAATCCCTCCAAAAGGAGATAGAAGGAAGGGGCCTACCCGACCAGACCACGCGCTTTCGTATAAGTTGATATTCAGGTTACATTCTTCTCTCTTCTCTCTTCCATGATTTCGCCAGGCCACCCCACCCATGTGATACTGGCAAATCACGGTGATGCAGGTGGACTCTTGGACTCATACTATTACTTCTATATTCCCTAATACATAATTATTACTTGTATAATCATAATCATAATCCAATTGGCTAGGGAATATTATGTATATAGTAGCTATTGAATTTGAACCCAATACAACAACTATCTTATAAAGTTGTAAAATTTAGTAAAACGTTGGTGGTGTTGAAAAATGTTTATTAGCGCTTGTTAGTTTAAGACTAGGCCTCCGCGGTCCACCTACTTAGATAGGCCAATGCATTACTGAATCATCATCATCTTTCCAAACCATTTAGGCCTGTTTGGTATCCTATTTGAAAATTTTTATCATTTCTCAAAATATTTCTTAAGAACATTTCTTGAAAACAAATTTCTTTAAGACTCAAAAACTTGATTGGTTTGTGATTTAAAATTTTTAAATCCTAAGACTTAAACTTGATTGGATTGGAGCAGAGACGAAAAAAATAAAAAAAAAGAGGAGAAAGAAAGAAAAAAAGAGAGATATATATTTGGAGTGAGAGGGAAGGAGAGAGAGAAAAGAAATGAGTAAGTTTAAGTTTAAAAACTCTAAAAACTCACTTTTTATGTTTTTAAATAATAGACTATATTTTTGAGTTAGTCTTGAGTTCTGTTTTTGAAAATAGTCATATCAAACAAGTTTTTAAGACATAAAACTTAAAAACTTTTTTTGAGTTAAAAAAATTGGATTCAAGTACACTACCAAACAGACCCTTATATTTCTATGCAATGACTGTAATTTTGCTCACTATCCTAAAAATATTTAAGTTCAATTTGTGAGGTTTGCATTTATATAGAATATCGTTTGTATTAAAAAAAATATTAAATATGCAGTTGCCAGAAGGTTGAAAAAGAGCATGATTTGTGAAGTTGGTGGGCAGTTGGGGTTTCACAAAACTACCAAAATTACAAACAAACCCCCTTTCCTTTCTCTTGCTTTCCTTCGTTTTCTTTCTTCTTCGTCGTCTTCTTCGTCGTCTTCTTCCTCTCTCCCTTAAAAGGCCCCTTTCTCTCTCTCTCAATTCCATTTTCTGTAGCTTCGTGCAAGAAAGAAACACAGACGATTCACCCGAATTTAAATTCAAAGACTTTACTTATTTGTAAATTGAAGGTTAACGCCTTTCAGGTTTTTTTATTTGTTTACGTGTTTTGCGAAATCAAACCAAAATCCCCATAATCATATTTGTTCTCTATACACACAAAAAGAAGAGGAAAGGAAGAGAAGGAAGCAGGGAGACGAGACTCATAAATGGATGGCCTTTGTCTGAAAACAACTGCGCCAGGGATACACGGCATATCTTCCACCATCTCAGCGGCTGCAGCCCTCGATATCCGTACGAGCCCATCTCCATCTCAGGTGAGCGCCATTGGCCGCTCCTCTGCATCTGGGATTGACAAGTCCACAGAAACCGCGGTTCAGAAAAGGACGACGCCGTTTTCCAGATTCTCGTTAAAGCACCCTCTGAAATCCTTATGGCCTGGAGCAGCAAGAGGAGGTGGACCTGCCTACAATGGGATGGCTCTCGACGATGCCGTCCCCTGGCCCTCTAAGGAGGAAGCGGAGGCGGAGGCGGAGGAGGAGCGCCAGAGTGCGACCAGGGCGTCGGACGGTCAAGGTGGGAACTGGGTTTTGAAGATTTTGCACGTGAGGTCTCTCTCTCTACCCAGGAGAGAGGAACAGCAGGGGGGCAAGAGTGGCGGCGTTGCAGAGCTGCCCAGGGAAGATGGAAAAACCGTGGTGGATGATGATGACAGAAATGGGAAGGCTGACTCGGAGGAAGACGATGACGAAAATGATTGTTGTAGTGTTTCAGAGGAGGCCGAGTTTGATAAAGATACGATTAGTCGGTTGCTTAGGAAGGTTTCGTTGGCGGAGGCGAGGTTGTATGCTCAAATGTCGTACTTGGGGAACTTAGCTTATTCCATTCCTAAAATCCAGGTACGCTCACATCGTTCATCATTCCCATTCCCATTATGCGTGGGAAAATGTTTTGCTTTCCCATGAGAATCCAGCAATTTTGGCCTTTTGGGATTTGAAAATCTGTTCTTGTTGTTTGTGTTTTTGTATTCGTTTGAGGTGTTTCTGAGGTAGTGAATTCTGCATTTGATTGGAATGTGATTCAATAGATATTTGTTGCCTACCTCGGTTAGGAACTTTTCTGTACTAAGGTCAAGTTTATACACCAACCTTCTTTTCATCAAGGCATGGTGCATTGATGCTTAATCCTGTAATTAAAATGGCATCACTCAAATCTCATGTTCTGTTGTTTATGGTTGCATTATTTACTCGTTTGATGACGCGACTGGATCCTTAATAACTTGAGGGTCATGAATCATGATATGATATGTATCGGATGCTATAATTACATCTTACTCTATATTAGGGAATCACTTTGGACTCTCATATTTTCTTGGGTTGATAAACCATCTCATGTATCTCATCTCCGTCAACCAATTCAATTCCTATATACAGGCTACATGCATAACAACTTATTTGATTTATTTCAAATTCAGACAGGAAATCTCCTAAGAAGTTATGGTTTGCGTTTTGTTACTTCGTCAGTAGAGAAGAAGGAATTGGCTGCTAAAACTGAGGAGGACCAGGTGTCAGCTGAAATTCAAGAAACTGAAAAAAACCTCAAGGAAGACAGGGAAGAAGATGGGGAAATAAAGGAGCAAAAGAACAATGGATATCAAATAAGTCCATTTGCTGCTTATCAAATTGGTGCTTCTGCAGCTTCTTATCTGCATTCTCAAACAAGGATCATACTTCCATTCAAATCCTCAGAGACTGAGGCAGATAAAGATCTCTCTGAAGAAGGCAGTGAAAGAAGCGAAGCTGTTAATAGGATGAACTCAGAAGTGGCTTCTTTAATGGCAACCACCGACTCAGTTACAGCCGTGGTTGCTGCAAAGGAAGAAGTAAAGCAGGCTGTTGCAGATGACTTAAATTCAACACTTTCATCACCTTGTGAATGGTTTGTATGCGATGATGATCAAAGCGGCACCAGATTCTTTGTCATTCAGGTAAGAAAACCGATCAAAGGGCCCTCTCTTATGTACTGTACAATATTTATGCATCCCTCAAGGGCCGAGCATGTTGGGCATTTCGAATAATTTTCTTTCTATTAACAGTTAAAAAGGGGAACATATTGTGGTTTTATACATCTGTTTCAGGGAACTTTCCCCAGTTTTATGATTTACTTATCAGCTCATTTTGTTTTCTTAATATTTGGTATCTTCTTTCCTATATTTGACTTCCAATCTATATGATTTTCAGGGGTCTGAATCACTAGCATCCTGGCAAGCAAATCTACTTTTTGAGCCCATTCAGTTTGAGGTTAATCCCTTTCCATAATTTCTTTAGTTTTCCTAGTAATAGTATTGACCTTGTTTGTATGAGAAGTAATTACTTATAGAATAATCTTCTTTTTCCTAGGGACTGTATGTGCTTGTGCATAGAGGCATATACGAGGCTGCGAAAGGGATTTACGAACAGATGCTGCCTGAAGTCCATGCCCACCTCAAATCTCGTGGTGACCATGCAACCTTTCGTTTTACTGGGCATTCTTTAGGGGGAAGCTTGGCACTACTAATAAATCTCATGTTGATTATACGGTTAGAAGTGCCAGTTTCTTCACTGCTTCCTGTTATTACTTTTGGTGCACCATCCATTATGTGTGGAGGTGACCAATTGCTTCGCAAGCTTGGATTACCACGAAGTCATGTTCAGTCTATTATGTTGCACAGAGACATTGTACCCCGTGCCTTCTCTTGCAATTACCCAAATCATGTGGCAGAGCTTCTCAAGGCTTTGAATGGGAACTTTCGGAATCATCCCTGTCTCAATAACCAGGTAAGACGGGTACTGTCTTAGAAAGATCGTAATAGGAGAACAGAAGAACGTTGGATTTATCCGTTTCATTGTTCCCCTGATTTTGATTTCTGTATCTTATCATTTTTGTCTTTCCTCAAAACAGAAGCTACTGTATTCTCCAATGGGGGAGCTCCTGATTCTTCAACCAGATGAGAAATTCTCCCCAAATCATCATCTTCTTCCATCAGGCAGCGGTCTATATCTTCTAAGCTGCCCGCTGTCTGAGGGCAGTGATGCTGAGAGGCAGCTCCGCGCTGCACAGTTGGTATTCCTAAACTCACCACACCCACTCGAGATCTTAAGTGACCGGTCTGCATATGGTTCAGAAGGAACCATTCAAAGAGATCATGATGTGAGTTCTTATTTAAAATCTGTTCGTGGGGTAATTCGGCAAGAGCTTAACCAGATTAGGAAGTCTAGGAGACAGCAGCGCCGCAAGGTGTGGTGGCCCTTGATAGCACCCCGGAGCGTGCATGCAGGAGGTGTGATTGTGGGAAGGACTATTGGCTCAATCAACCTGGGGCGAGAGCAATTAAACTTTTCTGGCGTATTACAGACGGGGAGAGAGTCGTTGAAACGGTTCAGTAGACTTGTTGCATCGCGGCACATGCATATGTTTGTGGTGCTTTTGATACCAGCGCGATTGTTAGTCTTGGGGGCATACAGCATCATCGGTTTCCGGTGACTAACCAGCACGAGGTTACGAGGCATCAGGTAGGCGGGCGATTCAAGTTACATGTTTGTGGACGGGACTATTACTTGTGCACATGGGTGGTGGTTAGTGGTTGGATGGCAGAACAATAGATGATTCTTTATTCAATTTGTTTGCTTATTCGGAATGGTAAGCAAAATCCAGGTCCAGGGTGACCAGGGTGGGTGAGGGTGTTTTTTGTTTCATTCACATTTCTCAGAGAGATGATAAACGTGAAGCTGCATAGATACTCTTATTGTTGCGTAAACAAGAAAATATAAATTATCAATGGAATACACATACAAAGTGGATTTTACTGGCAAGAGGCAGAGGCAGAGGGATTATGTAACGTTTAAATTATCTCGGTGTGCGTAGCCGTAGACATCATCATCATCATTCAACTTAGGCCACCAAATTTATTTTTATGACAGTAAGATAAAACTGATTAAATCAATTTATGATGTTTTGGAGGAAATTTGCAAAATTGGCCGAAAGTCGTGAGTTATAGCTCACAATTCACATGAAAAAACACAAAATCCTCGACTCTTGGCAAGTTCGTTTGAATGCGCATTAACGAAATATTACAAAGCCATTTTTATTCATCACTAAAAGATGCTATTGGTGGCAAGAACAAATTTTCGATAGCCATATAATGTGTTTGAATGAGTGGAACGGACTCAACAATTGCCTACCAAAACAGATTCCCACAAACAAGAACAATTGACTACCAAAACAAGATATCATCTCCGATGGTCAACAGCACAGCACAACGCTTCCAACATAGAAAAGGGGAAGTTGGGGTTTTATTTTCTTAGAGATCAAGTTTACCAGCCAAGTACCACGAGTGCATAGCAAGGCTGCCAAATGCGAAGATGTTGGCAAGAGATGATAGCCCGTGAATCATACCAAACTTCTTATTCATGGCTGCCAGTTTTGGGTTTACCTTTGCAACTTGCACATTCTTTGACCATCCAACTTCTTCCCCAATGTTCTGCTCCCTCTCCACCTTATGCCTTTGCTTCATCATCTGCACCCGTCACCCACCACAACCACAATTACATTTGAGTTAACGCAGCACTACGATAGACAGTGATGACATGCGCATGTTATGGTCCAAATAAACCAACTTCACTGTGAGTGGTAGCTACTTAACCAAATAAACACACAGACGGAGTTGGGATACGTTTTATCTACCTAATCCGCACACACACGGACAGACAGACAGCAATTAGCAATTACCTCGATGGTCATGGGAGTGAAGACGAAGAGGTTGGTGAGATTGAAAGCAAAGGAAGAGAGCAAAAAGCCGAGCTGGTACTTGTCGGCAACAGAGGAAGAGCTCCACGGATGCAAATACCCAAACGACCCAGCTGATACTGCAAGGCATATCCCCACCATCGTGAAGTAGGCCGGAAACATCTTGCTCTGAAGATTCCCGAACTGATGCCGCGGAAGATTCCTATTTTCCAATTCATCAATCAATCAACCAATTTTTGTTCTCCGTGAACAAAATACAAAATTACTGACAAAAATGGAAATTTAAGAGAAGATAAAAGATGAATACTTGAACATGATGATGCCGCCTATGAAGGTGACCCAGAGAGCGGCGCCGAATGCGGTGGAGAAACAGAGCAGATGTGCCAGCTTTAGGTAGGTGGAGAGGGTGGGCGATTTCGACCCAAAGGTCTCCGGGGAGAATATGACTCCGATGGCCAAGAAAGCCACGGCTGCCAGAAATCGAGTCAACCAAGCCATCGCAATTCGCAAGGGATTGAAGGATTGAAGGAATGAAGCTTGAAGCTTTACCTACTTCTTTCTCTCACTATTTTGTTTTCCTCCGGAGACTGGAATTGGCGAATGGTAGTTGCTTTGCTTCTTTCTAGTTTTATTCCTGACCGTTGGATTCACCAATCTGATCTGATGGAAAAGTTGGTGGAGAAGCCTACTTTACAAATACAATATTTAAATTATACACGTTGACGACTCTAGTCTCTGGGAGGTTTAGGGTGGGTTTGGGGTTGAGATGATTTTAAAAAAAGTTGGTATGAAAAAAAGCTGGGAGAGTTTTTGGTGTTTGATAAACACCTCAAATTAGCTTTTTTTCAAAGTTTCATATGGAAATAAGCTGAAATTGGGAAGCTGCAAAAAGCAGCTTCAGAAAAACAGCTTCTTGTGAAAACACGGAGCTACAGTACCACCTATTAATGAAATTTTCAAATTCCCAACATTACCCTCGTTCTCTCTGCCTTCTCTCTCGCAGGCCATTCCTGAAATCGCAAAACATTCACACCCATCGCAGAACATTCGGCCTCTTCCCCTCTGCAGCTGCACCTCTTCCTCCTCCTCCTTTTCCTCTCTCTCTTTGTCGGTCTCAGCACTACAGATACCGTCGTCGCCTTCCCTCATTCTCTCGCCATCGCCTTCCCTCCTTCCTCTGGTAAGCTTTTCTTCTCTAAAATTTTGTTATTTATCTGTTTGGATTTTTTTAATTTGGGGATCACTACAAGAAAACATGGCATTTGCGACACCTTCTGTGCGACCTCGCAATAAATATTAAATTTCACTAAAAAAATTTGCGCGCTTAGATTTGGCGCTTTGTTCTGCGCTAAAAGAGAAAGAAAAAATAATTAAAATAAGATTCAGACGCTCGAGTCTCCCTCAAGCTCTCCGCCTCTCTCCTTCTCGCTCTGCGTCTATCTCCCTCTCTTCAAAAGCTTAAAGCCTTCTCTGCCACTCTCGCCATAACCATTGATGCTGAGCCACAATTGAACCAAGTAAGGGGTTATGGTTCTTGTTCCCTCTCTCAAATCTCCACTTTCCCTATCCCTAATTTTTTCGTCATCTCTCAATTCTTTCTTTTTGCTTGTAGAAAGTCAAATTCAACGTCATCTCTTCTCATTCGGGTAAGATAATTTGTTTTTTGTTGGTGTTGTTTCATCATTTTTCTTCAAATTCTCATCCTATCTATTCTCCATAAGTTCTCTCGTTATTTAGGGTTTTTCCCCCTTTTCTGTGGTTTTACGTCATCATTACTTGCTAATATTTTTGGTGGATTTTTTGTAATTTTGGATGTTGTGATTGTGTGCTGTATTAATTGTGGTATTATTTTGTCAATTAGGTGATGTAAGGACGAGGATCATAAAGAAAACGATTAAAAGGCAAAGTGTGATATACATTTCAATGTGAACTTCAGTTTACTGATGCTTTTGTTGTAGAATTTATTTGAACTTCAGTTTACTGATGCTTTTGTTCTAGAATTTATTTGATTTAATCCAAGTTTTTCATTTGTATGCTATTACTGCTTATTTTTCCCTATCTGGACTTGGACCGTGATGCGACCGATGACAGAGTTACAGTAGAGTGCTGAAGCCACTAGTAAGTAAGTAGTTTGATTCAGAATTTGTTTAGTGTCTTTGTATTTCTTACCTTTGAATTGTTAGTTTTTGCTTCTTCTATTTGTTTGATTTTAACCTTTTATGCCCTGTAGGCACAATGTTGCTGTGTAATGTACTACAATAGCCCCTGGTTAGTTGTTTTTGCTTTTCTATAATGTTGTTTTGTATGTATTATCAAAAGGACCTTGAATCCTTTACGATAGACATTATGGCTGCTCAAATGCTTTCCTTAGCAATAAGATGATCTATCTGCTCTGCCTAGACATTTAAAATATTGTCTCATCTAATTAATCAATGTGGAATCCAAATGGCACAATTAGAAACATTCTAGACGGTTTGTATCTGAGACCTCGTCTCCTTTTAATACAAACAAAATTTAATACTCTTAGTTATGTTACTCGTTTCCGTTAATAAGTTACAACTTAAGTTAGCATTTGAAAGATTACCTAACTGTTTGAACAATCTCCAATTGAAATGTGATGCTTTATTTTACAGGTGCTATTTTTTCATGAACCTATTCTATGTAAAAACATCCCTAGAATAGTTCCTGGTAATGGCTCGAAGTCATTTCTAATCTTGAGTGTAAGTAAAATGTTGTGGGAAGTGCTCAATTCATGTCCAATTTACAGGTTGGAAGAAGCCATATGTATTCGTAGGCATGCATTTGGCGATCGGTATCGAACCTGATACAGTTGTCAAAGGGCCATGAAAACTTGAAATGGTTTTTGGTAAGTAAATCTCAACATTCTAGATCATATGATTGTGCTGGTGAAGTAATTTCCCTTGAATATGGTTTTCTGCTTTGCATTTATCTGTTTGTAATGCCAAGTCCCAGAAGGAGTCTCCCCTGTTGCACTTGATGTTTACAATTTCAAAGGGCCTGGTATGGCCCTTTCTGTGTATAATGTTGATGAGGTTTTGTTACCACAATGAGCATCGCATACCTTTTTGTTCGTTTAGGCAAATGTGCTGATAAGCTCTAACAAAACCTTGGTTTTTTGGTAGTCTATTCGAGCGTTTGCCGACTTGTCAATGTCGTTGGCTCTTTCCAAGAAGTGGCCACTATACTAAAGCACCAAAAACACTATTATGAAGAAATAGTGAAGTACGATGGCAGGTAAATTTACCTTTGTTGGAAGAATTATTCAACATTCAACTATCAATTCTATATCATTTAGTTCTATAAGGAAATTACTACAAATGTGTAGTGTAATCTGTTGACCTTGCTTTTGTTGACCAGGCTGTAATGGCTTCAAGCGGAACTTGAAGCTTCCACACAACTATCTCATGGAATACAAGCCATATGATGCTTTGCTGCACGACAATTCATCTTACAGAAACACATGGTTGAGGGGCTAGATTGATGCCACCAGATAAGAGCACTAGTTTCAGAAAAGCTTTCTGGAAGGCGACTGATGCACAAGCCACGACCAGAATCGGTAAAATTCTTGCATGAAGAAAAGGAGATGTGCAGTCTGGAGACTTTATAATTGGTGGCAATCTGTACCTGAGTATATTTGTACTAAATTAATTTACTGATGGATTATCAAATAAATTACTGGCTTTATCAAACAGATTGTGCATGCTTCCTTTAACTTGTCTACATCGAATTTATGGGAGCATTTTTGCTCACCACAATAAACTATGGTGTATTTTACCATCACCTTCAAAGCTTGATATCTGTTGGCAAGTTTCATGAATGCATCTAATTAGACTACTTTCAAGTACATTAACAATATTGTATTAATGAATCCTAGCTATTTAGTCTAAAATATTTCAATTGAAGTAGTTTGCCATACTAATTAATATTTAAGATAAAGTTTATAAATATTTTTCTTTTAAAAATAAAGTATAATTAGTAATTCACCTTTATTTGTTAAGAAAATTAAATTAATGATACATCTAGTATTATACCTTTTTTGGTCATTTCACACAGTCACAGCTGTTTTACATAAAAGTTTACCAAACACTATAATACTGTTTTTTTTCCCAAAAGCACTTTCACAAAAAAGTTTACCAAACACCGTGCTGCTTTATTTCACAGCTGCTTATTCTCACAGCACAGCAGAAGCAGTTTTTTTTCAAAGCACAGCAATACCAAACTAGCCCTTAGAACATCTCCAGCAGCACTATATAACAAGCCAGTCATTTCTCTCTTCTTTTTGCTGTATCTAATTTACTACATTTTCCGTTAGACTAGTAAAAAAATTTCTTCCAACTACTTTATTCGGGACGGACTGGGATCACCTCCGGATCCCAGCCTGCTGAGCCACCTGAGCACAACATCTCATCCTTCCATTTTTGATCCTGTGGCCAGAAATAATGAAAAATTCTCACACAAAACACTGTAAGATGAAAATGAATGGCTGTGATGTTGTGGTCAGGCGGCTCAGCAGGCTGGGATCCGGAGGTGATCCCAGTCCATTGGGGACACTCTTTATGCGCGACGCGCGTTCAAGATCTGTCGTGCCACTGTTCCACGTGGCGCAGTCGCACCATTTAGACCTCCCGCCACTGCACCTAAAATCAAAAAAATGAAACAAAATTCCCTCCCTTTTACCAACTATAAAAAAATTATTATTATTAATAATTCTCATTATTTTTCCCCAAACAGTGAGTCGGCCTCTCAGTCTTCCTCCACAAGTTTTAGGCATTCAGCAACCGGATGAGATGAGATTGCAGAAGCCGCGGAGGCGGAGCACTATCTGTTAGTTTTACACCCTCACCCCTTGAATCGCACCTTCTTCCTTTTTCTCTTTAGCTTTTATTTCTGGATGAATCTTGGGTTGGGTTTAGGTATTTAACTGCTGGGAGAGGCCCAGAGAGAGCGAGAGAGTTGAAAGGATTCAAATTTCAATGACGGAGGGAGCTTCATCGGCCAAGACGTTTGTAGGCGTCCGTTTCCTTCTTTTGGGATTCGACCCCTTTGACGAGCACCAGGTCCTCCTTCCTCCCTTCCCTTTGTCTCTTACAGTCTTGGGAATTACAAATATCTGAAATTTCCATGTGTATGATACTATGATGTGGTGGTAGCCTTGCTTAGTTTTGTGTTAATTGATGAATCGCGCAGGTTCGATCTAAGCTTGTAGATTGCGGCGCAGAGGATGTTGCCCACTATTCCCCCATTTGCACCCACGTCATTGTGGATAAAATTGTGTATGTAAGTCGCTTTTTTCTTCTAATTGCTTCTCCAAGCTTCAATTTTGACGCTTTAATAAGTTCCTGCTATGTCTTGTTTTCTGTGATTATCGTAGAATTATTGAAATAGAATGGTGTATTATCTGCATTTTTGTACATTGTGTAGGATGATCCCGTATGTGTTGCTGCTCGAAATGATGCCAAGACTCTTGTCACCGCTTTATGGGTTCATCATAGTTTTGATGTCGGACTCCCCATTGATCCCACTTCGGTGAGTTTTTTTTTACCCTTTCTCAATCTTACTTGTCTTATCATTTTCCAGTTTTGATCCTTTCTTTTGTTTTGGGATCTGGCTTCTTAAACGTGTCCTCATTCCCAGTGAAGTTTTCCATAGTTTAAAGCACCTATGAGCCTGCAAATACTGTTCTGTATTAATACTAGCCTTTTGCACAGATTATATACAGACCTCTTAGAGATTTGAATGGTATTCCAGATGCCAAGAGACTAATTGTATGCTTGACTGGATATCAAAGACAAGATAGAGATGACATTATGGTACGCATTTCTACTTTTTTGCAATGCTTCTGATATAGGCCCTACTGGAGACTGGAGATTTGTTTCATGATTTGTTTCTTTTTTCTTTATCAGACAATGGTTGGGTTAATGGGTGCTCAGTTTTCTAAGCCCTTGGTGGCAAACAAAGTCACTCATCTCGTATGCTACAAATTTGAGGGTACACATTTAATCTATTCTCTGTTATGCATTCTTCTTTAACTCTGTACTTTTATAACAAAAGTTATGATACATATGGTTTTTATATCATTAGGGGAGAAGTACGAACTTGCCAAAAAAATCCCAAAGATGAAGCTTGTCAACCATCGTTGGTTGGAAGATTGGTAAGTTCATAATTTGTTCACTCTCTTATGTTTTAAAAATTCTGATATCATTTGGCATCAATTCAGATTGTTTCAACCAAAGAAAAGAGATTTTCGACCACTATGAATTGTTTATTTGTTTCCATCTAAGCTCCTTTTTACGTGCTTCAGCTTAAGGGATTGGCAACTTCTTCCAGAAGATAATTACAACATTAGGTGAGTTGGTTGTGTGTGAATTTTTGAACAATTTTTTCTCTGTAGACCTGCAAATTTATATGCTGATCTCTCACATTCTCAACAGTGGCTATGAACTGGAGATGATGGAGGCTGAGGCTAGAGATTCAGAAGATGAGGCTGAAAACACATTTGGGAAGCAATCTGGGGTGAGAAGCATGCATAAGAGTCCTCACAATCTAAAAGCTGGCTCACCAGCAACGTCTAGATTGCCTAAATCAGAAGGAGAGGTGCCTAAGGTTCCCTTGATTTTTGATAATGCCATCGGCAACTTATCAATTCCTCGGAATGAGAATAAATTGGATCAAACCTCAAGCTTTTCTAATTCTTATGTTTCCAAGGGATTAAGCTGTCAGGATGCATGCGAGTTGAGGGATGCTAATGGCTGTGACCTAAATGATCAACATCACCAAACCCCTGACCCTAAGGTGAGAGATGATTTCATATCGAATTGTGGTTCTGCTGGAAGGGCTTCGCACTCTGCTGGGAAATTAAGCTACTCAAGGCAAACCTTATGGATGCCAACAGTTCCACTATACACAGGCGATAAATCAAGCGGTGGTAGTGTGTCTTCTAAAGTACCTATTTGCAAATCAAGTGCCACTTTGAAAGATCAAGCAAATGACAAATTTGACCCCAATTGTGTTGAAGTCCCTTTAAAAGGAATTCATTTACGGAATGGAGAGGAGTCAAGTGGTATATTGCCTCGGAAAAGGGTGATGGATCTCTCTTATGCTAGCTCCAAATCACAGAAGACGAGTCCAGGTGCAAAATCAGGCAGTATACATAGTCCTTCACCAAGTAATAAATCTCCAAAAGTAAAGCCTACATGTTTGATTGATGGTTCATGCAGGACTACTAGCCATTATATTGTCACAAATGATGACCACTCTCTGGATACGACTGCCAATTTGAATGCTGCAGGAAACTCAATGGCTGGTGTTTCACCAACCAACAACAACAACAAAGCCTTTTCACCAACCAAATTATCTAATTTAGTTCAGAAGCCTTTGGCATGTGATCTCCCTTTCTCTGCCACTGTGATCTCAAGCACGGGGAAAGATGAAAATGCAAACATGAAATCACCTCTAACCACTATTCGAAGATTAAGAAAGTCTAGCTTATCCAACAAGCCTGGTATTGTAGATTGTGCTGAGGAAAAGTCTACAGCTGCAGTCAGCAAAGCAGTGGAACTGCAAAATCAGCCACAAGATGTTGAGGGTTCATCTGCAAGTAACAAAAAGTCAGTGAATAACAGTTCCAACGACCCTGCTGATCTGAACATGCTTAAAGAGGGAAATAATGACTTAGTAACAAAACATCTTAAGCAGAAGGTGAAGTCCAAGAAGACTCTGGGTTCTAGGCCTAGGTTAGTTTCTGCTAACCAAAAGGGGTCTGTGCACTTATATAAAGATGCCTCCTTAAATGACACGGCAATTCTTTATAATGCAGGGGATCATCAGAAATCCCCTGATCCCACAAAGCTTGATGTGCTTTGTCCAGATGTTAATGATGAGGCCCCAAACGAGGTGGAGGGAAAAGATGTTGACATGTCTGCAGATGTTGCAGAGAAAAACATTGAATCTGTGGATGATGAAACTGAGGCTCCAGAGGAAGAAAGTGAACATAAATTAGAGAATGTAGTTCACGAAACTAAGGGTATAGTGGTCCAAGCAACAAGTAAATGTGTTGAGAAGTCAGAACAGGAGCAGCACCTACAGGATCATTCTGATGCCTGTACTCCCCGTGATGCAATGGCCTCATTGGGTACAGAAGGAAACGGACGAGAAAAGTCAGTTTCTGACAACTTTTCTCTGATGGTTGAGCCAGCCGCAGACGGAGATGCTGTCAAGGGAAAGAAGAACCAAGGGAAAAAGCATGCTTTGGGTAAAACCAAGCTGAAAACTGATCATCCTGTCACGGATGTTAGGAAACCTAAAAAAGTTGTATCTGAGGAAAATACTCGGAATGATAACACTAGGGTGACAGAGAAGAAAAAAGGAAAAAGACTTGCAGGTCTAGTGGGCAAATCTAAGTGCCGCGGTGCGCCCCAAAATAAGTTAGAGAACTCTGCCAAAATGAAGGAGAACAAGCCAATTGTTGGTGGAGATCAAACTGTAAGCAAGGCCAAACAGCAGGCAGGAAAAATCAACAGCTAAATCTGGTATAACTCCGTTGAAGATAATTCAAACATCTGCGGAGAGAAGGGACAATCCTTCAATACCCGAAGGGAAGGCTTCAAGCAAAGTTAAAATTGAACCTGTTAGGTTTATTCTGAGTGGGCACCGATTTCAAAGAAAGGAGTTTCAAAAAGTTATCAAGCGTTTGAAAGGAAGCTGTTGCCGGGATTCTCATCACTGGTCTTACCAGGCAACGCACTTCATCTCTCCAGATCGAGTTGGCAGGACAGAGAAATTTTTCGCAGCTGCAGCGTCTGGAAGGTATGCATGTTATCCCCCTTAGTGTGCCTTTCTCCTAGGATGTTTGGGATTAGCTAATTGAAATTTCCAGTGCAAATGGATGCTTTAATGTTTTCTACGTTGAGTGCAGGTGGATTCTTAAGAGTGATTATCTGGAAGCTAGTGATAAGGAAGGAAAGTTTTTGGAAGAAGAACCTTATGAATGGTACAAGAATGGTCTTAGTGAAGATGGTACAATCAATTTGGAGGCCCCAAGGAAGTGGCGGCTCTTGAGAGAGAGAACAGGCCATGGTGCTTTCCATGGAATGCGCGTTATCATATATGGCGAATGTATTGCACCACCTTTGGTATGTTAGATTTTCCAAGTTTAATTTCACTGTTTTTACATTGTTCTGATGCAAATTTGCCTCATCTTTTACTAAAGAACATTAGATATCTTTCCCAAATAGTCAAATTCCTTTTTCATACTGCTGGGGGGTATTATTCCTCGGAATCGATTGAAAGCTAACTGGAGAGTTAACCAGAATGTGCACTCGTTGTCTTCAAACAGGATACTCTGAAGCGTGTCATGAAGGCTGGTGACGGAACAATATTGGCGACTTCTCCTCCTTATACCCGCTTCCTTAAGTCGGGGGTTGACTATGCCATTGTCAGCCCAGCCATGCCGCGTGCCGATATGTGGGTACAAGAGTTGTTGAAGCATGAGATACCCTGCGTAGTGGCCGATTACTTGGTTGAGTACGTGTGCAAACCTGGGTACCCGCTCGACAGACACGTGCTATACAACACCAATGCGTGGGCGGAAAAGTCTTTTGAGAGAGTGCAAAGCAGAGCGGAAGAGGTGGTGGAGGAAGCGTTTACAGGTGAGGATGGTGATGATGCTAGTTGTGGTGGTGGTAGTGACATACCTTGCGTGGTGTGTGGGTCTGGGGAGAGAGGGGAGGTGATGCTGATATGCGGCAACGAAAGTGGGAGCGTGGGGTGTGGAATTGGTACTCATATCGAGTGCTGCAATCCACCGCTTGAAAGTGTTCCGGAGGATGACTGGTTTTGTCCAAACTGTAGTTGGAGCAAAAACAGCACCAAATCGTCCAAGAAAAGAAAAAAGGGTAGAAGCAGCAAATAATTTTTTATTTTTTTATTTTTTTTGCTCGTTTGTTTGACCAATCTTGGAGGGAGCTATTTTTATTTTGAATTTGTGTTTTTTTTTTTTTTTTTTTGTATAATTGATTTTTGTAGATGAAGTTGTGGAGTTAGTAGTAAAAACTTATTCTAATGAATGATTCATGATTTCTTTTTTGGTCAAATGAATGATTCATGATTGGGCGTAGCTAGCGTAGATACATTGCATGCATTATGGCTAATTGCTGTTCGCGCAAATTCTCGTGTGCGGACTAGGGATGAAATTTTTTGCTAAATTATCATACCAATCGAATTAATAACCGTACCATACTAAAGTTGTGCCAAAATTTTTGTACCATTGGTAATGGTACGGTATTACCGTACCATACATTTTTAGTACGGTAATGGTATTCAAAACTATTAACAGTGGTATGCCGCATCGTACCACTACTATTAATATTATATAATTTATTTATTCATTTATATATAATTAGGTATTATTATCATTATATGCAATTTATATTTTTTTCCCTAGTCATTTATCCAATCATCTCACTCTCTAACCTCTACTTTCCCAATAAAAAAAACCTAAGCCCTCTTGCGCTGCGACTCTTCATCTTTTCACTCATCTAGCCACCGACTTCATCTCTGTTGCTCCAGTTCCAGCGACTCTCCGGAGTCCATCTCATCTTCTCCTTCATCAAATTGGGATGTCTTTCTCCCTGGCTTCGTCTATCAAGATAATTTTTGTACAATTTTAAAGAATGTAGAGATGAAATTTAGGAATCTTTTATTTTTTTTTTAGGGATATTGGGTCCTTTCAGCAATTCTTCCATCTATTTACTTCTTGTTTCTTAAATGAATCTCTAAAAAAATTCCATAATTAAATAAAAAAGTTTTAAAAACCCAAAGGGAGTGGCCAAAACACACGTTTGGGCCTTGAATTGGGTTGAAAAAAAAACAAATTTTGACCCAAAAGAATGGCCCAAAACAAAGTGGTAATTACCATTACCATACCATGTCAACCGAACTATTTGACATGCCGAAATTCAGTATACCGAAAGTTTTGCACGGTAATGGTAATAGATTTTGTCATACCAAAAGTTTGGTATGATAATTGGTACATGGATTTTAGTACGGTAATCGTACCAATACCACCCTACTGCGGACCATAAAATGTCGGTCAATGATACCGACGTTTTTAATCTGTTGGATTTGATCTGGACAACTCACAACAATGAGGCCAATTGAGGTCATTGGTAGAATCGGGTCATATATGACCTATTAATTAGTGGGTAAATTTTGAATAATTCTATAATATAAAGTCTTGGTGATGGATGTACAGATCAAAAGAGAGAAAATGACGAACAAGGCCTTGACGTGTCCAAGAACTTGATGGTGAAATCTAAAAGGAGAAAAAGGTCACTTTAAAAGAGAAAGTACTCGCCTAATACGTTCGGATGTAGAGGGGAACGCTAGCCAAATGTGGAATTACATAGCTAGTATCCGAAAAGTTGCAAAATGAGGTACTAGGAGAGTATAAGGGTTTTGCCCCACATCAAAATGAATCTTGGTGGTGGAAGGAGGAGGTACAAGAAAAGATTAAGGCTAAGAAGGAATGTTGTAAAGCCTTATACAAGGATAGAACCGATGAAAATTGTAAGAGATACAAGTTAGCAAAGAAGGAAGCAAAAAACGTTGTGAGATAGCAAAGCTAGCTGCTTTTGACGACATGTATAAGTTGTTAGATACCAAAGAAGGAGAATTTGATATCTATAAACTAGCTAGAGCAAAGGAAAGGAAGACAAGAGACTTGAACCAAGTAAGGTATATTAAGGATGAGGATGGAAAAATGTTCTAACTACGAAGAATGCGGTTATAAACAGATAGAGAGCTTATTTTCATATCTTTTCAATGAAGGACACAACACGAGTACTTTTTTGGGTGGTGAGTAATCGAAAGAGTGTAGAAATTACTCATTTACCGCCGAATCAGGAAAGAGGAAGTGGTTATAGCTTTGAAAAAGATAAAGCAAAGACATGCAATAAGTCCCGATGATATACCGATCGAAGTGTGGAAAGTCTTGGGAGAGACGAGTATAAGACGGCTCACAAACCTTTTAAATAAGATTTTGAAAATAAAGAAAATGCCCAATGAGTCGTGAGAAAGCATTTAACACTTATCAACAAGAGTGAGGGCAACATACAAAATTGCATGAACTATAAGGGTGTTAAGTTAACGAGCCATACGATGAAGCTCTGGGAAAGGGTAATTGAGCATATAGATTGAGGCATGAGACATGGGTCTCGGAGAATCAATTTGGTTTCATGTCAGGGCGCTCGATAATGGAGGCAATCTATCTCTTACGAAGATCGATGAAACAATATAGAGATATGAAAAAGGATTTGCACATGGTCTTTACATATTTGGAAAAAGAGTATGATAGAGTCCGAAGATGAATCTTTGGAGGATTCTAGAGAAGAATTGAGTACGAGTAGCATATATCCAAGCAATAAGGGATGTGTATGATAGAGAAAGAACTGCAATAAGAACTCACGCAGGATAAAATGAAAGCTTTCCTATAACCATAGGGTTATACAAAGGCTCACTTTAAGTCTTTACCTCTTTTCTTTGGTAATGAACGAGTTAACGGGACATATTCAAGATGACTTCCCTTGGTGTACATTTACTTAACCTTTGGCGAGAAGTGTTGGAAGCTAAAGGTCTTTGTCTAAGTAGGTAGACAGAGTATATGGATTGCAAATTTAGTGGAAATGAGGGTCCAAATGAGATAGGGGTGAAGATTGGAGGTCAGGAAGTACGAAAGAGTGAACGTTTTCGTTATCTTGGATCTATCTTGCAAAATAACAGAGAATTAGGTGGAGATCTCAATCATAGAATACAAGTTAGATGGATGAAGTAAAAGAGTGCATCGGGTGTGCTGTGCGATTGTCATGTGCTACTAAAGCTCAAAGGAAATTTTATGGGCCGACAATAAGGCTAGCGATGCTTTATGGCACAAAATGTTGGGCGGTCAAAAAGCAACACATGAGAAATACGAGCATAGCAGAGATGAGAATGCTTCGTTGAATGTGTGGGCAGACGTAAAAAGATATAATTAAGACTAAGGACATTCGAGGTAAAGTAAGAGTGACTGCAATTGAAGATAAGATAGAGAAAATCGGCTAAGATGGTCTGGGCACATAAACCAAGACCTACAAATGCTCTAGTTAGAAGATGCACTATGAATCGGAGACACAAGGCAAAAGGGGTGGAGAAGACCTAAGAAGACTTTGAAATAGACTATATGAAAATATATGGAGTACTTAGAGCTAACAGAAGACTTGACACAAAATCGAGCAATGACGTTCTAGGATTCATATGCCGACCCCACTAGTTAGATAAAGCTTGATTGTTGTTTTTTAATATAAAGTGTAAAATTTCACTAGATAAAGTTCGATTGTTGTTGTTTAATATAAAGTGAGAATTAACCATAAGCCCTGTCACTTATATACACTTTATATTGAGGAGTATTTATGATGGGCCGTTGGGTTTTGTTGTATTGATGATGGGTTGTTGGGTTTTGTTGTTGGTCCATTTCAATTACAAACTTTTAGAAACTGAAACTGAAACTGGGGTGTGGAGGGAAGGCAAATATATCATCGGATATATTGTTTCATTTCATTTCATGGTTGTCCTTTTATTTTAAACGGAGAGAGCATTTGAAACGAACCCAGTCCAAAACAAAATAGTGATGAATCAACGAATTGTTTTTTGTTTATTAAGATTATAAATATATGAGAAATATTAAGGAGACCCTTAAAAGTGAGAAAAACTTGTGTGGGGTTTGGCTTGCCTTGCCACTGGACTTTACTAAGTGGCACTACAATTCACTAAAAAATCGCCACGTGACAAGTCTTAAATATAATTTTTTTTTCCTATTCTTTTATATTTAGGATTCTCATAATTATATTTCTTTCAATATACATCAATCTAATGGATATTTTTTTGTTTGCTTTCTTTTAAAAAAAATGTGACAACTGGTGGCAAGTCACGGTTATCCACCTCAAATATTCCCTCCAATTTATGTTTCATGACTCTTTCACTTTCTTCTCTCTCCCACTTCTTTGTCTCTCCGACTTTTTTCTCTCGCTGTCATTCCGAAAAAATTCAGTACCCTAAACAAAATCACTTTCTTCAACTTTTATCATGTGAAGCATTCAAGAATCTTTAAGTTTTTTTCGTTATTTATACAGTACTTGATTTGATCATGTGAACTTGACATGAATAACCCACATATATAGGCGTATTAGGGTTAATATGTTAGCCTAATTTTGTATTTGTTTTCGTTAACATGTTAATCTAATATTAGGGCTCAAATGTTAATCAATGTTACGGTTAATATGTTGATACGAATTACCCACATATTTATACAATAGTTTTTTTCCGTTCTTTACTATGAGTATTTTATTAATGTGGTAGTCTAATTTTATTTTATTTTTATTTATTTTTTTTCAATTGATAGGTTGCAGCCGAGATAATGGAGTTTGAAGAAGATGTAAAAATTAGAATGGTGGTGAATTCTGACGCTGAAGCCTTTCAAGTACGGAATGCTTATGCTATGAGAAAGAGTTCAGTCTTCGTAAAGGGCACATTCGAAGAGATAAATTAAATAATATTACACAATGAGATTGTTTGGGAAGTTAAAGAATGTAGGCATGCCAACATAAACTGGAGGGAATATTTGGGAAAAGGGGGGGGGTGGGAACAAAATATAAGCCATTAAGACTTGCAATGTGGTGATTTTTGAGTGGATTGTAGCGCCACTTAGCAAAGTCCATTGGCATGTCAAGCTCCACATAAGTTTTTCTCCTCAAAAGTAAGATTTTTCATGAAGTCTCTGTCACTTCATGTATTTTGCACAAGGTTTTATAAAATAAATATTGAGGAGACTCTCTCAAAGTTGGACTCTTTATGGACTTTTTGTCACCTCACAGTTTAACGTCGATTCTCGTGTCAATGCTATAAAACATTGTGTAAAAAATATGAGATGACAAATAGTCCATGTAGAGTTCCACTTTTGAGAGAGTCTACTTAGCATTTCTCGTTTTATAAGGTTGAATGGAGAATCTAACTTTGAGAGAATCTCCTTAACATTTCTCTATGGGTAGTGTTATCCAAACATCTATTTTTACTTCTCACACACCCTCTCAATTTCTGGCTATCCGAATGAATTAAAGAAGATCAATGACCCAAAATTAACAAAAAAATATAAAAAATAAAAATAGATGTGTGAATAACACTATCCTTCTCTATATACATACATAGATCTCGATCGATTACAATGTGAAAGGAACGTTGTGCATTAAGTTGCATATTATTAGTTTATTAGTGTTTTCTTGTTTTGACAAGAGGAAGACCTACAGAGCCTACACTAGCGTACAAGCTCCCCAAAACACACCAAACCCTAAACCCCAATTAAATAAATTAACTAACCCCCATCATCATGATTCATAATCATATTCATATTGTCTTTGTTTGGATTGGATCGGTTGAGCTGATCAGGCTTGAGAATTGAGAGAGAGATGAGATGCAACGAGTAATGAGGGAGGGAAGGCTCAGGCAGCACGTGAAAATATGATATATATGATGATATGTATTCGCACTGAGATTCACATGGGATGGGGATGGGGTGGCAGCTAGTTGCAGTGACGACATCATCATATCTGGCCACGACTTAACCCCTTTTCAATGTTAACTTATGTATGTTTCCAACATTCAAACATCACGTGTTTATTTAATACACCTCACATACTTTTCAATACTACCCTTACACCCACACTCTTTGTGAAATTTAAGATTTCTTTTTATATTCTCTATTCAATTTTCTGCACATTTAATTTTGTCCACTCGAGGGTTTAGTCTTCCATCAATTTTCTGCACATTTAGTTATGTTTATAGATTTTTTATTTCATTTTTTATGAAAATATGACTTTCATTAACATGAGGAATCAACAGATAGTACAAGAGGAGAGAGCTAACTAGGCTCCTCTTCAATCCCAGATTTAAAATCATCAGCACAAACTGTATACTGAGCTAGTTCATGAGCCACAGCAAGCTCTGTTCTGCCATTGACAAAAAAACATTCGAAACTTTTCCCCAACATTTGTATATTCTCCATGATACAACCTTCTGAACCCAGACAATCCTCCATAGACGTAATATCAGCCACCACCAATGCATCACCGTTGACTTCTTGAGAGATCCTTTTCTCCCATAATGCACATAGTTTGGTGTCGTCGTCGATCTCAAGCTTCTTCTGGCACCCAATGGTGGGATTCGCAATGTTAAACTTCATGTTTGCTTCGCCGCCAGCAGGTGGATGAGAGAAATGCTCCGCCTGCTAAACCACTCGAATTCGACGAGCTCCTGGCAGCTTGTTTCTTGAAATTTATTGGCTCAACTAATTTGATTGTTTTACTTCAACGAATTTGGTTTTCGTAGGCTAGATAGTCATTTCATATAAAAGTATATGTCATTTAATAATAAATTTTTATGTAAGGTGTATTCAACAATACGTGGAGTACTAATTCTATATCATTATCATCATTCATATGGTACACATGTACTAGTATTTGAGACTTGAGCAGTGAGATGCATGGAGAGCGAATAAAAGCCAATCAACTTTCAACAACAAAGAACAAGACTTCCACAGCTAGCTAAAAGGCTAAAAGCCTAAAAGGAGCACTGCAAAGTTATATGGTCAAAGAAAGACCTACTTTTACTTAATTTGTTATACTTTTTGGACAAAAACAATAGTGATTTCGTTGATAGATTAAGTCATTACTATCGTATAAAACACCGATCTTCACGTATTATTTTTACTCTACATAGCACTTTTACTTTGCTATTTTTGTTTTTGATTTTGTTATTAGATGGTTTTGAACACTAAACCTAGCATACTCCTACTTATGTCATCATACATCCACCCTTATCAAAGCACAGGAAGGAGCATAACACAAAAAAAAAAAAAAAATTAAGAGAGATATAGTAATTAAGTCTTAAGAGCGCAATCACAGCCGTGCGGATTGTTGATTATTAGCAAGTGGTCTCGAACCTACTACTTTTCAACACCCAAGAACATGTCGCAATTATATAATATCGAAAGAGAGATTTGGATCAGGTTGGTAAATTTGATTAATAATAATACATGCATGAAGATGATTAGATTAGTGATAATTGGAAATTCCCAAATCATCTTTTTGCTTGATGTTTCTTAAAGGGTGGAGCAAATTAAGCAAAGCAAACATAATTGAAGAGTGGATTGAAAGGATGGAAGCTAAAGCGGAGTGATAGGGATAAAAGGAGCTCACTGGTCATATCATCAATTGCAACAAAAGAAAAGGAAACCGTGACTTGTGTAAATGGTCTGTTTGTTGTTGGTGTTTGTTTAAGAATGGTATATTTACATTAAGGGATGTATGAATAACACCACATCATAGAACTAAGTGGCAATGATATGTTTGGTGTTAATCAAACAAATATTTTTTTTGGGTTTCGTTTAACTTTAATCGATTGCATAAGTTGCTGAATAATGTAAAATGTCCCATATCATTCAACTTACAAAATGAATTACAATTTATATTAAATGGTTTCACTTCTAAATGAATCGAGGTATTTTGTAGTAAAATTTTGCACCTATTAGATTGCACATGTATTTAATATAAGAATAATATTAGTATGTGTGGTTAGCAGTGAGCTAGTGGCTTGTCTCGTTGAAGGTTTAACCTTGCTTAGTCACTTTAGTTAATCAATCATTATAATGGAAACCTTAACAACTCATATTATCATCTAGCTTACTTAAGTATACTAAAAAAAGGGGAATCCAATGTAGTAAGTATAGAAAAACAAACATAAATTTTTGGGGTAGTCCATCATCCATGAGGTTTTCAATTGATCAAATTTACTTGAGTTGAATGAAGTGCATGCTTGGTAGATAATTTCATGATCCAACACCACCAGAACGTCCACAACCCAGAAGTGGGGTGTGTGTAGGCTGGGACCAATAGAATCTTTTTCTGGCCTTTGGCATTGGCATTTGCATGGGGCCGGGGTACTAGTCCTGTCCTGGCAAACAGTCGTATCCTATCCTCTTTTCCGGCAAAGTGAAAACTGACAAGAAAGAAAAGGAAATAATGCAAATGCAATTAATTTAATTGCGTTTTAGCATTTTGGTAAGTTTTGGATGGAGCAGTAGCCAGCAGACAGACTTTTCCCATGCAACAGATAACCCCTTGCTTTTTAGGACCTAAAACCATAAACTCAATTACAATTTAACTACAAAAGCAAATAACCATCTCATCTGTAATGTAATTCTGGATGGTGGTTGTTCATCTCATTAAATTCCAACAGCCCTCCCTTCTCCCATCTTAAATAATCCTCAACTTAAAAGCTCTCTCTCGTCTTTTTAAGAATGACTTACATGAAACGAATTCACAGTCACGTGACATCTCTTTGTCCAATAATAAATGTTTATGTGTAAGTTTTCCCTCACATTACAATGTGTTATTGGATCAGAATATCACGTAATGGTGAACTCGTTCCATATAAGTTGTTGTTCTTCTTTCTTACAGAAATTAAATCTTACCAACCTTTTTTTACTATTTTAAATATATATTATGATTCGGAAACACACGATTTTGACACACATTTTTATACACCTTTTTGTGGGCTCTCATAATGTATTTTAGTGCGTCAAACATCGATCTTTTATGTCTTTCTTTAAATATCATCTCTACCAAAAATCACTCAAATTTGAAGTCATATGACAATTGGATTAAAATTAGTGTTTCTTTGTAGAACCTTATTCGTCCATTTTCTTTACTACAAATGAATGTCTTAATGGTTTTTTTATTTGTTTAATTTTTTGTAAAGATGATCAATGAATGATGTACTAAAGTATAAATGTTTCGGAACATTGAATTACATTACGAAGACCTTACAAATGAGTGTCCAAAATATGTGTCTCCGGAACCTTTTAAATATATGTATATATACCTCTCTTATTAATCACTCTGTATTCTGTAATAGCATATGCACACAAACAAACATAATGATGCTCCTCCACAAACACAAACGGTTGTGTGTATGATAGATATTACTTGAAAACAGTATTTTAGATTTACGAACAAAAGCATGAATGAATTGAATGAATGTATCTGGATTCTGTAATATCATTATATAAATCTGTGTGCGCGCGCAGTAGCAGTAGCATTACCATTTTTCTTGATTTTGTAAAGAGGCACTTGTCTTTACGGGGTTGCAAAGTAAGAGTGGAATAATTTATAAAGTAAAATATGTGAACAAATAAATAAATAAATAAAGCGCATTCCGCTCCTCCCAACCAGCACTTCACATGGAGATAGACGGAGATGCATAATTATTGATTATTCTTTTACTTTAGCTTTGGTTGCAACGCAAGGATGGAGAAAGGAGAAAAGAGAGTGGAAAGAAACAACAAAGAAAAGAACAAATTAACGGTGTACGGATGGAATCATGGAAGGACGGAAGGAAGCAGACTGAGAGATACAGAGATGCCCTAAACCATTGTATTGAGTGTTTAATTTCGTGTTTGATTGATTAGATACCCTCCTTCTGGCTTCTGCATCGCATCGCAGGCCTCGCGTCGTGTGTTGGCGTTGGACAATGGATTCATTGGATTGGCCACCAACCATGCACTTTCTTTCAATTTCCCACTTCCCGCAGTGAAAAATACAAACAAAAGACTGACAAACTTTTTCCTACACATGTGCTTTCTCCCCCTTTCACCCATGTAAATATCTAACCCACCCACGGATCACCGCATTTGCCATCTCTCCAATCTCCATTATTTATCTTCCTCTCTGCTCTCTGTCTCACCCTTCAATAATAATCGCTCGTATTCACTCATTTCATTAAAGGGTGCAACTTGGATACGAATATCAAATTTCGATATATTTCAAACTGAAAACTCTAAAATATTCTGTCTAATTCAAATTCAAAATCTAAATTTCAAAATTCGAAAAAATTGAATACGAATTGGAATATATGTAATATTCTAAATCCGATTTGATGTTTCGAAGCTTGCATAACTCTATCATATATACTTAATTACGTACTTATTTACTTTGAATTTGAAATACAATGTGCCTCAAGTATGTAATTCTTTATTCACTTACAACTCCCTTGAATACATACAAAAATGAGAATTTGAGAACTATATAATTTTATATTATAGAGAGCATGAAGATGCTGTGTATTTTCTTTTATCTTGGTATAGATGAAGTCATAACTCCCATAATTTTGAAATTCCAAAATAATCTATTTCCAAAAATACCAAATTTGTCGCGAGGTTATGAAATTCCAAAATTGAAAATGATATGCATTTCTAAAACTTTTTGGATTGGAATTGAAAACATGTATTTCCAATTACCAAAAATCAGGCCTACGCCTGCCTATATGTTATTAGCCAAGTGTATGCTTAAGAAAATAAAACAATTTTGATTATAGCAAGCATTGCGTTGGTATTTTCCCCCTCTGCTCCCTCAATCTCCCAGCAAACCCTAGCCATCAACCCCTTCGCCGCCGGCCTCTGGTTATATCTGGGGGCCGGTGGCAGCCTCTCCCCCCCCTTTCCTAGCTCCTCCTCCCTTCGTCTTCCCCATCTTAGCCATCCTCCACCCCTCATCATTCTCGTTTTTCTTCCCACATCACACCGACCCCTTATTCCCGACCTTTCCCTTCCTCCTCTCCCCTCCTTTGCTTCCCTCCCACCATTTTGGGTGCAGATTACCATGGATCTATGCCCTATACCCCGACCCGGGCCATGCCCTTTCAAGATTCTCTTCGATTTGGCACTCGTTTTCCTTGTGTGAGGTTTAGATCTGTGCTGCAGGTGGCTTGGATCCCCCTTGTCAAGTCGGTTCCATGGTGGTGTCTCCCTCCTCGACTGCTTCGGTGCTCTCAGCTCTGGAGGATCGGCTTGGTCTGGGAGCTTGGCGTGTTTGTCTTGGTGCAGCTCAGCTTGGCTTGAGCGTGGACGCCGGCGTCCCACAATCCAAATTTTGGAGGAGGCCTAGGCCTGGGTGCCTCATTCCCCCTGTTTTTGAGTTGTACACCGGATCCTTCTCGGTGTAGTTTAGTTCCTCTCGCCCTTGTGCACCGCGATGGCGCTGGTTTTTGGCTAATTTGGTCTTCGCCTTTGTGTGTTATGTATTGTGAGTCTCGTTTGCTAACAGAGACTTTGATGTGGTCTTGCACTTTCACGATGACTTTTTGTGACCTCGCTATTCAGCGATGACAGTTTTGTCTTCCGGTATCTCTCCGTTGCGACTATCGTTTATTGTGACAGGTCTATATTGGTAGATTTGTGCACTTGGCGACTGTTTGGTTGAGCTTGTGAGTGTCTACTAGGGGTTTAATGTTATTTGTCTGTTTTGTGCAAATTCATTCTAGATCAATTAATTGATCACTGGAATTATGTACCAAATGACACTCTGTAATTGTTTGGTTTTGATTAATGAAAGACTATGCTATCGTTTCTTGTAAAAAAAATAAAATAATAATAAATAAAAAAAGCATAGCGTTGGTTACAAGCAAGCAAGCGAGCGAGGGAGGGGATAATGAAGCGCGCGCTCAAGCGAACCAAAGCATTGTTTGGGTGAGAAGTGGCAACTGAAAAGACATGGCAGAGAAGCCAAGGCCTCCAGGCCCCCAACTTTTATGAATTGTATTCGAAACCCTACCCTATCGCACCCTATTCCCATTCAATATTTCAATACGACTACATTTGTGGATGCATTCACAACATTTTAAAACAACAAATGCGAATATGAAATTTATATATTTAATTTAAAAAAGAAACTTAAAAAAAAAAAAAAAAAAAGGAAAAGGCATCCAATTTTAAGCTAAAGCGAAAAATTAAAAAGTAGAAAATTTGTACATGTACTAGTTCAACACCGTAGTAGCTACTAGTGGTAGTAGATAAGGATAATGGAAAAAATGGGGACAAAATTTCCCGGCTTTTTTGTACAGACAGAAAACAAACTGAAGCAAGATTCTTCCCGCCGGTAATATACTTGCAAGTTGCAATTTTCCAATCAGCAACTCAATGCCTCATACTTGACTTGAATTGGGCGGTTAAACCCAACCTGCGACAGCAAACTCCCCACCACCGCAATGTCTCTGCAAAACACCCCTTGGAACGACGCTGCCGCCGCTGCTTTCGCTTCCGCTGACGACGCGTGCATATTATTGTTGTTTTGATTACTACCGTTCCTATTGCTAGAATTGAAAGAACAAGCGGAGGAGGATTCCCTTCGAGATTCTTGGGCTTGGGTTTGAGACACTTGCACTTGAATTACTGCGGCTTGAGTAGCCTGAGCTTGAGCTGCCTGTAATGCAGCTGCAGCCTTCTTCCTCTGTTTCTCCGCTGCCTCCTCCTCCGCGATGGTTGCCATCACGTTTGAATAACCCTTTTGCAGCAATCTGTAAAGCAACAGAGCCGACATCTTCGCTTTATCCCTAATTGAATCCACATCCCGATCATCCGCCAGCTCACACCGATCAATGAAAATGGTGGCCTTATCGGGCTTGTGTCGTAAGCAGAGCAGCAAATGCGCTCTCTCCAACTCAGACCTCGAACACCCGCGTCGCAACCCAATCAAAGCATAGTAATCCACGTTCCCCGTTTCCCCTGAAGCCACCCTCTGCTTCAATTGCTGTATCTTGGTCGTCAGCAAACACAGCTTCCCCGGAATCTCCCTGTATCTCACGTTGTGCCGCTTCCATGCCGGCCCCGGCAGCTTCCGATCCCTCAAGATGGAATTGTACAGAAGCTTCAAGTGTTCCAGGTCATGTAAGCAATCCGGCAAACACCTGATGGTCTCCAGAAGTGAGGCTCTCCTGTCCAATGCTTGTATACAACTCGGCTCAAGGGCCAGAGTCCGATTGCAGTCCGCGATCGCCTCAGCGATCCGTCCCGCCGCCCGGAAAGCGAAGGCTCGCTGCATGTAGCACTCTGCCAGGAATCCCTGTGGGGCTCCACGCCGTCCGTCCACGATTTTGGAGAAGTGGCGGATGGCCTCTGAGTAGAGGCCTGCGTCGAGGGCAGCGATTGCGGCGGTTCGGCGGCGGAGATGGAGCTTAATGTGGCTAAGGAGATGGGTAACGGTTTCGGACTCGGATAACATCCTAGGAGGCGTGGGCGGTGCGTTGGCGGAAGAGACTGTGTCGTTAGAGAGATTGAAGCTGGACAGAGAGAAACTGTCGTCGGACCAGCATATGCTCTCGCGGCGGAATGCGGCGGTGGCGAGGCGTTTCCCGGTCTGGAGGAGAGCCATGGCGTCCTCCATCAGGCCGAGGTGGTAACACGCCTGGCCCAGAACCAAATACCTGTGTCATCAAGTAGTAAATTAACTCAATTAGCAATTGTTTTTTTATGTTGAATAATAACATCAAATTTAAAACAAGAAATGGTACCCCAACTAAAGATTAAAGTTTATAAAATTGTGGGGCACATGTGACAAGGTTTCGAAATGTGAATGCCAATTGGGTTATATTTTTTATTTATTTTTAAAATTGGTTAGCTGGCTCTGCAAATATGGAAGTCAAATTTTCTGGAACACAACTGGAATTCATCCTTTTGAAGTTCTCATGTCCAATTTGCCCCAAGTCCCTAGCACTCTTTGAACAAAGATTTTTCCAACTCAACTACATAAGTCCACCAAAACATTACAAAGGAAGATTCACACTCGTTGCAGAGTGACGGACACCCTGCCCTACCTTACTGGTTAAATCAATTTGTTTTTCAAAAAAACTAATGAAAAAGACTTGAAAACTTTGAGTTTTAACGACAAGAACAAAATAAAAGATAAAATAAATAATACTAGAATTAATTTTTTAATATAAAAATGTGATTTTTCGTTAAAATAAACAGTAACAAGAGTTTTTCGTTAAAAAAAAAAAAAAGGAAAAGAAAGTACAATTAATCTAACTCTAGCGACCTAGAGCTGTATTTTATTTCTCTCTCTCTCGTAATTGGGGGCCAAAAATCGAGGATTTCATTTACAAAAGTTGGCAGGTGCATTTACTAGTGAAACGTATAAGGCACAACAAGAAGGCTGATCTGAAAATAAATAATACTAGTAAAGTCATAAAAAGCATAACACGGAAGAAAAACAATTTTAGAAATCCAACGCGCATTTACCAACACAACACAACACAACAGAGCAGCAATCAATCCGAGGGGTTTAATTTACCTCCAATGCCCTTCCTTGTCGCCGTTTTTACAGAGGCCTGCCATGACCTTCTTCTTCAAGTCCGAGACAGAGAAGCACTTGAAGGAAGGATCCCGATCCGGCGAGCTGGAGGACGAGTTGCCGCTATTGGCGGAGAGAAGCTTGACTCGCTCACGGGAAAGCGGCTGAGACGAAGTGTCAGAGCCACCAGAGGATGAGGAGGAGGAAGAGTCGTCGGTTGCCATTTTAAGGCTGGGAATGTAGTCCTGGAGCATATCGGCGACCTCCTTGAAGCGGCGGAGATAGAGGAGAGACCTGGCTTTGAGTTGGAGGGCTTCCTCCAGGCGCGGGGAGATGGCGAGAGCCGCGTCCAGAAGGCCCACCGCCGATGCTACCTCGCTGTATTCGTGGGTCGCAATCAGGCTTCTGGCGTCTTTCATATACTTTTCCACAATCTGTGCAATCAAGATTACCATCAAAGTTTAAACTAGCATTTTGTAATTGATTTCAGTACAAATGTATATGTATAATTATTGAGTAAAGAATGAATGAGCAAAGTAAGAAATAAGATGAAAAGCAATACCTTTCGGGTGCGGAGCCACCAGTGCTTCTTCTCATTGGAAGTGGAAGAGAGACAGGAAGATGAATTGGTAGCAGTCATTGTTGCTGTTAATCTCTTGTAAGAGACTTCACCATTCACCATCAACCCCCTCTCCTCGCCTCTCTTCCCTTCTCTTTTCTCTCTGCAATATTCCCTTCCAAACAAGGCAAGGCAAGGGAAGGAAGCACAAATATGTATTTATATATGGAGGCAAAAAAAAGAAAGAATGAAAGAATAAGAAGATAAGGGAAGGAGAGGGAGGAGGAGGAGGAGGAGGAGGAGGAGGAGGAGGATGATTCAAAATCTGCTCAAAAATTTGGAGAGTAATTATAAGGGGAGGAAGGTGGTGGAGAGAACAAAGCCCCCTTTTTTATAATAATTATTATTACTAAAAAGAAATTGCCAGCTTTGACTCTTAATAATAGAAATAAAAGAAATAAAAGAAATAAAAGAAATAAAAGAAATAAAAAAAATAAAAATAAAAAGAGAGAGAGAGAAAAAAAGGGTTTGATCCCTGAAGTTAATAGCTGGCAGCACCACCAGGCACACACCTCTCGCTGCACACTGTGGTTAGATTCTCTCTCAAGTCTCTCAACCCTACGACCCTATGACATGACCAATTACAGTGGGTGCACCCGGTCACCGCATGGTTCTGACTGGATATACCCGGTGATTTATCACGGGTTCTTGGGTTCGACACTTCAACCTTGTGGGCGCAAAAGATAAGGCGCCACCAAATTTGTGCCCCCAAAACTCTAACTTGGTAAATACTCGAGAGAAGGTACAGGCTTGTTGTAATAATATATTCGATTTACTTGACATTTTGCCATGAATGTTTTGATTAGTGGATGTTAAACTGGAATTATGATGTTTTTAAGAAAGGGTTTATCATCTTTTGTTGCAGAAAATGCAGTCGTTCATATAATATAACGCTGCTTTGTGGGTTATATATTAATGACCATTAATTGTCCTATTATGGCTGGTAATATGGATTAATAGCCAACTCTACATATAGGATAAGTATGATTAAAAGTAATGATGAATGAATAAATTGAGGACGCCCAAAGATAGACATGTTAAGTATTTGATTAATTGATAAGAGGGTGGTTAAGTAATAAGAATAGCTTATCTATTAATTTAAACTAACACTATAAAAACAAACCAAAGTAATTTCCAATCCATGTGTGGAATAGTGTGACATGTGAAGATGCTTTGATATTTTCTTTTTTAAATTTTTTGGGCCAGTATAAGATGCTTCTTAGCGATACAAAAGCAAGTTTCATTCATGTTCTTATTTTAGGACATGTGGGGACCAAATATATATTAACCACAAGATTATATTTATTTAGATTTAAAGGTTTTAAATATTTGATAATTTAATTTAATAGGCAAAACCAACTTAAAATTCATGGACTATTCGGAAATGCATTTTCTTGTTTTGGTTTATCAAGTCGTCAAATATTTTAAGTTTTTAGATCTAAACTAATATAATTTTACGGTTAATATGCATTTGGTCTCCACAAATCTTAAGGATCTTAAGAGAGTATGACTCAGTTTCATAAACTAAAAGAAAAGCTTGTACAAAAAGCAACTTTTTTTAGAGAATATGTTCTTTGAATTGTTCGAATGGAATGATTAAGGATAGGAGTATCTCTAAATTTCGAGAAAGGGGAGAAAAATAGTGAGTCTGATTATATGACAATTCTAACAGTAAAATGTAAAGAATTTTATAGAGAAAATGAGGCAGGGGGTTAGTAAAATTGAATCGATTGGGATGATAAATGGAAGTCTAACGAAAAGTTGTTGGTACTGTTTACTTTGACAAAAAATCATATTTTTACATTAAAAAGTCAATTATGGTACAATTCACTTTACTCTTTATTTTGTTCTTATCGTTAAAACTCAAAATTTTCAAACTCTTTTCATTAGTTTTTCTTTTATAGGAACGGGGAGAAAGTAGAAAAAGTGACCCTTACATTGTAAGGCACAGGAATCATGCTTTTCCTTTTGCTTTGCATTGCTTTGCTTTTATAATTTTTCACCCGCATTTCATATTTCTTTGATTATTAGCACACGAAATATGGATGGATGGATGGATGGATGGACTGCCACTTGCCAGCATCAGCATGGGCTTTGTCTCTTCCTCTTATATATGATTAACTTAATTTCCTTTCCATTTCGCTTTCCTCTCTGCCTGGAGTCCGGAGTAGTGGAGAGCGCCGTGCCCCCACCAAACCCCAAACCCTACCTCACAGAAACTCATTCATTCATTCCTGCCATTATCTTGGCCACGTCACCTTGTGATCTTCTAAGCATATGTCCACGTGTCGGGTCCCGCGTTTCAAGGACCACTCCAAGTGTCCAGATCAGCCAGACTCATGGACAATGCTTGCCTTGCTGCCACCACCACGACGGCAATGCCCCCCCTTCCTTTTCTTCCATTCTCAATACATTATTGGGGTTGGGGTTGAGGTTGAGGGTTGTGTGTGTGGTTATTATGTTGTCTATTGTAGGATCAAGCATTTTAATATCGCACATGATCCCCAACCCAAGTTCAAAAACAGATAGCAGTGGCAGCAGCTTATATTTTATATACGTAAATAGGCTATGAAGCTTCAAAAAACGAATTAATGCATCCTTTCATTTTTTTCATAACTAAATAGATCTCTCTCAATTGTCACTTAGTACTACAATATTTCTCTTTACTTGTAAATAAGAGGTCTTAGGTTTCCCAAAAACTACATTATTACTAGTCTATTATAAGGTTTAGTCCACTCCCCATCCTCTTAGTGTATATAATATTATCTGTTAAAAAAAATAGATCTTTCTCGATTGTGTCAAGAGAAATGCTAATGAGACATTCTCAAAGTGAGACTCTTCATGGACGCTTAGTCACCTCATGTTTTTTATAAACTAAATGACATGACATTAATGATTGAATTATTTCTTAAGTGTTGATTAACGTTTTTATTTCGTATTAATGACGTATCATTTAGTTTACAAATTAGTCTACCTAGCATTACTCAAACCTTAATCATACTCACATTTTTGTAACTCACACACAATTATATGAACCAAATGAATTAAAATTCGACATATATTTTTAATTAAATTCATGAGAAACGACTACAATAATTATACCTAACTAATTAACGGACTCCTCCTACGTGAAGACATGACGACACGAAACTTGAAGTCTTCGAACTCATAAGAGATGGGCGTGGTATAACTACACCATTATTTGCTTACAAGGCCATTAATTGTTCACCTCATTGGTTATTATATAAGAGAATTTTATGCGTTCCCTTAATTTGCATTTTTCAAAAAAATTAAAGGTCAGGTTTAATAACTATTTTATTTTTCATTTTTATTTGGAAAAATTAGTATCCGGTCTCTAGTTTCTAATGTTCATTGATTGAGATCTTTTCAGTTTTTAGATTTTGATGAAAGTCCCTAGCATTAATGTATTACTGAATTACATGTCAGTTACATAATTTTTTAAAATAAAAATTAGTAATTGATGATTTAGGGTTATAATACTCACACCCTTATTAAACTCCTAAATTTCCAAAATATAAAAAATAAAATTAGAATAAGTTTGTACCCATTAATTTTTATAAAAAAAAAATCAAATATTTAATCTTATATGTACCCATTCATATAATTCTTCAATTTTTTCAAATATTAAATGTACCCATTCTTAATTATACCAATTTGTTATATGTAAAATGTACCATTTTTTTAATATAAAATGTACCCATTTTTTTTTTATATAAAATCCATTCAATCGTTTCTCTAATCTTTTTTTTTAACTTATATGGGTACATTCTATTTCGTTGATTTTGAGAATGTATCAATGTCAAGTTTAATAGAAGAAATTTAATAATGTTATTAAGTCTAATATCTTTTTTTTCTTTTTTTTGGTGTTTTTGAGAATGTATCCAGAGACACTATATATTGGAGAGTATAATTTATCTTTAATATTTTTGACCCCATAAATTGTGGGTTTTATTTAAAATCTCATTAATATAAATAACTACGAATTTCATTTTTAATTTAAAAATATAACAACCTACATAGAAATACATTATTACATTAATGTCAGTGACTTCGATCAAAAACTGAAAACCACAAAGGTTTCAGTCAAAGAACATTGGTAGTTAGGGACCACATCCAATGTCTCCATTATTTTTAAGATGTTGTGTTTGAGATACAAAAGAAGTATATGGGAGGAAGGAAGGATAAAGAAGAGTAGTGTGAAGGATGAACATAAATTAAAAAAATGAATGAAGACAAAATGAAAATAAAAAGCAAAAAACAAAATGGTTAAGAAACAAGCCCTAAAATACAATGAAGTTTTTTAAGCTTTGTATTCATTATTGTGTAGGTTTTTGAAACTTTGTTTCAACATTGTGGCTTAAAACAAATGCAAGGTCAATACAGTGGTTCCCATTTAAAATATAGTTGTCGATGATGCAATTAATATTAAGAATGGGGGATGATTGATGAAAATACTAAATTCTTGTTGGAATGAGATTATTATGGGATGGGGACATACTAGACAATAATGGAGGCTAAGTTTGTTGCTCTTGCTCCCATGGGTTGGGGACCATTTGGACTCATGCGGGTGTACAAGTCAAGGCACGGGCCAAAGGGTTTGGTTTCTTCCGATATCCACACAGAGATATGAGAAATGAGATGGCTGCAACTCGGAGTTGTACAGCTAAGAATTTAGAATTCCAGCTTGTAAACCTTGGGACATAACCTTCCTTATAACTTGATGAAGAAGCCCATTTTTTAGGTACAAGCCATCAATACATGATATGGATCGGTCGAGTTATTGCATTTGCATGTGTGTCATTCTGTTGTGAGCTAGCTACCTACGTGTCTTGTCTCTAATCTATATATTTTAATTTGGTTTGGTATTGTAATATGGTGGTCAATTATTTCAGATCGATCATTTTCATTTTCTGGTGTTGCAGGAATACATACATACATATATATATATATTTTGATTCTATTATTATCTCTTTGTCTCTTTCTCCCATCTGTCTCTCAGCAGCTGGACTCTTGGGAGGAAACAGAAGAGAGAAATCTAGCTAGGAGGGAGGGAGGCAGTTCAATTTTATAGGATATAGGTTTTGTACTGCTCTCAACTCTGAAGTGTATGTGTTTGTGTGTATATATATTATATTATATATATGCTTGTTCTTTGTATGAAAGTAGTAGAAACTTGAAGGACGTACAACAACAAAACAAAAGAAAAGGGGAAAAAACATATATAGGGCGTTTAGTGTACCCCGTTTGTGTTCTGTTCAAACATATGACGTGTCGACTCTACGTACATTTTGAAGAGGAAGAAAGGATCTCATCATCTTTACGTTAGGGTAAGGCAGGATGGCCAGGTCGGGTCCTGGAAACCTTCGTTTTCTTCCATTTCCCTGCTCGTAATGAAGAAAATGCATGTTTATGTAGTGTAGATTAAAAAAAAATGACAAAAATTCTCTTGTTTAGTAGAGTTACAGACCATAATTGGTGTTATTTTATAGACTTTATATACTCCGGACTTATCTCCCAATATATGTTGTGGGACATATATATGTTCATATGTCTGGTTTGATTGTATATTTTGGTCGAAGAGTGATTTACATGCAACAAGACATTAAAGTTGCGATATTTTAAATTTACTACACGTTATTATATGTTTTAATCTTTCTACGTACATGCATTGCATGATAAATTTAAAACATTGTCATCTTGACATACAAGCTATTGTTCCTTGGTGGAAACACGCATGAAGTCATATATATGTAGAGCTAAGTAAGTAAGTTTGTTAGGGATTATATATATGATTAGATCTAGGGACACACTCTTTTGACATTCATTTTATACTGCTCACTTCATAATGTATTTCAACGATCCGTCTACATATATATAAGATGTTTGTTATCCGACGGCTTCAAAACATTCCCCTCAGTAAAGAAAACAGGAAAAAAGGTAAATGTGAGGAACTTATTCGATATTCGACTATATGTATAAGAACTCCGTTATGCTTCTTTCCAGAAAATGAATTCCTACCCTAGCTAGTTATTAATTATGGGAAAATACTTGCGTTCTCCCTTGAGGATAAGCTCATTCCTGCAAATAACGTATCTTAATGTCGAAATTTTATAATCAGAACCATCCAGTCTCTTAATATTCATTTGAAGGTACCAAGTAGCATAGTTATGACGATCTACTGATCTATTTGATATATTTGGATGACTACATGATCACCGATTTGAATAATTATTTGTAGGGATGATATTTAAATGAAGATTGAGAAATTGAACAGTTTAAAACCATTTTGATTTGAAGATCGTTTAGTCATTCATATGCATTAAACAATAAACAGTCCATAATGAGAATGCTACTTTCTATGAAAATACGTCAATTGATTTGATATGAATGAATGACTAAACGACTTCTAAATTTGACTATAAAAGATCATGCTGCTTTCCAAAAAATGAATTTCCCAACCTAGCTATTAATTATTATATATATTGAAACAGTAATTGTTTGGGCCCAAAGTATTGGTTTGGGCCAAGTTTAGAATTGTTCTCGACCCAAGAAGCCTTGCTCAGGGGTCGTTGTGGGCCATCTAATTCATGGCCCGCATAGCCAAAGCTGGCCGAGTCCTATCAGGAAGCGGAGTACTCCAGATAAAAGGTGAAGTGGGTGAGTCCCATCACGAAATGAACGGATGGAGTAGTTGAGTCCTGATACAAGGAGGAATCTCGGCGGGATGAGGATGCTGAAACTTAGGAAGGAATGTGGCATAATAATGAGTTGAGTTCAAAGTCCTAATGGATGTAGGACTGGCCGAGATAAGGTTGGATTGGGATAAGGAGTCCTGATCTGAATATAGTTTTGATTCGATCAGAAGCAGGTTTGCTACTATAAATAGAGGGAGGAGTGCACCATTCAAGCTCTTTCCAATTCAACACACAAACTGCCCTACGCAAACCCTCGCTCTACGTGAAACCTCTCAACAACCTTGAGATTTTTATTTTCTTTTTCCGCCAACACATCTTCAGTTTGGATAAACAGCACTGTGAAGGCAACCGGTGACATCTTCAGTTTGGATAAACAACACTGTTGCCGTAGAATCAACCGACCGCGGAGCACCTTCAGTTTGGATAAACAGCACTGCGTCGAGGCCTACTGGTTACTTATCCAAGTCTCGGTCGAGAAGGTTTCTGAATCGTTATTGGCGGAGGTCATCTCATTAGCTTTCTCGGCAAAGTGAGGTGTTACAGTTTTTGGGCTCGGCACATTGAACGCCGAGTTGTTTTATGATTGGATACTCACAAGTTAGTTTCAGAGTTCAGCATTCTGACAGCCGAACCACATTCACCATCAAGACATACATCTTTTTTGAGTACTTGTGCTCGTATAGTCTGGTGCCAGTTCGGTGTGCTTATACTCTTACTAATATAATCACCGTGACCGAACCCGGCACCGACAACCTGTGAACTTCGCGAGACTAGCAGCCTTGTCTTCAGGCTTTAGAACCCGAAGGTCGAGACGTGTTCCTTCCTCAGCCGAAGTCGCAAGATCGAGAAATCAGTAGCGTGCCCAACGCGACATCAACACATTTTACTCCCCAGCCGAGCTCGGCCGACGAGTTGGCACGCCCCGCACACCACTGAATGATGTAGTTTGCTCATTATTTACTCGGTCTGCGCGCCACGTAGGCTTGGTAGTTTTTAGGGTCAACAGTAATATAAATTTTCAGGGTGGCTATTAGTGTTTACAAGATCAAGATAGGAGGGAGGGAGGGAGGTTGCAGCAACTAGGGGTGCAACTCGGGCGGGTTTGAAGGTCAACCTAATCCTAACCTAACTTTTACAATTCAGGTTCGTGTTTGGGTTGGGTTTCATTCGGGTTCATTTGGGCTCGGGTTTAATTGGGTTAGGGTTTACTTGGGTTGGGTTTGAGTTGCACAACATTTTCAAGTTTAATCTTGTAACAACTTAGTTTCCAAGAATTCCTAAAAAAATTAAGCCAAGTGCATCAAAGCTAGCTAACTCTAATTTCATAAATCAATCTACTATAAAGCTTTAGGATTTAGAGACTATGAATATGGGTTGACTAATCAAAGCCCCTTATTTCCTAAAAGCTTAAGTAATTATAAAGGGTAATTTATTAAAAATTATTAGAAAGGGCGTTGGTTTTTGGACTTGGCACACTTGGATGTAGTATTAGCATTAATTGATATGGGTCATAATCTAGTTAGATTGGGTTTAGTTAGTCGGGTTAGATTGGGTTGGGGATGGACGGGCAAATGATCAACCCAACTCAACCCAATCAATGAAGGGGTTGAAATTGGGTTAGATTCAGACGAATTATAACTAAAAAAAAGGGAAAATTAGAATCCCCTACAGTTTTTCTATATCATTTAGATTAAACATCTGTGTCTTTTTAAAATTTGATTAAAGTGCTTTGACCAATAACTACCTCAAGCTAAATTACATGTCATTATTATATCTTTTAAAATTAAAATAATTTTTGAATTTATCATTTTATCTGCATGATGCACTTTTCCTTAGTTAGTAGAGATATTAATAATTAAACTATATTTTTTCTTCTTCCAGATATGTTTTTTTCAATCACAATTTCTTTTTTTGTTATGCAAACATTTAATATTATTTCTTTTTTCAAATGTTTTTTTAATCAAATAGTTGGTGATCAACATAAAAGCTCCGTGTAATTTTTTCAATTTTTTTGTGAAATTATATTTTTTTTGTTGTTTTTTTTAAAAGTATAGTTGTTTGACGAATTATTATTAAAAATTATTACGTATATATTATCTGCGGGTACGTTTGAAGTTACAAAAATTATTAATTGGTACGTTTATTTGCAATTTTGGTACGTTTGATTTGATATATATTGTTAATATTGGTACGTTTGATTTGATACATATTGTTAATATTGGTACATTATTTTTATTTTGGTACGTTTTATTTTGTACACATTGTGTATTGGTACGTTTATATTATTCTCAATCCTTTTTTTCTCTTAACGTACTAAAAGAAAAACTTATTTCGGTATGTTTGATTTTGTGGGATTTAAAAATATTTTAAACTATTTTGGAAAGAAAATATCTTAAATTGTAGATAATTATTGCTAAATTGTAGCATTATTATGAAAATAAATTGAATCTAACCAACTTTTTTTTTTTTTTTTTTTTTTTTTACAATTATCTCTAATGGATGAGATTGTAATTAAAAGGCTAGATTATAGGAAATTTGTTACAATATAATGTGCATGTAGCACCAAAATTATGATAAAAAAAGTTTAATCAAATTACTAAAAGGCATGAATGTTTAATCTAAAAAATTCAAAAATGAGGCGCCTATATCAAAAGAGCCCTAAAAAAAACCTATTTGTTCAGGTTTAAAGTCGGATTAGACGTTAGCGGGTTCGGATTGGCCCAAACTAAGTTGCACCCCTACCATTGTCATGCAAGGAGAAAAGTAAGGGATCGATCTCTCTTTCCAATTTGTAAGTATTGAAATTTAAATAATATAGGGATTAAATCCTTAAACAAAGAAACTTGATTAAAACTCTCTTGTTAATTAATTGGAAACGCTCGATCCCATTCTCAAAGACATGTTTGTGTCAAAGGGGGCAATATGTGACGGGAGCTCCTAAATATTCTCCTATGAAGAAACACACATGGTTCATCCGCATAGGCATAGATATCGATAAGGTTCTTGCACTTTGCACTTTGCACTTTGCTCAATTTGACGGCAATTGTTATTTATAGTGGTGATGATTAATTAACTGAGATTAATTTAGCAGGTTTAATTCATCCAATAAGAGGCTTTCGGCTTTCCCTAAGCCAAATATATAAGCCTGTGCAGTTGCAGCAGAGAGGGACGCATGTGTCCTGTGGATCAAATTTCACGTGGGAAAAGGTGTCCGTCCGTCCCACTCCCATGTGCAAAGATGTGCTCTTGGTTAATTAGCTTGATGAGTGAAAAATGGCCAACAACGCCAGCCTAATTGGGGTTGTGTTGGGTTGGGGATGCTCAGACAGACACTCTCAGTGGTGGTGTTGTGACTCTTGCTTGTTGCTTTGCTCAAAAGTTGCTAACTTATAATGCCAACCAATTCCATTTTTATTTCTATTTTAAATATAATATGTTTATATGAATATATGGGATAATTTGGATGCGATCTCTAATTCTTAACATTCTTTGATTAAAATCTTAATAATATTCAAAGTTTGATCAAAGTCCCTTGACTTTGTACACCTCATTATATTACTATTAAAATTTATATTTTTATAGTTTTGACATTAATTGTTTGATATTTTATGAGATTTAAAATCCTATAAATTTAAAATCCCTCATTATAATACTAATAGAAACGGTTACAATAAAAAAAATTCAAACATTTTGATTGAATAAATGGATAAAAACTATGTAAAAATAAGAAATAATAAATGGCAAAAGAATGTATCCATAGTGTTAAAAAAATTGGTACATTTTACAAAAAAAATTGATACATTTCACATATAACAAAGTGGTACATTAATAAAGAAGAATGAGTACATTATAAATAAATTAGGGTATAGATAAAATATTAAAAAATTATGAGTACAAATGAATTTAAAAAAAAATATAGGCGCTAAAAGAAATTAATATATGGGTACAAAATAAAACTAAAAAGAAAATACTACAAATTAAAAAAAAATGTTGCGAATTAAAAGTGGGTACAAACTAAAAATATAAATTTATGATACAAAGTTTAGGCATAAAATATAAATATACCATATGTAATTTTTCTATCATTGATTAAATATACAATGTCATGTGACGGTATACACATGGGTACAAACACAAAATAAAACTTTAAAAAAATATGGGCACAAAAAGAAATTAATATATGGGTACAAATTAAAAATGAAAAGAAAATTGGTACAAATTAAAAAATATTTGCAAATTAAAAATAGGTACAAACTAAAAATAAAAATATATGATAAAAAATTTAGCCATAAATATAAATATACTAATTGTAACATTTTTAACACTAAAGGAATATATTTAAAAATAAAAATATTTTATTATTCAAATAATTGATGACGTTATTAATACCCAAGAACCTTGATCAAAAATTGAAAATTAATAGGATTTTAATCAATGAAGTATCAAAAAGAAGGATGTGAACCTAATTTCTCCATTTTTTTTTTAACAAACGATATTATCTACACTAAAAAAGTACGAGAGTAGGCTAACAATAATGTGGTTCACATTTGCCTTTAGCGAGAATCGAACCTAAGACCTCTCCCTTACAAGTGAAGAAGAATACCACTAGACCGTACTATTAAATGACATGTTTATTTGAATTTTGAACCGAGATTTGTTGAGACACTATCTTATATATACATGCCCTTACCAAGAGGGATCCCCATTTTTCTAAAAAAAATGGGGACACTCTCTTGACCGTTGGATTGGCTTTAATGAAATTGTGTGGATTAGATTAAAACACAGGCCACACAATCTCAACCACACAATTTCATTAAAGTCAAATCAAACGGTCAAGAGGGTGTCCCCATTTTTTTAGAAAAATGGGGATCCCTCTTGTGAAAGGATTCCCTTATATATATATATATATATATATATATATATAAACTCTATATATATTTTTGTCTTTTTTTTTTTTTTTAAATTAATATTTGGTCCCCTGATACTAACGCTTTTTCACTGCAACTTATTGGTTTTTAGGTTTTGATCGATGTCTTAATGTATTAGCGAATTTACATGTCAGTATATAACTTTAAAAAAATATCGGTAATTGATTTAGGGTTTTGATACACACACATTCATTAATCTTTTAATTAATTTTCAATTTAAAACATTTCCAAAATACAAAAAAAATAAAATAAAATAAGTTTTGACTCATTAATTTTATATAAGAGATTTTCAATTTTTTAATTTTTTTAATCTTAAGTGTACCAATTCTTATAAGTTTTCAGCTTTTTAAATCATAAATATATAGATTTGTTATATGTATATATGTATAGAATTTGTTATATATATGTACATACATTTTATGGCAAAACATGATTTTTTATTGATTTTAAATTTTCTTATATGCGAAATTATACACCGAGTCAACTCAAGTTACTAGTCTTTTTTTTTTCTGCAATTTTCTTTTCATTTTTAACAATCCTATGCATTGATTTGACGGTGCCTACTGCCTTGGTATGAAATGGTTCATCAGTATCTTTGACCAACGAAGTGAAAGACCAAGAAAAGTCAACTCGATCGTAGTAACATGTGGTAAACCGAACATTTGTGTGTGGTGTGTTAATAAAGAAAGATCAAAACATAATTTCTATATTAATTTAATAAACATGACGGATGAACCATGTCTTAATTTTAAAATATGGATGGTTTTCCCTGGTGGAGACAGTAGCTGGTTAGATCCCCAAACATAAGGCCATCTCCAACCGATGTCTGGCCAGAGGGCTCGTTTGAGCCCTCTAGCCCTCCAAGATTCTCTAAGATATTAATATTTTAATGAACAGTACATGGCCATATTTGCCTCCGTCTCCAACCGAGGGCCAGAGGGCCAGATGGCTCGTTTTAGCCCTGTCACAAAAAACCGTCTCCAACCGAGGGCCAAACATAATTTATTATTTAAATTTAAAAACTACAACCACTTAAATTTAAAAACAACAACAACTAAAATTTAAAAACTACAAATATATTGAAGGAAATATTGAGAAATTGAAGGAAATATTGAAGGAAATATTGAGAATGAAATATTGAACAAGCAAATATTGTAAAAAAAAAAGCTGTTTGTCTTACTGCTGTCGGCCCCGGGCTGGCTGGCTGGCCGAACACAGCCAGCCCTCCAGCCCTCTAGCCCTCTCCGATTTCGTGGGGCCCTCCCAGATTCCAGAGCCCTCTGGCCTAGCCCTCGGTTGGAGACGGTTTTAGGGCCATTTTCGGCCCTCTGGCCCTCTAGCCCCTTCGGTTGGAGATGGCCTAACATATAGATTGTGGCACACCTGGTTTAAATTAAGTTTACTAATTTGATGCAAGGATGGACGAATGAGAAAAGCTGAAAGCTTGATGCAATAATTGGGAACAAACAACATGTGCAAAAGTGGTATGGAGCTAAAGACTTGTCTTTGGAATTCCTTTCGATCGAGCCCACCCCACGGCACTGCATCCAAAACAGCCTTTGCAAAAGCTAATTAGTCGTTCTTTAGATATTACTCAACTAAAAATAACACAAATTCCTTCTAAGGTCAGATATATAGTTTATTTATTTATTCTTTGTATGATAAAGAAATTAAAACGAGAAGCTTCTACGAGAGGTAGAGTTAGAAAAAATCTCACAATCATGTGAAACGAACTTATGGTTGAAGAGAAGTTAACATCCACAACAATCATCTTTTCGAGAATTAAACATAACGAAAGACAAAAGTTAACAAGTCTGTCATCTTTTAGATATTGAATACAAATATACGAATTTTCCCTGCATGAAATGAAACACTCACCGAAGACAACATCACTCATCCCTTAATGCATCCCATCAACAAGATCCAGTAATAACAAGAATGCTTAAAAGGATTTCGAATAACTTGTAAATTTTTTATTGGAAATAAAACAAAAAAGCAATATTGATGTAAGAACTTGTTCCTGAATATATATATATATATATATATATATATATATATAGGTATATAGGTATGGGTATGTAGGTACGTTGTGGGAATTCTGTGGGGTCTTCTCTTAGCATATGATTAGATTGGGCTGGGTTTGTTTGGGGTGAAGATGTTTCTTGTGGATGTGGTATTGTCCTTGTCTTTTGTTGAAAGTTCATGATATATACATACGTACATAACACAGAGAGATACAAATGTCAAAAGGAGAGAGCCAATGCCATACCAATACCAGCTGTTATGGTTTGTTTTTGTCTTGAGTTGCTGGGATGATTGCACATGCGTTTGCAGCTCTCGGTTATGAGGGAGGGCTTTGTGCTTAATTATGCACATGATCAGGCATCAGGCATCAGCACATGCAACATATGATTGTCCGCAGTGGCAGGAGCAGGATCACTTTGGTGAGTTGGCCTATATGTGTGTGTGTGTGTACACACACATAGTTTTAGCTATATATATATATATATATATATATATATATATATATATATATATATATATGTTAAACCAAGTTCTAGCTACCTATTTTCAGTATTACACAGTTACCCATTTATTTTATATATGTATATATATGTCAAACTTGTAAACCTTATAATAATAAAATGACGACAGAAGGACAATATTATAAATTCTCCAATTCCAATTGTAATATAAAGTAGTAGAATTAATTGTACATTTGCTTAATTCATGAATCAATTTCCAGTCTAATAATTAAGTACATTTGCATATCACGAAACAATTTCCAATGATAACATATATCAAGATTGATAACCAACCACAACAAAATGAAAATATAAAATCGGAAACAGATATATTGGTGTATCCCATTTCTTTCTTCCTCCTCTTATAAGTTATGCATGCACGCGAGTGAGAAATTAAGATTTGATGACCCCCAACCCTAATGAAGTGGCGGGTTTGAGGGAGACAGAGTGCATGAGGTCACCAATGTGAAGATTGTGCTGTCCCATTGGAATTCTTCGAATTCCAAACCTGTCCACCACACTAAGGGACTTGCACACATGAATTTTGATTCGCACCCGCCGTTGAGCCCTGGCCGGAACATACACTTTCTCAAAGGCAACCAGCTGTTTGTGAGGAGCCCAGTCTTGTGCTGGAGGGGTAGAGAGCACTAACAAAGTGTGAGACCCGTCCCTGTTGCCCACATTTCTCACGTCCACGTCAAAACTCACCGAAACCCTACTGCATTTTGCATGTGTCACTCGGATCGCCTTGACATTGTCCGAATCAACGGTTGCAGTTGTGTTAATTTGAGAGGCGTGATGACGACCATCGAGCGGGATTCCAACCACGGTGGGTGCAGTACCGGCTGCTATGCTAAGAATAAATTTGGTGTAGCTTAATCCATGCCCAAATGGGTACACCACTGGCCCTTTATAGAATCTGTAGGTTCTTCCCGGGTACCCTTTTGATGGGTTTGACCTCATGTCCATCGATGTCATTGCCAAATTTTTAAGGTACTCCTCTTGATACCACGTCATAGGCAGCTTTCCTCCTGAGATTTGGATTAACAAGTATACATTAGTAAATGAATATATGATGATCTTTTTGAACTTCCGATAACAGCTCCCAAGTGGAAAATAAAAGATAAATATTCAAAAGCTAGTCGCTGGACCTGGGTTTGTGATTCCAAACAGAACACGAGCGATGGCTGCTCCACCAGCTTGGCCCGGGTACCCAGCCCATACGACTCCACCGATGCGCGGGTCATTGTTAGCAAAAGACACGTCAACTGGGCCACCAGACATCAATACCAAAATAGTTGGGCCTTTGGATGCTGCAGCAACCTTTGATATGAGGTCTTGTTGTCCTCCAGGTAAAAGCAGCCCAACTCGGTCTCTAAATTCAGCCTCAATGGATTGGTCAAGTCCCATCACCAAAACAGTAGCATCCGCTTCCCGGGATGCGGCCATGGCTGCACCGAATAATGTGTTGTTGGCGCAAGCAACATCCGCACAACCCCACCGGTGTATTGTGCTTGCAAAACTCCCAAGCCCTTGTAGGGGCGTAGTGTATCCACATGCCACACCTACCAATAATCAAGTCGTATCATGTTATAGTATCACACCACGTGACAAATGATCTGATCACATTTTTTTTTTTGCTAGTGGAATGCTTACCGGCATAGTTGCCAATCATTGTGAGAGTAACATCAGAATTGGGGCCGATGACAGCAAGAGTACGGTGACGACGGGTGGACAATGGGAGCGAACGCCCGTGATTCTTGAGGAGGACGATGCCTTGCGCGGCGGCCTCAAGGGCGAGATCCTGATGAGGTGGGCTGCATACGTCTTTGGGGCCCAATCGGGCATAGGACCCGCGGTCTCCATCAAACATCCCGAGTCTCATTTGGACTGTCACAGTATTCACCAATGCATTGTTGACGTCAACCTCCTTCAACAACCCCTTGTTCACTGCCTCCTCCGAGTGCACGGCCAGGAATGGCCCACAGTCTAAATCCAAACCTGCTTTAATGGCAGCGGCAGCGGCTTCTTCCGGCGTTGAGGTGTAGTGTTGACTATTGTAGAACACCCCCACTGAGTCGCAATCGGACACAATGTAGCTGCCACCCAACATTTAACTATTTCAAAATGGTATGAGGGTGCTTAGTTAATTAGTTAAATAATGGCGATTATATATAACTACCCGTCGAGGCGCCATGCACCGCGTACAGTTTTTTTTAGGAGATTAGGGTCGGCACAGGTGGGGACACCATTGACCTGATTGTAAGAACACATGACACTCGCCACCTTTCCTTCCTTGACGCACATCCTAAATGGCACATCGAATGTGTCCTCCATGTCCTGCTTGCTCACCTGCCAATTCCAAATGCCATGCATTTTCCAGTATCAAACATGCACTCAACACTAGTGTTTCGGCCGTGCGTGACGATAAGATAATCCCTCTAAACTCTCTCTCTCTCTCTCTCTCTCTCTCTCTCTCTCTCTCTCTCTCTCTCTCTATATATATATATATATATATATATATATACAGTTATAAAAAGATAGTGCTATTCACACACCTCTTTTTACCTCTCACACACCTTTGTTAATTTATGTCCATTGATCTTCTTCAATTCCGATGGCCGAAAAATAAGAAAGGTGTATGAGAAGTAAAAATAGATGTGTGGATATCACTATGCAATCCTTGTAGCGTTACTCATATGCACTGCAACGTATATGCCCTAATTGCTTCAGTGGAAGTTGTACACAAATCCACCAGCAGTATTATACACTGTCCGACGGTATGATAATATATAATACAGGCTACAGGGAACACAATCAAATGTAAAAGACAAGCTAAAGCATAAACTTGAGAGATTATTTTTGGAGAGATAAAAAAGAAGAGATATTTTGGGAGGAATATAAGTAAACTCCCGTAAGGAGGAACTTTTGCACGAGTACAATGCAACAGTGACGACAGCTCATAATAATCACATGACGTCATATAAAAAAAATTATATGCACGTGACATTGTATGATTCACACGACAATAACTTGTATCTAGCCCATAAGTCTTTCTGCTCCTCATAGTGGGTTCCGGTCGTTGGGCAGTTAATAAGTATACAAGAGTGGCTGCAGGTGCAGGGTGGCAGCAAACTCTCAAGTCTCATCTCGTATTCACATGCGCATGGACATAAATTTCCAAGAGTGGATCACCAACTTACTCATGATAAGAGTCTTTACATATACATATACATATATAATATAATTGCTACCCTAAATTATTAGATTATCAAATAACTACAGTAAATCATGCCAGAGACTCAAAATCAAGTATGAGATACGTTGTGTGGCCATTAAAGAAGGAAATTCATCTATTCCCTTGCATAGATATTTTCCCTTTATCCTTCCCATTACGTGACAAAGAGAAACAAATATGCATGCAAAAAATATAGGGAGTTTTAACGAAAAGTCCGCGGTACTGTTCACTTTAACGAAAAATCACATTTTTACACTAAAAAGTCAAACCTAGTACTATTCACTTTACCCTTTATTTTGTCCTTCTCGTTAAAACTCAAAGTTTTCAAACTCTTTTCGTCAGTTTTCCTAAAAATATATTCCATTACAGAAGCGTTATGTACGTAAGAATGTGATTTTATGAATGTATATGCGATCATGTTGTATTATCAATTACTACATACGTACCCTGGCGTTAAAGTGAAAACGATCAACTCCATTCCAGTTGTCGAGGTCATAAGCGGTGAAGTGCTTACAGCAAGCCGCCACCTTCAACCGGTTACCGTCATTTCCCTGCAACCCCCTAACGTAGCTTGCAGCATATCTACCCACTACGGTTGGGTCTTCACCGGGAGTCTCCTGTGCCCGGCCCCACCGTGGGTCTCTCAGTACGTTCACATTTGGGCTCCAATACGTAAGGCCAGCCACACCGCCGTTGTACATTGCTCTTGCTTCGTCTGACACGACCTGCACCAACGTATATATATGTATTATATCCCCAATTGCGCACATTAGTATGTTCACTTTAGAAAATTTAGACCTACTAATGCTAGAATACGCACGCTAGTTAGGTTTGTCATTGGAATACTCAACGCGATCCAAGTTGAGAGAAATTGCTCATCCAATTGAGAACCACTACCAGTACTAGATCTGGACGAAACTTAAAAGTAATGCCTTACAGCTTCTGCACCATGGCATGGGCTAGAAATTAGAAAAGTATAAAGCAGTTCACCGACCTTTGTAACCCCACTTGTTAACATATTCATATCTCAACCGAGAAAAATTATAGAACAATTTAATTGCATGATAGGTTAGACCACTTTTTAAATAAAACATACTGTTTGTATTTTGAGTACTATACTATGCAACCTCACACATGCATGAGCCTCAATGCGTGAAGCACCACTCTTTGTGAGCATCTTTAACCAACCACGTGATCAGAGGAGTTTAGTAAAAAGAAAAAAATTCTATTTCAAGTTTTAACCGCCATTTCACATTAATGAATTTACAGTAAAAAACTTGATAACCGAGACATAATGAAAGATAAGGATAAACAAGCAAGTTGCACATAAAAGTTGCAAGCCTTTCATGAAGCTATTCGCAATTAACATCGGACCATAAATCTGCCTTTTCAACATTATAATTCTGAGAACATAATTAAAGTGGAATAATACTAATTCTCAGCATACATGTGACATCATTTCCCTCTGTTTTGTTTTATGTAGGATGTACTGTTTTCCCACAGATACGTCACTCTATTTATATTGCTAATCTTTGGCTTCTGGATCACTAAACCAAACGTACTCACAACGCTAGCTTAACACTCATATAAAGTGCCGGTAATCCAACTTGTATATTTGGATACTAATTATTCGATTTCTACCCAACAGAAACAATACTGAAGTTTCATGCTTAAGAAACAAAACAAACAAAACGACGAGAACCGAAAGCTGCATGTCATTCACACTCACAGTCACAGCCCAAAAGGCAAAAGCACAAAGCTGCCTTTTCTTTCACTCTTCTAATATATTTCAGTATTACTGAATACACTAATTAATAGAAGAAGAATATTAAAGAGAGCAAAAAAATCTCACCCGTCCGATGGCTTCCCACAGAGAAGCATTGAAGGAAGCAGCCGGTTGTAATGACTTGAGGGAAGCTAGTGGCGCCAGGGAAGTCCCCACCAAACTTAGTCCCGGGGCCCACATTGGAAACGCCGTGAAGTGCCTCGGACCACCATTCGTAGCCTTTGATGCCAAGGCGTGCGACAGGCAGAGCAGTGTTCACCAGCAGCTTAACCTTCTCTTGCAATGTCAACCTTCCGAGAAGGTCCCTCACTCTGTCTTGTACGGGCAATGTCGCACGGCAAAACGGCAAGTCCTTGGTCGCCGCATCTTTTGGGTTGCAAGCGAAGGACTCACCGGCTTCGCAGGTTTTGGGTTGTTCGAAAAGACCCCAAACTAAAACTAAAAGAAGGAGAAGGCTGCAGAGCTTAATAATGGCGGGCGTGGGAGCAGCCATTAATAATTTGTAATTAATGGCTAAGCAACCGACTGCGCAGCAAGCCCTGAAAAAAATTGTGTTTTGAGAAGGGATGGGCGCTGTGAGAGGCAAAGTGATATAGTATATATAGTCCATACTGCTACTGGCAAACATGATATGGATGATGTAAGACAGGCGCATTGATGCATGATTAGAATATTGGATATTCATGAATAATGTTGTTAGAATAATGTAAAAGTGTAGTAGGTGGTAATATGTTAGTTAACGGAAGTATTAATGTGATTAGTAGTAGTTAACTTATTCTTACAAAAAAATTCTATGGTATTAGAACATGCGTGGATTGATATCAAATCTTTATTTGCCTTGCCCAAATTATTGGATCTTTTACTTAATAAGTGATATTCACATGCTTGACTTCAATGAATTTTTTTTTTTTTTTTTTTTTTTGAACAACGACTTCAATGAATTTAACATGTAAGAAAACGTACGTTTTTGTGTATAAATTTTACATTAAAAAAATTAAACCATTGCATTGTAATTTAAATAATACTGAGCCTCTTCACTGATTAGTTATTATTAGTGATAACAAAAATTCATGATTGAATTTACCAGCTGCCATTTCCATTTGAAAGTCTAATTAACAAGTGACTTCGCAAGCAAGTTAAATGAATAAACTTAGAAGATCAGAAGAGTAGGTTTTGGTAGGGCATCCGACGGCACTCATGGCAGACGTTAATTGGATTGATGAAACATGGATAGGCATTCCTTTTCCAAGAAATGTCCGGTTTCTTACCATAGTTTTATACCACATTTATTTACCATCTTAGGTGGCAGACGAGTTTGACAAGTTACATCATTTAATTTCAATCTTTTTATTAATTAAAACACTTAAATAATCTTAGGTGGAAGAAGGAGACTCCTCGTATACCACAATCATCATTTAAAAATATTGAAATTAAATGATGTAGCTTGTTCAACTCATCTGCCACCTAAGATGGTAAAAAAATGTGGTATAAAAATATGGCAAGAATAACATTAATCAACTGCTTATAATACAAGTATGTTGGGGATACATTTAACCACCAGGACTATACATAAAAGTCTACCACTACCAGAATACTTCTTCAATTATCTAACTTGTTACTCAAGCATGGGCATTAACAACTAATAATGATGAGAAAATCTTGTTTTCCTTTTTTTACTGACAAAAAATTAAAACTTGTAAATCAAGCATGAAAGTCGAGTATTTTAGTATGGTCTTGTAACTAAGTAGCGTAATTAAGTAAGCATGTATAGAGGTGAAGTCAAGTAGGCAAGAGATTTATTATCACCTTTTATTGGCTATAGCGTTTCAGTTCAATAATAGAATCGTCCCAAATGCTATATAAGGTAAAATTAACACACCCTAGCAAGTCCAATGGATCCAATGAAGTAAGGAAATACGTAGCCAAACTCTATTTAATGAGCCAAATAGGCGAAATCACGCTCCAATAGAGTAGTCAATTGATTAGGCAACATTGCCTACTTCTACATGAATAGTAACTAGACCCCACATTTTTATTTATAAATTCTATGTGAGAGGAAGGAAACAAAATAAAAGATAATCAAATGTCAAAGGTAAAAATAAAATAAAATTTCGCTTACTTTCTTTGCCCATTACAATAAAAAAGATATTTTTATCATGAGACAATTAAGTAAACAACGTGTCACATTAACCATTATAACACAATTTTGCGTATTATGTTTGCCTGCACCTTTGAAAACGTTCGAAGACCTCAAATTAGTAGAATAGGCCCCACGCCAACGAAGTTTGATAATGTAATTGGCCGCCTCTTAAAAAGACTTGGTAATTACATTACCGAAATCTGAGGACTTTTTTGAAGAACTAGGAATAGCATTCCAGGGCACAGAGGCCAAAGGGAAGAACAAAGAAAGCCCAACGACGGCTAACAAACAACAAAGGACACCCAAATAAGCAAAGAAAGGGGCTACAACCAAAGACACGCCAACCAAATGGAAGTGTCACCCCCAGCTAAGCCATACAAAAGTTAATGAGGACAAGGAAAACTGTCCTTATTTAAAATTAAAACCAACGAAGATGGGGGCCTAACAACCCAAACAACATCACTCATCTCCGTACATGCCCGCGACGCAAGCGAATCCGCCGCCAAGTTGGCTGATCTTGGAATCCAAGACCAGCGACAGTTCTGGAAAGATCTCCCAAGTTGTTTCGCTCTTGCCAGAAAAGGAAAAGCCTCCCAACTGCCATTCTCAAGAGAAACGTTTAGGCAAGAAACCGCCTCTCGAGAGTCCGATTCCAAAATAACATCTGAGAAGCCAAGCGAAGCACCCAACTCGCATCCACGCAAGAGGGCCAAAGCTTCGGTTGCTACTGCATTAGGTGCCCATACTTGGTACCTCACTGCAGCAATATAATTAGCCTGTGCATCCCTTACAATAATTCCCACAAAACCCGTCTTCGACAACTTAGACCAACTGGCATCAACATTTATTTTAACAAAAGGGGAAGGGGGAGGGATCCAGCTAGGAGGAAACACGGGAGTGGCTCCAACCTCAGACCGCACCCCAACAGAGACAACTTCAGAAATAGAGGCCGCAAGGTAGCAGCCCACAGCATTAGAGATAACAAAGACCACTTTGGACGGGTTAATTCGCGCGTGATTGAATACAAAATCACATCGCGCTTTCCAAATGAACCAGCACGTAAAAGCAACATTTGTTTGAATCCACCCCCAATCATGAGAACCCATAGAAGCGGGGGAAATGAATGCCTGCAACCAAGAAGTCCAAGAGGTAATAACAGGCGCATTCACCTTGTAACTCAAAACCCCCCCCCCCCAAACCAGACTGAATGGACCCACGGGCAGAGTAGGAAGATGTGCTCCGTGGTTTCCTCTTCGCAGAGGCAAACAGGACATATGGGCGATGAGGAAGATCGACGTCTGAACAGATTAGTGTTGGTAGCGAGGGCGCAATGGAGAGAGCTCCAAAGAAAGTTGGAAGCAAACTACTCTTTCGAAGGCGGGCAAGGAGGTCTTAATCAAGGCAGTGGCCCAAGCGATCCCGGCTTACCCTATGAGAATTTTTAAATTCCCTTCTTTAGTTTATAAGGAATTGGATGAGTTGATTGCAAAATTTTGGTGGGGGAACAATGGAGGCAACAGTAAGATTCATTGGGTGTCCGAAGAGGTTTTGGGTCTTCCAAAAAATATGGGCGGCATGGGCTTTCGGAATTTTAAAGAGTTCAATGATGCTTTACTAGCTAAACAATGTTGGCGCCTTCTTGGAGATCCATCCTCGCTTTGGGCTCGTGTTCTTAAGGCCAGTTATTTCCCGCATTGCTCTTTTTTGGAGGCCAATAAAGGGGCCTGTGCTTCTTGGGCCTGGAGTAGTTTGCTTTCGGGTTGAAATCTTCTACTTGGTGGTTCACACTGGCAAATAATGAATGGGAGGGATGTTCGAGTTTGGGTGGATCGCTGGTTACCTTCACTTCCCTCGAGGCATCCTACCCCGCTTGGGGAAGTGGCTGTGACTCATAATCTGCGGGTTAGCTCCCTTATCTGTCCTGATTCCCGTCATTGGGATTTGACCTTTCTATCTAATTTCCTTTCAGCGGAGGAGCAGGAGGCTATTAGTCAAACGCCGATCGGGGACCTGCATAGAAGGGATCGGCTCATTTGGGCTGCTTCAAAGAATGGGGTTTATTTGGTCAAATCCGGGTACCGGTGGCTGCAAGGGAGATCCTTAAGTTTGAGAGATTCTCGTCTTCCATATGTTCGCTCGGTCCCGGAAGAAATCTGAGGACTTTGTCATGGTATTATAGCTAGCTTTCTAGAAAACGGGGGATGCTCGTGCAATATATCATGAAGGCAACTTCGCTTAGAAGACCTGTTTAATCAGAATATCAAGTATCTTTACATGTATCAATCAGTAATCTGTGAAACCATATGATTGATTGGGGGTGCACTTGCACTACTTTAGTTTTGTATCAGCAAAGCAATAAGAAGGCATTACCAAATAGATGAAAAAAAGAAAGCATATTGTTATTGTTTTCTTAAAAAAAAAATTACAGAAACAAATAAACATGTTTTTTTTTTTTTTTTTTTTTTTTTTTTTTTTTTTTTTTTTTAAGTTTGGGACAACATGGTATGAGCCTTTTGGACTTATTGTGTATTATTATAGAGAAATATTAAGAAGATTCTCTTAAAATGAAATTTTCTATGGATTCTCTGTAGCTTTTCATTTTAAAATTAGTTTTCATGCTCACATTATAAAATATTGTGCAAAAAATATGATACGGTAAATAATCTTTTTTTTAAAGAATCTTCTTAACATTTCTCGTTATTATATGGCTATGTTCGTGCATTGATGTTAATATTAGAATATAGAGGCCTTGGGCATGGGGAAATGAAAATGGGACAGCAACTTGTATTGTGCTGAGTCTCTTTTCTGGTAAGTAGTAATATATACTATACATAATGGTGTCATTCACACACTTTTTCTTGAAATAAGATTTTCTCTCCTTATATTTTCATCTTCTCCTCTTTCATTCTCTCACACTTTATTTTTTGTCTTATTGTTTCTATAAAAAAAAAATCTATATAAGATGTTAACATAATTTAATCGTAACCGTTCAAGTATGAGAGAAAGAAAGAGGACAAAGATTAGGAGAGGAGAAAATTCACCTCCCTTTTACTTTATCTTCTACACAATCCTTTTAATTTGCGATCGTCGGATTGAATAAATTGAAAAAGATCAAATAATAGAAATTAACAAGGATGCGTGGATAGTTCCTCCCACTATATGTTACATCCAACTGTTAACGGGTAGGCCACCTCTTTTTTCTCTCCTCTCTTATTTTTTATTTTTATTTTTTGAAACCAATCTCCTCTCTTATTTGTCTGCCCTCATATCCCCTCCTCTCTTCTTTCTTTTTTTTTTTTTTTTTTTTTCATAACACCCCCCATATCCCCTCCGTTTATCTTTAGACCATTCAACCAAATCCAATGGTTAACAATATCCACCTACTACAATCCAATTATTTTTATATAAGTCAAAATTCGAATTATTCTCATATATGTTTTTTAAAATTAATTAAAGACATTCAGATGATTTTCGACACACAAGACCCTCTATTAGTTTATATATATATTTTCAACTATAAAAATCAATTAAAAATAGTCTCGCGACCTAATAAATGGGAGAATCACACCCAAAAGTCTTGCAACATTTTTCTTACCTTAATTTTCAAAATTTCATAGCTAGGTGAAGGTGAAAATAAATGGATTGAACGATTATTTGTACAAATTTGCAAAACCGATTGAAAATCGTGAGTTAATTTACAAAACCGACTAAAAATCGTGAGTGTTAACTCACAGTTTTCAGTCGGTTTTGCAAATTTGTACATAAATTACCTTTCAATCTGTTTATTTTCACATTTGCCTCACCGTGAAGTTTTGAAAATTAAGGTGAGACTTTCCGTTGAGATTCTTGAGTGACGAACCCCTTTTGACAGTGTTTTGGGACTCACTACTATCTTTTTCACTTATTTTCTTAGTTTTCGGCTCAAATATTCTACTAAATATACATTTGTTGCTCAATAAACTATAGAACTGCCTCCAAATTCCTTAAATAGTCTAACTTAACGCTCAAGAAAATTATTTTTCGAGAATAAAAAAATTGCATTTTTGTAAAATAAACATGGGTGTTAGGTGGGCTCGATGCACGCAAAACGAGACGGGCTCAGCTCACACATAACAAGGTGAAACATGGCACGCAATACAAGGCGAGCTCCACTCATAGAAAACGGGGCAAGCTTCTTGCATGCAAAACGAGGCGAGCTTGCGCACAAAAAACGAGGAGGGATACTTCGCACAAACCGAGCCCAGCCATGCGCACGTAAAACGAGGTTGGTTTCGTGCACGTCAAAATGATGCAGGCTCCATAGACCCAAAAAGATAGGCTTCTAACACGCAAAACGATGCAGACACCTCACATTCAGAACAAGGCGAGTTTCGCGCACGTAAAACGAGGCAAACTCCCAGATGCTCAGAAAACAAGTCGAGTTCCACGCATGGATAAAATATATTTTAAATAACATGAATATGATAGTCTGTTGTTGTGGTAAGAGAAATTTTAAAAAAAATAAAAATAAAACCTAACAAAAATAATTCAAATTCTTAGGGGTGGCAGAAAGTCGCGTGACTTTAAGGCTGCCACAAAATCTTTCAGCCACCCTAAGAATTTGAATCATTTTTGTCAATTTTTAACTAATTTCTCTTACCACTACAACAAACTATTATATTCATGCTCTTCTAAATATGTTTTTTCCGTGCAAAATCTATTATAATTTGTGTTTAAACACTTGTAATCAACGATTTAAAACCTAAGTTTAAAGATATTTGAACCATTTTTTTCTTAATTTTTCTTTTATCTAAATCTAAACTACTTTTCGGCTTAAATATTCTACTAAATATACACTTGTTGCTCAATAAATCGTAAATCTGCTTTCAGATACATTATAAAGATTTCCTTAATGCTCACGAAAAATATTTCGAGAAAATAAAAAATTTATATTTTTCACAAAAAAACGTGGATTAACACTCACGGTTTTTAGTCGGTTTTGCAAATTTGTACATAAATCACCATTCAATCTGTTTATTTTCACCTTCGCACTCACTGTGAAGTTTTGAAAATAAAGGTGAGACTTTCCGTTGAAATTCTTGAGTCACAAACCCCGTTTGACAGTGTTCTAGGACTTAGTACTATGTTTTTCACTTATTTTTTTTAGTTTTCGGCTCAAATACTCTACTAAATATACATTTGTTGCTAAATAAACAGTAAAACTGCTTCCAAATTTCTTAAAAAGTCTAACTTAATGCTCAGGAAAAACATTTTTTTGAAAATAACAAATTTGCATTTTTTGTCAAAAAACATGGGTGTTAGGCGGGCTCGACGCATACAAAACAAGGCGGATGCAGCTCACGCAGAACGAGGTGAAACATGGCACACAATACAAGGTGGGCTTTGTTCATAGAAAATGGGCGGGCTTCTTGCTCGCAAAATGAGGTGAGCTTGCAAATGAAAAACGAGGAAGGATACTTCACCCAAACCGAGCCCAGCCCTGCACACATAAAACGAGGCTGGTTTCGTGCATGCCAAAACAACGCGGGATCTATGGACGCAAAAAGGGCGGGCTTTTGGCATGCAAAATGATGCAGACACCTCACATGCAGAACGAGGCGAACTCCCGGATGCTCAGAAAACGAGTCAAGCTCCACGCACGGATAAAATATATTTTGAAGAACATGAATATGATAGTCTGTTGTTGTGGTAAGAGAAATAAAAGAAAAACTAACAAAAAATATTCATATTCTTGGGGGTGGCAGAAAGGCACGTGACTTTCTGCCACCCCCAGAAACTGAATCATTTTTGTTAATTTTTCTTTAGTTTTTCTTACCATTACAACAAATGACTTTCTGCCACCCCCAGAAACTGAATCATTTTTGTTAATTTTTCTTTAGTTTTTCTTACCATTACAACAAACTATCATATTCATGCTCTTTTAAATATATTTTTCGGTGCAAAATCTATTATAATTGGTGTTTAAACACTTGTAATCAATGTTTTAAAACCTAAATTTAAAGATATTTGAAACTTTTTTGTTAATTTTCTTTTATCTAAATCTAAACTACTTTTTTGGCTTAAATATTCTACTAAATATACCCTTGTTGCTCAATAAATCGTAAATTCGCTTTCAAAAACATTATAAAGATTTCCTTAATGCTAAGGGAAAATATTTCGAGAAAATAAAAAAAATTCATTTTTTACAAAAAAAACATGGATTAACACTCACGACTTTCAGTCGGTTTTGCAATTCATACATAAATCACCGTTCAATCTATTTATTTTCACATTCGCCTGACTACGAAGTTTTGAAAATTAAGGTGAGACTTTCCGTTGGGATTCTTGAGTGACGAACCCCATTTGACAGTGTTCTGGGCCTCACTACTATGTTTTTCACTTATTTTTTTAGTTTTTGGCTCAAATATTCTACTAAATATACATTTGTTGCTCAATAAACTGTAAAACTGCTTCCAAATTCCTTAAAAAGTCTAATTTAATGTTTAGGAAAATTATTTTTTGAAAATAAAAAATTTGCATTTTTTTTCAAAAAACATGGGTGTTAGGCGGGCTCGACGCACATAAAACGAGGCGGACTCAACTCATGTAGAACAAGGTGAAACATGGCATGCAATACAAGGCGGGCACCGCTCATAGAAAATGGGCGGGCTTCTTGCGCGCCAAAGGAGGCGAGCTCGCACATAAAAAACAAGGAGGGATACTTCGCAAGTCTTACTTTAATATTCAAAACTTCATGGTGAGGCGAAGGTGGAAACAAATAGTTTGAATGATGATTTATATACGAATTTTTGCTTTAAAAAAAAATAATAAATAGTTTCGGGACCTAATGAATGGTAGAATCACATCCAAAGGTCTTACAGTATTTTCCTTAGCTCTCACGCAAAATTTTTCTTAAAACTAAATATTTTAATTTTTCCAAAATTCATTATAAGCCACAATTCAAATCATTCTCATTGCACCACATGTTTTCTAATATTAGTTAGGACATTCTAAAGATTTTCGACTCATATAACATAACTGGGGCCCCTCTATTAGTTCATAATATTTTTTTTTCTTCAACTTTTTAACTTTAAAAAATAATAAAAAACAGTTTTGGGATCTAGTAGATGGTAAAATCACATGTAAAGGTCTTGCATCATTTTCCTTAGCTCCCATGCAAAATATTTTCTAAAACTAAATATTTCAATTTTTTCACAAAAATTGTAAGTTATAACTCGCGTTTTCAAAGCAATTTTTGAAACTTTTACAGGATTCATTATAAGCCAAAATTCGAGTCATTCTCAGGCATGCCAAATGTTTCCTTCTATTAGTTTAGGACATTCCAATGATTTTCGACACATAATATATTTTGGGGTCCCTCTATTTGTTAATAATATTTGTTCTATTTTCTAACTTTAAAAATGAATAAAAAATAATTTTAGGGTCTAATAAATAATATACTTCATCCAAAAGTCTTGCAACTTTTTTTTTAAAGTTCCACTTAAAATATTTTCTAAAACTAAATTTTCAACACAAAAATGTGAGTCAGAACCCACGTTTTCAAAGCGATTGTGAGAATTTTTACAAGATTTATTATAAATCAAAATTTGAGTCATTCTCGTCGCACCACATGTTTCCTAATATTAATTAGAACATTCCAAAGATTCTTGACGCATAATATCCCTTCTATTAGTTTATATTACTTTTTCTATTTTTCAACTATAAAATTTATAAAAACAATTTCTGGATCTAATAAATGGTAGAATCACATGTAAAGGTCTTGCAATATTTTCCTTAGGTCCCGTGTAAAATATCTTCTAAAACTAAATATAATATTTTTTTCTCAAAACGTGTGAGTTATAAGTTATAACCCAAAAAACACTTTTGAGAATTTTACAAGATTCATTATAAATCAAAATTCGAGTCATTCTCGTTATACCACATGTTTCCTAATATTAATATAAGACATTCCAAAAAATTTTGACTCATAAAATAGAATGAGGATCCTCTCCAGATCCTCTTTATGAGGATCCTAGTAATCCTCAAATCGTGTCCGTTCATTGTACATCGTGCAATCAGTTTTCATTAGGTACTATTCATATTTAATTTTAAATAAAAATATTTAAATTGATTTCTGACTGCACGATATACGATGAAGGGATACGATTTGAGGATCCCCGAAATCCTTACAAAAGATCCGAAGACGATGCTCATTCCATAAAATATATTTGGGGGCCCTCATTGTAATAAGCCTGATAATTAATCATTGGGCGTCGCAGGACAGCGCGGGGGCTAAATTGTATGCATGCATGGGCAAGCTCAACAGTATGTACCCATTTTCCTTCCTGAATAAGTTAATAGTATGAGTGAGTCCCTATGAAACAGAAAATGGTATGACATTTGTATTACTCAACAAACAACATGAAGATGAAGGTACAATCATGGACTAAACGCAACTATATGTTGTCCATACTCGATTAATTTGCTGGAATGCACCGATCGATAAAAGTTAGTATTGTATGCGGTCAATTTTTTCCTGGACCTACCCGGAGGGCTGTAAGCAACAAATGTATACGTAATTATGTGTCATGAAGGAATATTTTTCTTTGGACTTGATGATATTGCTTGCTTATCATAATTTATTAGTTGGGATTGGATCATATACCTAATTGTGTCATGATTATTGTTCTGGATCGGATCCTATAATTCGCTAACAAAATGATCAACGTACCCTATCACAATGGAATTGGGGAAGTAACACGGCAAATGAGTTGTTGAAAGATTTGATTATACATGGATAAAACCCAATCTCAATCATATCTATTTTGATAAAATTATATCCATCGCCTCCTTTCTTTCTCTCAACTCTGAATCTGGAGAGACTAAAAAAACAGTCATGTACACTGTACGGTAAAGTGGGTTTGGCTGCATGGCTGCAACTTGACAAAAACTGACATAAGTGCATCTCCAAAGAAGTTAGGAAATCTTTTATTTAAATGTGTTATTTGCTAACTTATTTGACACTTTTATCATGTTACGATAAAAAAATTTCACTCAAACTCACTCTTCAAAATTTATTTTTCATTATAAAATATTAGCATCTTAAGTTTATCTTATCTTGCAGGATCTAAATTTTATCAAACAATATTTTTGAATAAAATATATTGTACGACACATTTTACTAACTTGAACAAGATAATATCGTTTGTCCAAAAAAAAAAAAAGTAGCAACTTACCTCGTAAAAGTTGCTACCGCTGTTGAAAATGCATTTTCTTACGTGGCATAAGAAACCTAACTTTACTATCCAATTGCTACCTCCGTTGATGATGCTCAAAGATCTTAACATCCAAATAGGAAAGAGATTAAACTAATAATAGAATACCAAAAGCATCCTTAAATATTAACACCCTAATAAAACATTGTAAACCATGAAATTTGGTTGAGAATCCTAAGGGTGCGTTTGTTGCACCGGACTATCTCGGACTGGACTAACTTCAGGGACTAAGCTGGACTGGCTTAGACTAGACTAAGTTGGACTAGCTTAGTGAAGTGTTTGATGCAGTGTCGGACTAAGAAGCAGGATAATGAAAACAGTACTGTCACCAGAAGATTGGGACTAAAAACATAACAAAATCTGGTGAGCAATCGGCAGAAGATTGGAACTAAAAACATTACAAAATCTGGTTCAAATCACCACTACTGTGATTTTATCTAACGCTACCTTAACAGTAGCAGCTCTTGAAGCTCCATTGTCAAAACCCGAAGAGAGCCACTGCCAGAAGCACTCGGTGACCGAGCGAATTGACAAACCCTTACCTTAGAAAGCAAGTAGCCGCAACCACCGGTCTGCAAGCATCTCTGGTCCTCGCTGACATAGCGAATTCAAAAATAAGCAAAGAATAAACATTGTATAACTGGAGCAGACATTCGGTAGGGATTCAGATAAACTTGATACATATTAAAGACGTCTTAGTTGCATTCAAATTATTTGCCCAATAGCAGAACAGTTTTACACGTTCTCCTTCATCTAATATATAAGCACATAACAAATTTAAACAGTAGGGCATTGACAAAGATCGACTCCATGCTACGGAACTTAAATCCACTAGGATAAATCATGAACAAAATTAACACGATCATAGGTCAAACAATACATCAGTCGTGCAGTGTTCCTAGTATATCCTCATCTCGATATAGATGGTACCTAAAACACCAAAAAAATAAAAATAAAAAAATGAATGAGCATCTAATCGGAGAAAGGAAGTGAATGTCGAAAGAAATAATACAGAAGTAAATGTTCTCAAAACTGCATCTATTTCTCAATCCTGACTAGTTTCACAAGTTCTTGTAACATACGTAACATAGTATGCATTCTCAAATGTTGTTCAGTGTCACATACAGAAATCCAAAAACACATGCTAACTAAAGCACACCTCTGCTTTACTGCAAAGATGCCTACTTGAGTCAATTCGCCAAATTGTAATCCTAGTAATAAGACACATACAATGGATAAAAGCACACCTGTTTACAGAGAGCAATACAAATAAGACACACACATACAAACCCCATGGACAGTCACTCGTGTAAGAGAAACAAGTAACATTTCACTATGTATTGTATCCATATATCACGGAAAAATTCATAAAACATACATGCGCAAAATCATGAAATGGAAAACATCCCAGCCTTATTATTCAGTAATAATTCAAGTCACTGAATCACGTATGGAAGGGAAATCATCAGCACAAAATCTAAGATCTAGTTTTCTACACAGTTCTTCCATATGAATATTTTATCTACGTGATGTGAAGGCAATTTATAAAACAAAAGTCCCTGTGCTTAAGTGTTTCCAAATCAAGTTTCAGCTTCCATTGTATCTCTCGATTGAATTAAGGTCAGCAATGGTTTAGTAAATAGGCCCCAAAAACTATTAGAATCATGACAGAAATCCTTCAGAAGTTTATACATAATTAACACATCTAAGAATACTAGCAATAAGGCCTTGTGAGATACGTACTCTTTGTCACAGAGCTTCACTTCAGTTCCTCCATATTCTGGCAGCAGAACAGTGTCTCCTTCCTTCACAGTGGCGGGGATAAACTGTCCCTCCTAAACGACAACTTAATCAGTTTAAACCACCTTTGCAAAACAGGCCTGGCCATTTACATGGGCTGGAAGCTTGAGTGTAAAGTTTCAAGTCGCCAAAGCTTGATGAATGGTATAGACCACCTATCATAGAATGAGATACTTTACACTGGTGAGGGTAGCATCTGGAAGTGAAAATGATAACCAAAATGTTGCAAATCTGCAAGAGCACATATTTTCTATTTCTACAGAAAATTTATCAACATTATTAGTTCTTTCCACCATTTAATTTCCATAACTTTATGTGCAACTAAACACAAAATAAACATGACAGAAAAAACATACAGATTAAGAAGCAAACTTACTCGAATTGATAGGCATAATCGACGAGGTCGATATTGGGAATAACAACAGGGCCTCTCGAAGGACATGCACGAAACGATTTTCTCAGAGGAAGACGATTGTTCTCTACAGGATCAAACATTCTCCTAAAACAATATGACTGATTTGTGGATCAAATTAAAACCCAGAAATCAATCAAAACCCAGAAATCCCAGAAATAAATCAGAATGCAGAAATCCCAGAAGTAAATCAAAACCCATAATCGATTAAACCCAGAAATCGTTCAAAACCCACTAATAATTTCACGAATCTTCAAAACAAAATCGAAGAAAATGAAGAAGAGGAAGTGGAAGAGGATGCCCTGAGAGACTTATGAGGACGCGGCGTTGGTCGTGGAATGGTCCAGCAAGGTTATGGAGCAGAGCGGGACGACGAGAGAGACGACGGTCTTACTAGTCCGCTGATATTCGGGGGGTCTCGCTAAGACGATCTAGCGAGCCCCTTAGTCGAGGCGAGTGAAGGGTAATCCCACTAAAGCTAGTCTGGTTGTGTAACAAACATGGGACTGGCATAATTTCTAATCTAGTCTAGTCCAGTGAAACCTAGTGAAGGTAAACAAACACACTCTAAAAGTACTGGGAAAGTCGCGAGTTTGATGCACGCCGCCGTTCTCTTCAAAGTAATGGCTCATGACCCCAAATCTACAAAGCTTTTTTCTTGCTATATGTTTCCACTTGATGTTCAATTCACTCTGTTACTTAATCTACATCAAAAATCCTCTGCTTTGATGAATCTCATTTCATGTTTAAAATTATTCACTTATGTAATTCATTTCCTCCGCTTCCCGAATCCTGAGCAATATATGTGAATTATTATCGCACAATATCATCGCCTACTCCTACTCCTATCGTAGAGAGAGAGAGAGAGAGAGAGAGAGAGAGAGATCACTTCTCGTATCATTCATTACCTTAATTTAAGATGGATGGTGCTAAACTTGTTCAAAATCAAACAAATAAACTGTAAAGAGACTATCAAGAGCAAGTACCATGTAGTAATTAAGGAGAACATTAGGGAATCAAAGAATGAATTCTAAATCTAATTTATTGGCAAAAAATCTGTTCTAGCCATAATATTAAATTAATTCACGAAAACACTGATGACCGCCATTTCCAATTTTCCCCCCATAATCTAGGTTATTAGAAACTTAGAAAACTCATTCAACCAAAAGCCATTGCATAAACCGGGGGCCATTAGAAATTAGAATTAACCTAGTAGCAGTGTTGTGATTGTGTGATCGATATGTCGTGCTTAATCCCTAGATCAGACAAGTTTACAGCCCCAAAGTCTAAGACTAAGACGGGCTTGGGTTGGAAGCACTTGATGCGTGCGGTGCGCTCAAAACTGCCCCTTGGCCTTGTGAGGGGATCATCAAATCTCCGTCTTAATTCCCAATACTGTTCTAGTGCTCGTCCTTTCTTCCACCACCACCACCACTATTACCATCAATATAAACGCTACCCCTACCAAGAGCATCTGTCAACCCGAAAGAGCCATTCGCTATCACGCACGGAAGGAGCCAGCAGGGACAAAAAAACCGTCATACTTGCTCCAAGTCCAACCCTTTTGATGCCCAGGTCGCAAGACGAAATGGAGGGTTCACAAAGTAGCTTTGCCACAGCTAATACAAGTGACCAAGATGACGTGCTTCACGAGGACCTGCATGACCATCATGTCTTGGAAGATGGGCTTCATCTTGATGAGGAAGCCTTGGGTTTGGACGACGTGTATAAGAAAATAACCAACACTACTACTACTATAGTCACTACTACTCCTACAACACTAGAACGTAATCGTCTATGCGGAGTTGATGTGGAAGCGGATAAATTTATAGAGGATTTCCGTAAGACATTGGCACTTGAGAGGAAGAAATCAGCTGAGAAATTTTGGGCAACGTTGTCTACAACAGCACTAGAAAATCGTCCTTGCGGAGTGGATGCCCAAGCCGATCAATTTATTGAAGAGTTCCGAAGAAGAATGCGACTAGAGGAGCTTGAGAGGCAGAAATCAGCCGAGGACTTTTGGAGAATGTTGGCTCGATGGCCTAGTCCTTAATTTAATCATCCGACTACGTACTATTTAAGGTTAGAGTTTTATTCAGTTTGCAAACTAATAAATGGCACAAAAGGTTGGCATGTTTGCCTTCATTTCTTCTTTTTCGTCGCCATCAATTCGATTTAGAAATACATTACTCATGTCCGACTACTTTTGGATTAGTCGGACAATATATACTTTAATTTTATTTGTAATTTTAAGGTATTAGTATTAGTACTAACTAGTTATCCAGTATGATTTCTTATGATATGTCTTTCCTTGATAATTAAGAGTGTTTTCATTTGAGTTATGACAAACACGTTGCTCATGATCGAGTTTGTAACTATGAAACCCCTTCTTGTTTTGCTTAATTTACGAAACAAAATAAATTTAATTAATTGCTAACATCGTTTGGGATTTTCTTCTTCTTCTTCAAAATTGTTTTATTTCACAGGTAGGTATCTTCAACCTTGTACATAATTATAATACCTTGTTTTAAGGTTTTTAAACCAAAACAATAGCCTTGCTTGCCACAAATTCCAATGGGCTCCAATCCGATTGGCATCCCGGCCGGTCCACGAGTGAGTCTGTTTTTGCCATTGCTTGATTCCCAAGTCTCCCCAATGCCATTGTTAGGTCCATAAAGTAATTTAATTATCATAGATTCTGGGTTTATGATTTTCATCTTTTTCCTTCCTTTTTCAGCCAGCTAGATATCTGATTATTCTTGATTCATATTCCCTATAAGGATCATCATCTCTCTCTAGATTAATTCCTTAAATCTCGTCGCTAATCTAATTTAATGAAAATATTGAAAATGATTTGTCATATTGTATGGGGAAAGATTGAATATAAATATCCTCGCAATACTTGTATGAAGATTGAAGAGTAACACCCTTTAATTATCAAAATACATCTGATTCATTCAAGATCCAAATGAAACTGAAAACAACAACACTGGCTGATGAACAGGTAATTTTACACCCTTTTGCCATCTCGGTCATAATATCTTTTACCATTAAGCTCACATACAATTAATCTCACGTTACATCAATCATAATCAACAACATTCTTCTTAATTAGTTTACTTCAAAGTTGAAAATTACCAATGAGACTTCTTGTCAGCCTTCTTCTCCTTAATGGTATCCAAGTTCGGTTTCCAAGTACTCTTGCCCGAAAGCTGCCTACTCAAATAGTCTGGTCTCGAGTCCAAATCTTCCGGCAGATCAAACTCCGGCACATACCTGCTCACGACCTTGGACGACGTCCTCTCCATACTAGATTCCTTGTCCTTGTTTGGCAACACAAAAGCTTGCCCGGGATCACCTGACGGGCATATTCTAGCAAACAAAGGTAAAAACGTTAGAGACCTCGATCGTAAAACCAAATTTGCACTTAAAAGAACACCGCGGATTTCTTCGGATGACAACGACAATGGTTTCCCTCGCTTCATTGGCAGCATCAAGTAAACCTTTTTCATGTCGAGCTTCATGTCTGCAGGCAACGGGGTTGCCCTTTTTTGGGAGACAGAAGAGCCGAATTCCACAACAACTTGCTGCGGGTTCTCTAGCATGAGCTCGGCAACGGTGAGGGGCTTATTGAACTCATGCACAGAGCCGTCGGATAATATGACTTTTCCGGTGGCATGGGATTTCCTGTGGGAGATGGAATTGCCCATGATGATGGAATTGACAATGAGCTGAACAGACTCTGGGGTTTACTCTCATTTTATACAGTGGGATTCTTCTTAGCTTAGCTAGGATAGGTTTCATATGTTGGTTAACCAGCTCCATCTTGGTGACGGATATATAGTTGACTTGGTATATATTTATATGTACAAACGATTAATTAACGAATACAATTTGGAATCTTGGATGGCGTCGTTGGGTTTGGAACTTTGGAGTGGGTTACACTTGACCACCTTGATTTTCATGGACATTAGGAGATTTTCAGCCTTGGAGGATTCACTTTTGAACTTTGCTAGTATTCTTTATTTCTATTTTGTTGATTTTCCTTCTCTTTTTTAAGAAAAACTAATAAAAATGACTTGAAAACTTTTGAAAACTTTGAGTTTTAACGATAAGGGCAAAATAAAAGGTAAAGTGATTAGTATCATGATCAACTTTTTAGTGTAAAACTATGATTTTAAAGTGAATAGTATCAGGATTAACTTTTTAGTGTAAAACTATGATTTTTTGTTAAAGTGAACAGTACCAGAAGTTTTTCGTTAATGTTTCATTTTTTTTAACCATGAAAAATTAATAAAATGACTTTGGGCCTTAATAATGATACGAGCAGCTGCAGAGGCCCATTTTACTTATGCTTAATACTTAAAAATCTAGTATTTTTCACAATAACTATGCGCTAATTCATATTATCGATTTTTTACAAGACAAAATAAAGACAAGCACAATATCTATCCTACTTTCTTGCTCAATACAGAAACAAACTAGACAAGGATTGAGGTCATAAATAAAAAATTTACAAAGTATTGACATTCGTATTTCCTTCCACACGAATCCAAAGACAAAGATCCAATTTAAAAGCCCACCAAGAGCCTAAATAAAACAAGGACTGAATAAGTTTTCAAGGTAAGGTGCGACGAGTAGTACACCTTTTCCACCATCCTCCTACTTGATGTATTGAGAGAGCCATTTGAAACCATCACCGTACCCCATTTTCCGTACAATGCTGCACATAAATACTTCTAATGGACGGACATTTAGGTCTGCTAGGTATACCTTCCCCTTGCCAGTGGTGAAGTTGGTCAGCCCAAGGTGATACCGCAACTCATCCTCTGAGGCAGCATATGGTAGGTCAATCTTGTTCCCTAGAATTAGAAATGGGACAGTGGCTAGGGCATCATCCGAAAGGAGCGCATCTAGTTCCTTTTTTGATTCTGCAAACCGCTCCTTGTCATAGGCATCCACCAGGTACACCACAGCATCTACCTGTAAAGCAAACCGTGTAGATATGTTAGCTCATGTTGGAGACATTCCTTGCTGATGAAAGTTCAAACACAGCATGTATTGGACGATAATAAAATAAAAAATATAAATTCAAACTTAAACATCCATAAAATGCCAGAGGAACAAGGTTCTATAGTATCCGGCACAACTCACTTGAATCAAATTTACATAAATACAAAATTTGGTTGTATTAAGCAGAGACAACAAACCAACACTCAACCAGGACGACAAGAACAAGTTGCTTCCAAGAAGTTGCTGCACCAATACAGGGAGTAAAATGAAAATTCAAGTGAATAGAAAAAAAATAAGACTTTCTCAACGAACAAGAAAAAGAAGACCAGAAATCACATTAAACCATGAATTTCTCAACTATGGCAAAAATAAAGCCTTATCACCACATTGATGATCAGAAAAAAGACCTCTCGCAAGCAGGTTTAGGTTCACGCAAGAGATTGGAAAAGGACTCTGCAGAGGTATGAGAATAGAGCAAAAGTGTGGCCGTTTATCAAGTTTTATGTATGTCTAACCTTTGCATAGTAATCCCTCCAAACTCTGCGAGCAATCTGATGGCCTCCCAAATCAAAGGCCTTGAACTTGATTTTCCCAATGCTCAACTCCTCCGATGTTGGATACTGCGTGGGTTGATGCTGCACCAGCCTCTGAAAACGAGTTTAACAAAACTCAAATTATTACCACGCAAGACAACAATCCATTTGCAGCAACCTAATATTCAAAACAATCATAACACTGTGAGAACGAAAAGAATAAAAACCCATGGATTAGTCATTAGTGTAATTCATGCTACCCTTGTAGATTGCTTTGGATTTGCCATTAAATTTGAGTGATCAATTGCAAAGTTGCAACACTTCAGATTTTTTTGGGCAGGAAACTGTAGATCTTGTAAATCTAACTCCTAAAATTCCAATTCTTTTCCTCAATCCTCAGTCTTCAACTTAGGAAAAGTAAATTTAATCTAATCTACGAATTCAAAAGATTAAAATTGAAGTAAACGGAACGTTTCTGAATACCGAATCCGAAGTAGGAGCCAATCGATAAGGAAATTAAAGCATAAAATTTAAAAATGATTGGCTGATAGAGTAAGAGAGAGAGAGGGGGAACCGACCTCGTCTTTCAACATGTGGAGCAAGGTGGTCTTGCCGGCGTTATCGAGGCCGAGGAACAAGATCTTGGCCTCTTTTTGCCAGAGACCGAGGGACGCGAGCACACCGTAGAACCAGTCGAACAGAAACATGCTGCTGCTACTGATGCTGATGCTGACACCGGATCGGAACGGAATGGGTCGGGTCGAGCTCGGATCTACAACGATCGAATCCTTACCGGATCAAGGCCTCCGATGAGAATTCACTGACTCTGCGATCCCCGTTTCTAATTCATTCTCCGCTCGCCCTACAAGTTTTTGGTGGTAAATGGTGAGTCTCAAATTAATTAATTAAAATATTCTATACGTATATTGGCGGGGTTTCGCTGTAAATCTCTTTCACACGTTCCATTAGTTTTGCTTGGTAGATCGGTTTTGGATCTCATTCGAATTTGCTTTGTGAGAATCCTCACATTTTAATCTTACGATTAAAAATCATTTTGAATTAGTCATGGACCCTAACATCCTCGTACAGTCGTACTTGTATTTTTATGTTTTTCATAAGTTTGAAGTTCACTGAAGTTGGCTAGGTTTCACAACATTGTTAGGAGTACTGTAGGTTCACACGGTTATCAAAGGTATAAAGCACCAGATTAGTTTTAGTCTGTGTGGGTTAGTTAGGGGAATGCTAAAATAGTTAGCTTTGGTATTTATGTATAAATACTTCATGTACAGAGAATAGCAAATGTAATGAAATACAGTTGCACAATTCTCTTTCTCTTTCTACATTCTCTCTCTCTCTAATCTCTCTCTTTCTCCAAGATTCAGTTTTCTTACTCACTAAGATTTTACTTTCTACATGGTATCATCGCCGGAGTCCACCGACGTTGATCTCCCGCTTCCGTGTTCTTGATTTTCTAGCAATTTTCTTTCCTGCCAAACAAATCTTTCTCGTCTTCGCTTTCCACTTTCTGTGCAAATTTGCCATGACTGTTGCAGAGAACTCTACCAATTCTTCCTCCTCCGCCGCTATTCCTCCCGCTGACGCTCTGAATCCTCTACCGATTGCCTCTGTCACCGTTCAGAACATCGCCGGCATGGTTCCAACTAAGTTGAATCGTCACAATTACATCACCTGGCGCAATCTCTTTCTTCTAGTTCTGAAGCGTTTCAAGCTTTTAGGGCTTATCAATGGCACCGACATCTGTCCTTCTCAGTTCGTCTGTGATTCTACTGGCACTCGAGTTCTCAATCCTGCGTTTGACGTTTGGTGTGAGCGAGATCAGATCTTGATGATTTGGATAAATTCGACTCTCTCCGAAGATCTCCTTCCTTTGACTGTTGGTATGGATGATTCCAGATCTTTGTGGCTTTCTCTGGAAAAAACGCTTCGCTGGAGCCTCTCGTTCACATGTTCACAGCCTTCGTGCCAAGATTCAGACGATCCAAAAAGGTGATTCTTCGATGACTGATTATCTTAATTCAATTAAAGAAATTTCTGATAAATTGGCTGCTGCGGGTGAACCGATCTCTGAATCTGATTTGGTTGCCTACATTATGTCTGGTCTTCCTGAGGATTATGAATCTTTTGTTGATTCTATTGAAACCAGAACTGAATCTGCTACTTCTGATGAAATTCATGGTTTGCTTTTGAGTAAGGAAATTTCTCTTCAAAAGCGTAAAAATCGAGCACCTGTATCCCCTCCATTTCATGCATATATTGCTCAAACCTCTTCTAATTCTGGTCATCATTCTGGATCCCAAGGGAATTATCGAGGTCGCAACCAAAAACGCTCTAAATTCAATCAAAATCGTAATTTTGGGGGTAATCGATTCAATCACCAAATTGGTGGGATTCTTGGTGCTGGTCCATCCCGATCCGGCAGTTATCAGTCTGGACAATCATCTTTCCTCTCTGGAAAGTCCATTCCATGCCAACTTTGCAATCAACATGGTCATCAAGCTCTTCATTGTGGTCGTCTTTCACAATTTGCCTCTTCAATGACTTCTGGCACTACTCATGGTTCTGGCTCTCCCCAGTTCTCTGGTTATTCACCTATGGCTATGTCTGCAACAACATCTGCTCCACCAAATTACTGGATAACAGACAGTGGGGCTTCTCATCATGTTTCTCCAGATCCTTCTTTCTTTAACTCTGTTATCCCCTACACTGGCAGTGAACAACTATTTGTGGGTGATGGTAAAGGTCTGTTGATATCACATATTGGTCATGCCTTTATACGCACACCTAATACAATCTTTAGACTTAAAGATGTCTTACTTGTCCCTCAAGCTTCTCATAATCTACTATATGTCTACAAATTTGTCAATGATAATTTCTGCTCTCTAACTTTTGATCCGTTTGGGTTCTATATCAAGGATCTAAAAACTGGGAAGATGTTTTTCCAGGGCCCCAGTGAAGGTGGTCTCTACCCTTTCTACTGGACATCTTCAAATGGCTCTTCTAGAATAACAGTCTCTTCTCGTGCTTTGATGGTTGCGAAGGCTGATATTCATCTTTGGCATAGGAGGCTTGGACATCCTTCTAGTGCTGTCTTACATTCTGTGTTACATAATCATCATTTACCTGTAACTGGTTCAGTGAATAAATTGCCATTTTGTGTAGCTTGTCGAATGGGCAAAGCCTCTAAGCTTCCCTTCTCTGTGTTGCCTTGTACTTCAGTAAAGCCTTTTCATTTGGTTCATGCTGATGTATGGGGACCCTCCCCTTCACTCTCTTGTACTGGTTACAAATACTACCTAATACTAGTGGATGATTTCACCAAATACAGTTGGTTATATCCTTTATATCTTAAATCGGATGTTGCTTCAGTTCTTATCAATTTCATTCTCAAAGTTCAAACACTGTTTGCCTCTAAAGTTCAATGTTTGAGGACTGATTCAGGGGGTGAGTTTTTAAACAACACACTTCAGGATTTCTTTAATGCTCAAGGTATTACACATCAGCTGAGTTGTCCTCACACACCTGAACAGAATGGATGTGCAGAAAGGAAACATCGTCATGTTGTTGAAATAGGGAGGACTCTACTTTCTCAGAGTGGTTTACCATCCCAATTTTGGGTTGAAGCTTTTCAGACATCAGTTTATCTCATTAACAAGTTACCTTCGTCGACCTCTTCCTTGAGTCCATGGGAAAAATTATTTCAAGCTCCACCGAAGTATCATACATTGAAGCCTTTTGGATGTGCCTGTTATCCATGGCTGAAACCTTACTCCGGACACAAGTTAGAACCAAAGAGTAAGCTGTGCATTTTTCTGGGCTATAGCTTGAATCACAGTGGATATAGGTGTTATGATCCTATAACTGAGAAGCTCTATATTTCAAGACATGTGGTGTTTGATGATAGTACTTTTCCTTATCTTCATCCTAATTTTTTACCCGCTTTATCTTCTACACTATCTCATTCCAATTATATCACTTCTCCCATCTTTGTTACTATACTCGTGCCCTATACTTCCCAAACTGCAGAACCTCAAGCTCAACCTTCTGGTAGTACTCATGTCTCTTCTGCACCACCAATGAATGATCCCACATCTATTCCATCATCATCTGCTTCCTCTCTACCAGTTTCTGATCCCACTGATATAGCCTCGTGTTCCACTCACACTATTGCAGCCCCTCCCAATACTCATCCTATGATCACTAGAGCCAAAGCTGGTATTCATAAACCCAAAGTTTTCACTGCTACCAAGCATCCCCTTCCATCTTCAGTTGATTCTCTCACCAAAATACCATCTGCACCAACTACTTATATTCAAGCTTCAAAACATGCACCTTGGATGGCAGCAATGCAAGCTGAATTTCAAGCTCTTCAATCCACTGGTACATGGGATTTGGTGCCTCCTCATCCTTCTTACAATCTTGTCGGTTGTAAATGGGTTTTCAAAGTGAAGCACAAGGCAGATGGGTCTATAGAACGGTATAAAGCACGGCTAGTTGCTAAGGGTTTTCATCAACAAGAAGGTTTGGACTTCTCTGAGACTTTCAGTCCCGTGGCTAAACCACCAACTATTCGGATTTTTCTTTCCATTGCAGTGCATTATGATTGGTTCATTCATCAATTAGATGTTAGCAATGCATTTCTTCATGGTTAATTAAAGGAGGATGTCTATATGGTGCAGCCCCAGTGCTTTGTTGATACTTCCAAGCCTACTCATGTTTGCAAACTTAAGAAGTCCCTATATGGTCTTAAACAAGCGCCTAGAGCCTGGTATGAAGCTTTTTATCGGGCTATTCTGTCCTTGGGATTCTCTGCATCCTCTTCTGACACTAGTCTTTTCATCAAGAAAGACATCACTATCACTTTCATCTTGGTGTATGTTGATGATATAATCATTACTGGCAACTCCTCTCAAGTCTGCCAAACTATTATTTCTCAACTGCAAGCTATTTTTCCTGTCAAAGATCTTGGTGATATTCACTATTTTCTGGGAATTGAAGTGAAACGATCTTCCAAAGGTCTATTTCTTTATCAGTCAAAATATGCCTTGGATCTACTTAAGAAAACTGATATGTTAGGCGTCAAGCCCTGCAATACTCCAGTTAGTTCTTCTAAACTGGATCACTCAGGCACACCACTTGCAGATCCTACTTCCTACAGGTCCATTGTTGGTGTTTTGCAGTACCTTACTTGGACTCGTCCTGATCTAGCTTTTGCAGTGAATCATGTGTGTCAACATATGCAAACTCCACGAACTATTCATTTGCAAGTTGTTAAGCATATCTTGAGATATCTCAAATGCACTATTGACTCCGGGCTGTGGTTCACAAAAGGTGCTCAACATCTCACTGCTTGGTCTGATGCTGATTAGGCTGGTTGCCCTATTGACAGACGATCTACAAGTGGATATTGTGTGTTTTTGGGACCAAATTCAGTGGCTTGGAGTGCTAATAAACAGAACACAGTGGCTCGGTCATCCACTGAGGCCGAGTACATGTCACTTGCAAACACTGCTGCAGAAATTTCGTGGATTTGCAAGATACTTTCTTATATTTCATTCCCCCTTCTTCGTACACCTGTTATATTTTGTGATAACAAGAGTGATATTGCACTAGCTTTCAATCCAGTCTTTCATGCTCGAACAAAGCATGTTGAGATTGACTATCACTTTATCCGTGAGAAAGTTCTTTTGGGCCAGATTGATGTACAACATGTTGGTACATTGTCACAGATTGCTGATATTTTTACTAAGTCCCCACCTGCTGATCGGTTTCTCTCCTTGACTGACAAGCTTTCAGTTCGATCCTCTACCTTCAGCTTGACGGGGAGTGTTAGGAGTACTGTAGGTTCACACGGTTATCAAAGGTGTAAAGCACCAGATTAGTTTTAGTCTGTGTGGGTTAGTTAGGGGAATGCTAAAATAGTTAGCTTTGGTATTTATGTATAAATACTTCATGTACAGAGAATAGCAAATGTAATGAAATACAGTTTCACAATTCTCTTTCTCTTTCTACATTCTCTCTCTCTCTCTCTAATCTCTCTCTTTCTCCAAGATTCAGTTTTCTTACTCACTAAGATTTTACTTTCTACAAACATAACCTTCGTAACGAAAGCAAATTGGTCCTACAGTTAATAATTTTTGCTTGTGGATGTAGTAAGTTGTACCAAATCAAAATTTGTTAGAAAAAATGGAAAGATGTTGATGGAGAACAGATGTATTGAAGAGCGGCTTGTAAAACGCAAAATTGGCAGCAATGATGGAATGATCAAGATCCACCAGCCTCGCTCATGACATAAGGGCAATTTTGGCCCAAAACATTTGTTTACTATCCCAAACAACGTTTTAAGCTTTAAGGATACTTTTGAAACTTTGTTAATAGTTTATTTTCTTTCCTATTTGGACGTAAAAACATATTAGGGTTTGATTTTGTGTTTCGAACCTATAAAAACACCTTGTTGGTGTAAGGATTGTTATCTTTTACTTATTATCCATTATATGTGTCCCTGATGATAATGAGGAGACGGACACAATACGCTCTTCCAATTCCGTTAAACAAGAGTCCTCAACATCCAATAAGAAATGGGTTAATCTGACGAAGCCAGGTGAGGTAGTTGGAGCTAGCAAGCTTCAAAAACTGAGCCACATTTTAGGTCCTGGGAATGGAGCAGAAGAAGATGGTGACATCGCGGAGAGTGTGAGACAGAATCGAGAAATGGGTGTTAAGCCAAAGAGAGAGATGATACCATGTAGAAACGCAGCTGCAGGTAAAACAACAAAGGAAACGCAGATACAAAAGCTGAAATAATTGTGGAAGTGATGATTTTCATTCCTTGAATTGTCGTATACATAGATACAAGTATATTGGCTATACATAGAGCCCTAACGGAATATAATCTGATATACAAGATCAAAATACATAAATTTGAAATGATACAAACTTAATAAGGTTGTTGAGGATGTTGGACGTTTTTTTAACAAATTCCGACCTTGGATTTTCAATGTTTTATGGTATCAGCAATAATGATCAAAATTTGTTTACAAACCATCGTATCAGGGTTTAGAGCTTAAGGTTTAAAGTTGGGTTTGAATGCACATTACTACACAAAATAAGTTACGCTTTCCCTTTTGAAAATAGGTTAGAATCTTCCTATCCTTGCTTAAAACTAATGGGTTTTCAATGTTTAGGGTTTAGGGTTCGGGGAGCAATATATTGTATGTGTGTGTGTATAGATATTCTTCCGCATTGCTAATGAATATAATACTTTTTTTTCAAAACATCTGGCTCTTGTATTCTTTTCTGGAGATCATGTGTTGTATACCCTATTATCTATGAGTGAATGATGTAATAATTAGGAAAATTTTCTCAACTCTTTCAAAGACATCTCATCTGAGGGTAGTCTTGATGTGGTATCTTATGGAGCAAGCATACTTTCAATTTATAATCATTGTCTATCTGCTTGGTTTCACAAGTTCAGCTGGTATTAGTTTGAAGTTTTAAACTGAGAACTGAAGTTGAGGTGCATGCTTCTTTCCGGCCGGTGGAATTGTTGATCTTGGTGTCGCAATATTTTGATTAATTAGCATTAGAAGCTGGAATTATTGATTAATTGATCGATCCTGCTGGTGTTTGCACATTAATTATTATTATTCTCAGAGCTCCTTAATTAGCCAGCCTTTTAAATTTAAGTTGCCTTCTTTAGAATTTGCATCAAATTCTTGTTCAGCAGTTTGATCTTTTTTCTTACTAAACCTCAAGGCACATGGAGATAGAGGACATAATTAAACACAAATCATGAACATACGTATTTAGGACATGCAGGTACAAGTTACAGAATTATATTCTTATATATATATATATATATATATATATATATATATATATATATATAAATATATATATTAAACACAAATCATGAACATACGTATTTAGGACATGCAGGTACAAGTTACAGAATTATGTTCTTATATATATATATATATATATATATATATATATATTTCATTTTCCTCGTCTTCATTTTTTTCAATGATTCATCTGTTGAGTGTTGACACATGCTTACATATGTGAAATCTGATACCTCTTCCCTTCCCTTGATCCCAACCCCAATGCTTTTTTGTTAATTTACAATCTGATCATGATTATGGACCATTTTTAGTGATCAGGAATTCTTAACGATCACCACCGGACATTCTACGTGTTTCGCACAATAATCACTCACACTTCCAAGAATAGTCCTGCAACAAAATATCAAAATTACAAGAAGATATCAGATGTAACTCATTAGATCCATCACAAACCATTAAAAATAAAACAAGTTCAGAGAATTAGTTAATGTGAATGAATTAATAATATATACCTCTTAAAGAAACCATAACCATGGCTTCCCATGACCAAAGTGTCAGCTTTGAGTTTCTCAACCGTATTACATATCACATTCTTTGGATCTCCTTTCCCCACTACTCTCACAATATGGGCCTGCATGTAGCACATAAATTAGTTAATTAACCAACTTATAATTAACTTTAATTAATTGAAAAACACACACAGTTGCAGAACACAACACCTATAGCAGTAATCAGTAATTACATTGGTCTCGAAATTTCTGTAAACAGCTTCGGCTCTTTGCATCACTGAATTTACCATCTCAGTCCCGTATTTTTCCATGGTTCCAACCACATCGCTCGAAAACATATATGCTGCAAAATCAAGTACACACACATCAACTCCAAATCAATATTTCGATTTCAGTATTCCAAATTGATTAATTAGGTCCAAAATAGAAACCAAAAAGTATGTAGTTAGTTGTAATTTATAAAGGAACGTCAATTACCTGCAGCGTCGAAAGTGGAATGGACAGGCTGCGGTTTGACATAGAGAAGAACGAGAGTGTTGTTTGCGTTTTGAGAAGAGAGGTTTCCCAGACACCAGGAGAGAGCATGCATGCTCTCTTCGCTCTCGTCTACTGCCACCACAATTTTGTGCTCTCTGCTCTTCATTTTTTCGGCCTCCATTGCTATAATTCAATAAAAATTGCTCTGTTTTGCCCTGAAGAACTTTGGTGTGCGTATGTGGTATTGGAAAACTTTGAGGCCTCAAGATATCGATAACACAAACCCGAATGCAAATATATATAGAGGGGGGGACTTTTGCCGTGGTTTTTGATGTTTTTGGTTCAGCTGCGGGATTACATTACATGACATTAATTGGATACAGATAAGTTATTAGTGTTGGTAGTTTCTGGAATAAATTAAAACTCCGGCCCCCGTATGCAGACACTGAAAACAACTGGTCCTTCTCATCTAGGTTTGGCAAATGACCAAGTACTCTATACTAAAGCTATGGGCTATAGACTAACAATTTCAACCAACTACACAGGAAATGGATTTGTACTTATTACTAGCATCGTAAAGGAATTTAAATGAATAACAAATTGTTATGCGTTTAACATTGTCACGTGACGGTGTATTAAATGACATATTTAGTCATCCTTCAACTCGAAAATTTAGTAAACTTTGTGCCTTTTGGTCAACATCTTTGCTGAGGAGGGGAAAGCGGAGGTTTCTGCTGATTAAATATTACACAGGCCAAGTTTGAAATTTCAGCCCACCAAACCAGACATGTTACAGTCAATCATAAGGCTCCCCGTCCAATAACAGATATTTGCATTTTGGCTTACTCTCTGTTTCTCTAATATCTAGATATTCTCCGTACCAAAAAAAAAAATAATATCTTTCAGTTGTTCCTAAAGTAACAGTATAGAAAGGAGAATATATATAAAGGCAAAATATGCACTTTTTGATGACAAGTTTTGATTTGCAGAAGAAACCACTTTTCATGGGGTAATTTACTTGGGGGATTATTTTTGTTTCTTTGAAGTATTATATTTTCTGAGGTTTTTACTTGTTAGATTTTTTATCAAACATACAATAATCAAAATATAACAGTTAAAAAACTTTGAATATAACACGGAGCATCATAGAATTTCAACTACTTAATAGGATATTTATGAAACAATTTAGATTCCAATCCATCAAATCTAAATTTAATATTAGTAACTTGTAGCAGGAAATGAGGGACCAGCCGGTGGGACTCGGGACCATCCAATCCAATCCAATCCAATCCAATCCAATCCATCATCATCTCCTCATCCACTAACGAGTGGTCTCCAAATATTACTATCTTCCATTTAAATCGGAGGGAAAATTGTTTTGGAAAACTGTTAGAATGCATCCAATATTGATTCTGCTCAAGGTAGGTATTCTCAAGTCCCGGGCTTTCCCAGCCCAATATCTGCCCTATAAAATTGGGCCTCACTAGTGGCTTTCCCTCACCCATTTATGTCCTTTGTTTGACCAAAACTGAAAGACAGACAAATTAAATAAATATTTATCTGCTTCTTGTGATCCTATGTTTCATTTCAACAATGAACAAGGTTTGACTCGTTTGGATGTGTTTTTAAAATGATTGAGCGCACTTTTAGAGAAAATATTTTTTGGTCCAAAATTAACTTGCATTTTTACTAAGAATTGATTCCAAAAATATTTTCACCAAAAACGTTTTCAGTTATTTTAAAACCACATCCAAACGAGCTAGTTGTCAGGTACAACATAGTCTTTGAAAATTCATGTATCAATAAAAATTATTGTGTTTTTTTCTTATCCTTGGATAACTTGTCATTTAAGTGTAAGGTCTTAAACACATGTTAAATTTATCATGTACGTTAATAAATGTATTTTGTCAACCAAAAAACAAAAAAAAACTCAGATGGAGCGAAATTTGGGTGATATGTTATGAATTTTTAAACCCAAATTTGATAATATTTACGCTTTTGGAATCCCATATAAGGGTGGATGGTGAGGGCGGTGGAGGCCATCAGCCGGTGCCAAAGATGAACTTGTCGAACCTTCTGGACTCTTGACTTCTTCAGGTATAGAGAGAGAGAGAGAGAGAGAGAGAGAGGTATTGTATTGGGTTGGCTCCAAATGTCCCCACTATAAAGTGCCGACCACTTGCCTTAAACCTTCAGAAAGTTGCAGTTCAATACTATTTATATAGTTGTCCCATGAATTAATTCCAATCCCCTTTTCCCATTCCCATTCCCATTCCAAATATCTAATATCTGATATCTACATGCTATTTGTTTGCTTAGTCATTAGATAATTTCAAAACATAAAAGAAAGGAAGAGACGATAAGACCGAGATGGGATAAGCACAAATGTCACCACCATTCTTATGCCTCGTTCTATACCTTAACACAAACGGATAAGGCTGATACTTCCATTCATTTGAGAATTATTATCATTGTTAATAGTATGTTAATACAACAATATATTTCTATTATACCAACTAAGTGATATATTATCGAACTTGTCATTCGAATCGAATTTAAAATCTCTCACTTGTGTCATCTTGAACAATAACAACATTGATTGAAAAATATTCTTTTCCCTCTAAAATATTATTTTTTTTAAGTATAGTCTCGGTTAACTCCGCCTGTGTAAGTTTATCTTACATTGCCAGTCCCAAGTCCGGATAAAGGAGGAGGGGGAGGGCGTCAAGTAGTCGACAGCCGGCACTCATAGGTTACGTCGAATCCTTATGAAAATGAATCTAGAACGAAATCATGGCGTTCTAGGATTCATATAGCCGACCCCACTTAGTGGGAAAAGGCTTTGCTGTTGTTGTTGTTGTTGTATAGTCTCGGTTATATTTTTTCTAAAGATAATGTTAGGGAGACCAAATTTTTAAACTAATTTTGCTAACTAAATTATGTGCCACCATTAAAAAATAAGCACGTTAATCGACATTTAATTAATAATCAATCATCTACAACAATATTATTTGGATTGAAAAGTTTGATCTCCCTCACGAGTAGTAGAGCTTACGTACTAATCTTTAGAGAAATGAGAAGAAAGAGAGAAAAAAAAAACCTCGTGTGTACTCCGCTAAAAACTTTGTTGGAGGAACGCTCGAGCTTCGAGAGGTATATCACTGAAAACCTGAGTGACAACAAAAGGAGAGGAATATCATGTGGAGCATACGAAGAAGCAGGCCCGACGAATCACATTCACACAGGTCCGTGCTGATGCCCTTTTGGAGTTGGATGGGCACGTTTCCTGGCCGTCTAATCATAGAGCTGGGGACCCTACAAGTTTAAATTAGTTCCGTTGGTTTCGACCGTTGATCAACGATCCCACGCTCAAAATTCAAACGTGGGAGGGATAGGTCATAGGATGACTAGGAATTCAAATTCGACGCGGAGGGGAAGGAAAAAAGTGTCCTACTCCAATAATACACTGATATTCAATTCAATATAAAAGAATAAAATTTGCTCTACAACAATTTGGCAACTGTTTCCCAATCAAATTATATATTAACCTGACGGCATTGCCCCTCTCTCCCAAAATATTATGCAAATATAAAAAATGGTGAAGTGCCGATTTAGTCCCTGAATTATTATCTTAGTGAAAATTAGGTTCCTGAATTAATTTTTTGGTAAAATAAGTTCTTAAATTCATTAAAAATTGCTAATTTCATCCTTACTATTATATTCAAATCTATTTTATCTAATTTTTCATCAACTTAAGTCACTTGACACACTTTGGAGTGTAATACCGTTATTTTCTTGCCTATAAGCCCTTAACATTTCATATAAGTTGCGAATCTAACGTCTAATTTATCATCCGAAGCTAACTTATACTATTTCTTATGAAAAACTACCAATTTACCTTCCAAAGTTAACTTCATACATTATTTCTTTATGAAAAACTATCAATCTACCCTCAAATGTGTATCACATGCAAGTAACGTGATTTAAATTGACGGAAAATTGAATATGGTAGCTTCAAATATAATATTAAGGATGTAATTGACATATTTTTATAATTCAAGGACTGATTTTTCTGAAAAAAATAGTTTAGGGACCTAATTTTCACTGAGATGATAATTCAGAGACTAAATTAGCAATTCATCCTAAAAAAATATGAAATATTATTTGCGCTTTCCTTTTTCTTTTAATTCTTCCTTCCTTTCGGGATATCAAATTTAAAAAGGCGTAAATGAAGAATACGAGCTAAATGCAGTTTATTAACTATAGACCTAAATGCTTGTAAATACCAGCTACTTTAATGAGAGATGAGATCTTCTGCACTTATTTTTGCCTATGCCCTCCCTGTACCTTTGTTAATTGGCTGAGAATTTGGCTTTTTTTTTATTATTTTAATTTTTGTCAAGTTAACATTAATTATGTTTAGTTCAATTAACAAAGGCACAAGGAGACCACATGTAAAAATGGGTGCAGAATATCTCATCTCCTTTAATGATAGCTCTTATTTTCGGGTGAGAATACTTTAATGATAGCTCTAAATTACAGGGTATTCAATACTCCAAAATATTTTTGATATTTCGCTTACTTTAATTCATTTTTTATTTATTGCTTCTTCTAAACGTTCTAAATATTTGAAAGTGTGTTTGACCCCGCAGGACAGGACAAGTCCTGCATCCATATATTTATGGCGTCAAAGACTTGATAGTTTTGTGAAAAACGCGTGAGGGCAAGACAACTAATAATAATATAATATAATATAATACTATTAGTTAATTAAGTGAATATTCAATTGATTTCGAATAACATAAGTGCGAGGGCATTTTTGGAAGTTCGGGTCACCTTTCTTTTATTTAAAGTCCATTCCTTCAGACGCACACGTTGAGAGAAAGAACTGGACACAAACACACACACAGAGACAGAGGCAGAGATTTTTGAATTGAAGAGAAGTTTTCTGAATACAGCGAACCACCGAAACAGAAAGAGGAGAATTGAGGGAGTTTTTGAAAATTATGGGAGACGTGATACTGTACGTGGAGGAGGATTTGAAAACATGCTCGGCAGTTTCGCTCTGCAGGATTTGCCATGAAGAAGAAACCGGAAGCTCCGATAAGACCATGGAAGCTCCCTGTGCATGCTCTGGAACTGTCAAGGTACACCTCAAAACCGTGTTTTGTTTCTGCTTCTTGTTTTGGGTTTTCTGAATAATCCTGAAAACGATTTATACATTCTGTTTTTTGTTCTCAGTTTGCACACAGAGATTGCATACAGAGGTGGTGCAACGAGAAAGGCAATACAACCTGCGAAATATGTCTTCAGGTAATAACCAGCTGATCAGATTTTTTTCATTTTTGGCTTCTTTTCAAATTTCATTGTCTCTTATTTTTGTTTGGTGTTCCATATTTTAATTTGTTTTTAATATGTATTCTAATTCGATGAACTGTTTTTTGCTGTTTTGCTTCGTGTTTACGTATTTCAATCTTCGATAATGGAATTGGGTCCGATGTCGTTGTTGTTTTCAAGTCGATGAAACGATGTATGAAAGCATCGTTTTCTGTTTTGTCTGGATTCTTGGCGTCTAAAATTTGTCTTTTCCCGTAACTTTGGTTTATGTTCCAAGTTATACTATTTGCTTCCTTCGTTCCGATGCAAAACTAAACAACATTTCACAATCAATGACGGAGTTGTGAGTGTTGTGCTAGGAGTTGTTTCCGCTTATGTTTTTATAGCAAAGTAGTGCGATATGATTTTTTAGGAGTGCAAATAATATATCTATCACAGTTTAAATTGGAAGAGAAAAATTGGCTTGATGAAGTTTGACCGACCATAAAATATGTATATGTACAGAGTTATGAACCAGGATACACAGCACCACCGCCAAAGAAGACGCAGATAGACGACTCAGCAGTAACAATTAGGTACATCTCGTATCTTTAAGTATCCAAAGTTAGATAGATATAGATATATATATATATATATATATAGTTTATAATATAGATTGGAGCGCTTGCCTATTGCTATTATCCGCATTCGTTGCTTTATGATATTAATTATTCCTTCAATTTTCATTTTGTCTATATAATTAATCAAATGCACGTTTGTTTCAATATTGATGTTGATATATAATTAAATAATGAGGCAGACAGACTGTTTTGCAAGTAGGTCTAAATTCTAATGCTTGTATTAATAACATGGGAATGTGATTAGGAACACTAATTGGAATGTTTCTAAATTGCGCAGATCCTTGATTTGATTTGATTTATGTTTAATATGTAATTGTTTATTTGGTTACAGAGACAGCGTGCAGGTTCCGAGAAGAGAGCCAGAGCAAGAGGAGGAGGAGGAGGAGGAGGAGGGCGCAGGAAGCCCAAGATTAGCAGTAGAAAATGGCTACTCTTCTTCTCAATGCTCGTATGCGGCTGACAGAAGTGCATCTTGTTGTCGATCTCTCGCTCTCCTTGTAAGTTTGTTCTATTCAGATCTTTATGCACCATTATCCATGCCAATATAACAGTCTGAAAGTAGCAGTCTTTTATATTGGCGATGGTTCATTTTAAATTAATCTAAATTGTAGAGATGTAGATTTTAATTCGGGTGCATAGAGGAGCACGTCTGCTCTAGCCAACTTAGATATGCCGAACAATCTATAATTTGGTCAACTAATATTTAGTGAAACAAAAATAAATGCGTATTATGCAACCCACGACCGTTGGCGTTGGAAAATATGTATTCAAGAATTGAATGAGTAGCATTATTGCTTGCTTGGTTGACCAAATTGGTCACCATGTGGCAAACACGTAGGTTATCTTCCTTATTTGACCTTGTATAAATAAAATAAAAGTCGCAAGGAATTGACTTGAAATGGTGTTTGCCCGATTCAGACGGTTATAAAAAGTTAATTGTCTCCAAAAGAAACATGCTTTTAACTCTGTTAATTAACGATGAGTTTGAATTGCATTGCAGTTTACGGTGGTGTTGCTGGTGAGGCACCTCTTTGTGGTGCTTACCGGTTCCGACGAAGATTACCCCTTCACGCTTCTAACTGTAAGTACCAGTACCTGCGCAGCGCCTACCACTGTTCATTTGGTTTCCAAATTTTCCCTCTAAAAATGTACTTGTTATTATAATGATGTCGGGTGCTAATCTTGATTTGGCTGCATTTCAGGTGCTTATTATAAAGTCTAGTGGGATTATCCTGCCGATGTACATATTATTTCGAACAATCACAGCCATCCAAGACAGCATCCACCGCCAGTATCATCGATATCATCGTTATGAACAACAAGGCTCTGAAGATGAGACCGATAGCGAAGACCTGGCTGACAATGAAGAAGCTCAACAACATCATATAGTTTGACACACAATCTCTACTTGTTTTGTTTTTCCTTCCATTCATTTGTAACAAACAGAGACAGTAGAGAGCATCGTATCAATGCTCACCTGTCTCTGATGTATATACGAAATGAAATACTATCGATTCTTTTTTTTTTCTTCATTAAAGATTCAGATTAAGGTTTCCAAATCAAATCATAAAAAGTAAGGAATCCACCAACCAAACCTAACCCAGAATTTAAAAATGGTATTTAAGCAGGTTGAAGTTTAGAAACTCAGCAACCTGGATACTGGTCAGTTGGGTGAACAACCACTTTGATGATAAAGATAAATATATTATATACTAGTAAGGAAACAACATAACCAACAACCTTGGAAGCTTGGCGGGTCCAATATCGGAACCAATATGTCAACATTGCAACTATCTTTTACAATGGAAGAACCGCTCCCCTGGCGGAAACAGGAATTTGCCCAATTCTGGTGATGATGACATAGCTTAAGCTAAAGAGTTGGTCAATCCTCCCAGCTAGAACGAAACTGCTTAGAGGCTAAAAAATATGTACTTCCCTTTAGTTACATGTTCCCCAGAACCATTGGTAAGACAATTAGCAAACGCCTTGTGAGTAGCCGGCCATTCCCAAAATCTTCATTCCGAGTGCATACTCAAAGCTTATAGAGTGCAAAAGAAGCAATCATTATCAACTTTCTTTCTGTAGTAGTCTTGCTCTATGCCAAACTTCTGTCAGGGAGTCCATGTCAATGCTTTTGGTAAACTCATGACTCGTCAATTTTGCCACAATACTAATCAACTCTTGAAAGCAAATGTTATCGCCAGATGCCTTCCTGTGTTTACCATATGTAGCCTCGAATTCCCTGGACTTGGCAGTAGCTTTTTTAAGGACGGAAATAGGAAGTCCTGTAGTGAATAATATATGTAGTAAGAACTACAACTTGCTAATGACTAGAATGAGCAATGCACAGATTCATCAGAGTTTATTGCTTGCAAGCTTGTCTAGTTCTCATAAAAAAGTTCCCAGTCATGCGCATATTAACTGAGGGCAAGGTGTTTTAGATATACATTATATACATGTTGAAGAAAACCAGATGACAGCGAGATGGCTCAGATCTAGATCATGCCTCACAACCAAATGATTGCATTTCAATTACTGTTCTTGTGTTAAAGACGCTAGTAAGGAAGCAATAAAAGACAAAGATACTTACCAGCTAACCGTGCAATGTTGACACCATAGCTTTTAGGGCATGCACCAGGATTCAACCTGTATAGAAATGTAACTTCTTCCACACCTCCATCTCCGTTTCCAACTTGGCATGCCATATGACATAGTGAAACCTATCAAAGAAGCAAGGAAATAAATTAGTCACAGTACAATTTATAGCATCGGCATACAAGTGATCTTATCACTAATCTTGTCAAAAGAAATATAAATCAACCACAGAACAATGAGAAAATACCTTAGAATTATTTTGATAATCTACAGCTAGTCGGTGATAATGGGTAGAAAACATTCCTCGGCAATGGACCTTGTAGATAAAATGTTCAAGAACTGATTCCCTGCCAGTTAAAGAGGACGTTCAAAGGTTGAAGAGGAAACTAATTAAAAACACTAAATTTTGTTAAAAGGCAAAATCATTCACAAATATCTAGCATGATTGGCTCTTACGCAATGGCTTGTCCATCTGAAGTTGATGTTCCACGTCCAAGTTCATCCAGTGCCAGCAAAGAATTACGAGTAGCTGAAGACTACAAACAATATTGAAATTTATGTTTAGAACAATGAATTTCTTAAATCATAACGCCATCTGTATAATTTGAAATAACTAATTTCCAGTGAACTGATATACTCATTACACTTATGAGACATGGCACAAAATATTGAAACAAGTTGAGAAGACATGATTTATGAATTTTCAAGAGAAAATGCACACATGATTTAAGAATTTTCTAGAGAAATGCATTCATAACCAAGATTAGAATCAGATGAAAAAATTTCAACCCACACTACCAAAATAATATATTTTTATGAAAAACGAGAAATCAGAACATACATTTATAACACTTAACTAAATTGAACCAGGTTGCTCTAAATAGTAATCTCACCAGCATTGTTGCAGTTTCTGAAAGCTCCGTCAGAAATGTACTTTGGCCTACCATGATATTATCTTTAGCACCCATTCGAACAAAGATTCGGTCAACAGGAGATAGCTCAAAGCTCTCTGCAGGAACATCTGCTCCTAACTGCCAAAGAAACAAAAGCGAAAATGATCACGCATTACAAGACAATGAATAACAAAAGTAAGAAATTCAGACAAAAGAAAAGACTACCTTACCTGTGCTAAAATCACAGCCAAGCAAACTTGGCGAATAAGAGTAGACTTTCCACCCATGTTAGGACCAGTGAGAAGGATAAAGCTTGCATGGCCAGAACCTCCAATGGAAATGTCGTTGGATACAAATGTACCCTTTCCTAAAGAATCACTTCTAAGAACAGGATGGCCCAAACTTTTTGCAGAAAAACGAGGTACTTCATTAGTACATGATGAACTCATGACAACTGGCTGACAAGAGGGTCCTTCAAAATAATCACTTGCAATTGCTAGACTGATTAAAACATCGATTTCTGCAACATGTGGGGTCAATATCAGCAGTGAACATAATATAGACACTAATTACTAGACTCATGGACTTGTTTCTAGAAATACATTTTTAGAATTTGTTTAACCAAAATGCTTCGAAATTAACTATAGTTAAATTTGTTTAAAATGGATACAATCACATAGCTACATCTTTTTGGGAATCAATCACCTACCAGTACTCTTATGTGTGGGTGTGTGATTTCTCTTATATTGCATACATAGCAGAATGCACTCACTAAAAAAAGGCGAATGACAAACTATGCTCCAGACTCCAGTCAATCCACCAAAGTTTGACCAAAATCGATCAGAACAAAGCAGCCAATGCAGAGGGAAAACGATTGCATACCTGCAGTCACAGAGACCAATTGTCTCCATTTAAGACGATGCTCGCAGAAACGTCCAATTAACCTCTGCAAAATGCTTTTTAGTGAGGACTCCTTATCAGTTTCAGCTTGCGAGAGCTCTGTCAATGACTTCTTGATATCTGGGGTCCAGTACCTCGAGAAACCCTGCATGTTAAACACAAGGAAGGCATGATCGTATTAATATAAAACCATCAAAGCTACTTAATTCACCATTCCAAAGATTTTTCTAATTACCTTTTTGGATGAACGTAACTCATAATCCGGAGGAATACAACTGCACAGACTTTCTGGCATTTCCAATAGGTAACAATCTTTTCCAACTGTGACATAAGTGATCTGCAACAGACCAACGGAAGACCGAGTTACGAGATATCGTAACGTTTCTACTTAAAAGTACACTACTCAGAAATCAAAATGCCAATTTGTCTTCCATAGAAGTTCTTACCGATTTATCTCCCAGTAACTTTCTCTGTTCTTGGAGGTGTTTAGTTAAACGAGACTCTATCTCCTTTACTTTTTCACAAGAAGAGTCGTACCCAATATCGACTCCTTCATGAGGTATTATACGACCTGAATTATTGGCTTCTACCCAATCAAAGGCATCCTTGAAATGTTTTAGAACTGAGTTGACATCAGGAAGACCTTTACCTGTAAAACAATGAACAATAAGATGCCAAGATTTCTTTAACAATGAAGGATGCATGCATGTACCAAAACAATGAACCTATACGAAGACTTTCTTATGGCAAGATATAAGATGAGAAATTATATCTTTTGAAATGCAAAAAGCAAACAATACCCAGTGTCAGAAGATGATGAAGTTGTGCAGATTCAACATTTTCCAAGATAACTTTAAGAGAACAACATGTTTGAGCCATGAGTTCACAACCACGTAAAGCTGAAATAAACTCCTGAAGCTGTTTTTTTGCAGCATCCTCATATAAAACCACTTTCTTAGCATTCCTTCCGCAAGCATTACTGCATCCAGTCACATTCAGTTACCGTAAATCATTCTTTGGGAGCATCAGTAAGTTTTCCATAAGCATAAAATCAACTGTTATTCCTAGTTTTACCTACTAGAGAAGACACGCACAAGCAACCGCTCCATGTCCGGAAGCCTAGAAATTGCTTTACGAAATTCAAGTGCATAAGGAAGATTAACTCCCTAGAAAGAAGCATATATAACATTTGTATGTTAGAAAGGCCAAGTGCTTGGGTATCCAGTTCAAGTCATCTAGATACTGTACACTAAGATTCAGTGTTCAAGTGAAAAAATAAGAACCAGAAGTAAAATGTTAATATAATATGTACGGAGTACCCGAAGACTTGCAACAGCATCCTGGCGTTGCTTTATTAACTCTACATGATAGAGAGGTCTTGCAAGCCATGTTCTAAGCAATCTCTTCCCAAATCCAGTAACACAGTGGTTCAATTGTGCATACAATGTCCTTCATAGAGCAATACATTATCTAAGAATTTGGATTGGAATATAAACAAACCAGAAAAGCTTAAGACAATATGAAAGGTTTACCCTGAAGTGTCTCCATTTCTGTTGTTCTCAAAAATCTCAAGGTTCTCTAGGGCAGCTGAGTCAAGAACCATGTATGGTTTTGATACAGTATCACCAAAACCAGAACTTGGAAGTAACTCAAATTTTGCAAATCTGAGTATTGTCTCATCCAGGAAGGCCTGCTTTAAATAGAAAAGAGCACCTCCAAGAGCTGAAAGTGCACAGACACCATTCTCACCTGCTCTCACCATCTCTGACAACACATCTGGCAAGCAGCCATAGCCATCTTCTTCTAAATGAGAATCACTGCCTTGAAAACCGGCTTTCTTTGGAGAACCAGAAACCACTTGATCATCGGCACGCCTGTATATACTTCTAACTTCCTGAACAGTCCTCTCAGCATCCAAGAATTCCAATACTGGGACTAACTCATTCACTAGAGGACTTCGTGTATGCCTAATCAGCACTTTCTCTGTTTCAGGACTAAGTAGATTTGCAGGTTTTATAATTTCAACAGGCCTCAGCTCAGACAAGAGACAAGACAAGGCACTGCACTCTAGATCATCTCCAAACTGGTATTGGGAAAGAAATACTAGTAAAAAACACAATCATACATAACAAGCAATTCACTAAAAGGACCTTATGACACATCTACATCAGCATCTTATGAAATGGTAATTAGGAGTAACAATGTCACAACTTGCCCCAATGATTATATATGCCCTCAAATAGCTAAAATATAATGGAAATGCAATGCATACATCCACAAACTCCATCAGGCAGCAGAAGATCACACTGTCAGACCTTTTACATTCATAACAGGCACAAATTTTCACCTATTATGCTTAGCGGTTACCAAGAACCCCTCTCCCCTCCCTCTCCCCACTGCTTTATTGAGTGATAATCCAGCCCAGGTTCAGGGAGCAACTGTTTTATGTGCGCATATATAACTGTATAATGATGAGAATAATCCAAGATAACTAAGAGAACAAGATGAAAATGATGTTCTACCAGACTCATACCTGCCCAAGAATGACCCGGCTGGTAGCAACATCAACTACACAAACCCCAAAAACCCGCTCTGCAGTTTCGTTTGCCAAATTCTGAGAATTTTCAGTCACTGCCATTAGATAAGAAGCATCAGGGTTTGCTGACAGCATCTCTCCCTCAGTTAGTGTTCCTTTTGTAACCACTGCACATATTTCACGTTTCACAACCTATACACCAAGGTAAATTCAGAAGTTAATACCATTTTTCTAATTAATAGCTCCAATACGGGTATCAAATTACAACGTGCAGTGGTAAGAATTATAACATAGAATATCAAATTAATCAGATGACAAAAATTCAAGGATACAGACCGACAAGTGAAAAATGAGCATACCTTATCTATAGAGCCATCCTTTTTACGACGAAGATCCATCTGTTCAGGAGTTTCTGTCTGCTCCACTACAAGAACTCGATACCCCTAGTCACTCAAGGCAGCTTAAATAAATCTCCCTCCATAGTGTGAAACAGGTTTCACATAGATGGTGAACTTTAATAAAATAGAGTAAGAAAGATATCTCCAAATAGAGTGACGAGTAAAACCAACCTTCTTAGCAAGTTTCTCCACGTTCATTGAGAAATTCTTCTCCGGAAATCCACAATGGGGTTGTTCACCCTAATATCAGGCAACGACAAATCAGTAACTAAAGAAAAACAAATAGGAAACACAATGGATGCATCCAGCAATCCTAACAATACAAAATCTCAGAACAATCAAGATAAAAATGTGAAACGAATGAAAATACTATGTGCCCACCCACAAAGCCAACACCAAGACAAAATTTCAAGATATATTACCTTCATATACTGCAGACCAAGTTCTTTTGCTACTATATGTGCATCCATTTCAAAAAGTTCATAAAATTTGCCCATCTGCTCAAACAAAAATGAGATATTCATCATTTGACTGCAATAATGACCCTGAATTTGTGTGGCATAATTTATCATTACTTGGCTACTGGTAAGGACGAGCATACCTTGAAAAAGATAACTTTGTCCATGTGCTTTGACTTAAACTCCCACCATTGTCTCTGAAATATTAACATGTCACTGAATCAAGAGTGTTCATAATAGTAAATGCCACAAAAACCCTTCACGCCACTTATCTATCTAGAAGCAAGCAATTACCTGGCCACCTGATAAACTCTTTAAGAATCCGGGAGGTAAGTACAGAGTTCTCGGATCATAATTTGCATCTCCAAGGCTTCTTCTTTTGGCATCCATGCGCTGTCTGTTTCCATACCAAAGCAGTTGAGCAAAACACATTTGAAATTGGGCATCTACATGCAAAGATTATCTAAATGCCTCCAAAAGTAAAGCAACAAATACAGATCCATGCATACTAATGTACAAAAAGTTTCTTTTTTCATCATTGTCATACGCAAAACAGAAATACAGTAACAAATGTTTTCGGTATAATTATATGATGACTGTAGCCTAGCCATACAACAAGCTTCAAAGTTAACAGCAACTAAAAATGGAAAATTACAAATTTCCAGACAGCAATCCCCAATTCCCAACTGCCAAATAAAACAGGTGTAAAGTGGGATGGGCCTAAAAACACCATTAGGAATAAGTATAGAAACTTACTCCCCAAGGAAGTGCAACTTCTCAGCTTCACGCAAGCTAAACCTTGCTGAGGCATCACCAGATAAAACAGTATCCATACCATTAGTCGCCTTTGTCCCTGCAGTTAAGCAGACTCCAATTCAGCACCAGATAAAGCATAAACCAATTAAAGTTAATATAACTTGAGTATCCATTGACTGGCGATTAAAAAAATGTAGAACTACAATGAAGTTTTTAGTTAGATACAATTACATAGAATGAAGTATCTAACTGAGTCATATAAGATAGAATAACTCTAGCTTGGCTTACATTCTTCAAAATGTGGTAAAACTACTTCTAAAACAGTCATAGAAGCACACATACATGGAAAACAATCATATTAATAAAGACGACACATGAAAGCCCCACCGATATGTAGTAATTTTCTTAACAAAATCACATTTCTCATCTCCAAATAAAATCAACAAATAAAAGGCAAAGTAGAGCACAGGCTCAATATGGCAATATCCTAGTACTTACCTTCATCATTAGGGGTAGGCTCCAGTGACACGCCCTTGAGGCCGTTCATACCCACATTTCCACCACACTTGGTCTTCTTAGCAGACCCCAAACTCCCTCCACCGCTCAATTTTCTTTTACCACCGGAGTCACCCCGCTTTCTTTTGTTTGTGTTCATGGGCACCACATCATCTTCCTCATCCTCCAATTCCCTAAGCTCCTCTTCATCGTCACCAACCTCAGCAACTAACTCTTTGTCCCCACTCTTTCCCCAATCCTCATCGCTCGAATCATCATCAGCTACACCGTTGCTGTCTTCCTTATCCTCATCCTCCATCACCACATCTACATCCACATTGGTGGGAGCTGGCAAAGGGCCTCGCCTCAAACGCTTGAAAATCTTCACGGTTTCCGGGACCCACTCGATCTTCTCCATTTCCAAATCCAGCATTTCTTCTTCAGCATCGTCGTACTGAACTAAATGCTTACCACTGTGCTTATTGAAGCACTTGACATAACCTTCGTACCAGCTCTTATCCAACGGCCAGTAAACCTTGATCCTCTTCCCGACAACCTCGTGGCCGTGGGATTTTTTGGGGTTGGTCTTGGAGCTGAGCTTGGAATCGAGAGGCGAAGGGGTTGTGGGGCTAGGGCTATGACCGGGACTAGGATTCGGATTAGGGTTTAGGGTTTGTCTGGAAGAAATGGGGGTAGATTTAGGGTTTAGGGTTTGTTTGGAAGAAATGGGGGTCGATTTAGGGTTCTGGGTTTGCTTGGAAGAAACGGGGGTAGATTTAGGGTTTTGGGTTTGTTTGGAAGAAATTGGGGACGGAGTGGAAGTGGCTTTGGAGAAGAAGGAAGTGATTTGGCGCTGTGGGTTGACCAGTGGGGATTGGCCGTTGATCCGACGACGCGAAGCCGACATCGCCGTCTGTGAATGTGTTAATTTAGCGAAGAAGAAGAAGAGAGATAAGCTTACTGAGGGGTGTGGAAATGTGGAATCGCGGGAAGTGTGAGTGAGAAGAAGACAGAAGAAGGAGGAGGAGGAGTTTGGAGATTGTCGAATAAAAGAGAGGAGTGTTTTAATGTGGCGGGAAAATCAGCAAAAATTGCCCGGGAACTCTTACGGGGGGGTCGATGCTGTTTGGCGGGAAGCCCTAATTACTCTCAATCACTCTCCCTCAGCACTCAGCAGTCTGTTGCTCGTCCTCCATCGTTTTAATTTACAAAACTAATGAAAAGTGTTTAAAATTTTTAATTTTTAATTATAAAAATAAAAATAAAATTAAAATAAATAGTACTATGATTGATTTTTAATATAAAAATATAATTTTTCGTTAAAATAAAAAATAAAATAAATAGTAATCGTCGATTCACTCTCCCTCCCTCAGCTCAGCACTCGGCAGTCTGTTCCTCGTCCTCCGTTTTAATTTCCGTTTCGTTGCCTTCGCTTTCGCGGCTTTTAAATTGGGCCGGCGTTATAAAATTAAATCGGGCCCAATAATCTACAAAATCCTCGTCCACGACCCAACAGAATAACCAAAGAAATTTATCCGAATTCCCCACCTGAATTTTTATGAGAGATTCAACTTACCATTTGAAAAATTGGATTGAGTTATCAGTGTGTGGTCAATTGCAACTCATTATTAAGTACGAGGTGATGAATTTCATTTAATTTTTTTTATTTTATATTTTGAGAACTTAGCCAAATGATCAATTACCATTATGTCGTCTCTAATTGTTACATTGTCACATTAGCTGGATAGTTGAGTATAATTTTGTTCTATTCCACAATTGAAAATTTTAATTTTCTGACCATAACGAAAAGTAAAATTGGGCCAGGCCCAATTTACCAACCGGTGGTTGCGCCGCTGCGCTCAGTTAGATTCAGCAGTTTGTTGCTGGCCTGCTGCCACTACGAACTTTGCATTTCCTTCCACTTTCTTCACCCATCACTGAATCTCGATGCTTGATAGCTGAAAATCTCGAGCTTAATCACAGGGTTTGGAAATCAGAAGAAGATGGAAACAATTTATGAATTGTTGAAAGAGATGAAGGAAAACGGTTGCACTCCTGATGGGCGGACATACAATGCTTTGATTGATGGAAGACTAACAGATGTATGAGACTGTTCCAAAATTAACATTTTAGGTATGACTCTGGACGAAAAAAACTTCATGTACCAAATATTGAAAACCAGGAAATTTGAGGGTAGTAAACTGAGATTACCCAAATAAAAAAGACCGTCTTCATAAATAGCTATAAGGGTATTTACGTAAAATGAAGTACTTTTGAAAAAGTGAAAGGAAGGGGAAATTAGTGGCAGTCGAGTGAGTCAGTGGTGGAATTTTACGATTAGGGCTCGCAGAGGGAGAGAAAAGCTTCACACTTGACTTCCGGTCGCCGTCGATCTATTCTCAGGTAAATAGCTTGGAATCTCAAATTAAAAAGTCTCTCTGCCATACTATGTATTTACATAAATATATATATTAGCTCATATTGCATTCAGTGGAATACCCGAGCAAAACCCAATAGCCGCGGATTTGGAAACTTTTGACGGATTTGGAATTCGACTGCAAATGTTTAAGTTTTTAAATCCATGGAGTCAAACTGTCTTATGAATTTCGTTTGAGCAGAGCAATCAATTGTTGTGAAAATTTTCTTGTGATGTCTTCACTGCTAGTGGTAGCTTGGTTTTAACTTGTGACCTCCGAGAAGGGAAATTAGTTTGACATATGGATAGGGTACAGACTAATGGAAGATATGTAACACTATTCGATTAGTCCGTAATCAGCATGTTAATATTAGAGTTTGTTTAGTTTTTCCTTTGGATCCCCACCGAAAGAACACAAGAATGTTTTTGAATTGGTTTATACCTGAAACAAGGATTTCGATGGGTCAGTAATCAGTATGTTAATACCGTCTTTCACCTTTTCATTGTTTGTAGATGGTGCAATTGTAAAGTTGTAATCGTGCAAAGCAGAATCATTCTCTCTGGTTTGAATTTATCCTCCTATTGTCGTATTGATGTCTGTCTTCATTCGTGTAGCACGAGATGACTGCAATTGTAACAGTTTACAGCTACTAGTTGAAGCATAGTAAGAACGATAAGTGACCTTTTGTCATCTGGTTTTGTCAACAAGATTTCAGAACCTTTTTTTATCGTGCATGTTTCATGTCTTTTTCAAAATACAGCCATCATCTTTGACGAAGCAATTAACCACCTATAAAGAAACTTTGGATATAGGACCATAAGAGAACTCGTTCTGTCAATGCCTTTCTACTGTCATTGGTTAAAACTTTAAAGCTAATATTTTCCTTGTTGGGATCAATCGTTCTGCAGTATCATGGACGCTCAAATTCAAGAAGCGGTCCCTTGTAGGCCTTGTGTTAAGGTGGAATTTCAGCTCGGTTCAGAAACATATTCTGTCAAGGAGCACAAGGGCATTCTTTCGGAGCAACTGGTTTCTGTGAAAGAAGAAAGCATGAGAATATTGAAGGACTTCATCACCAGACACAATGTTCCTAATGATGTCCCTGATGAACTTGTTGAAAACTCTTCGGAAGACGATGGTGAAATCCTTGAAAAGCCTCCTGTAAAGTCAAAGAAGACAAAGTTTACTTGATTACCTCTGTATTTCTGGGTTTAAACCTTAAAACTGTTTGTGATTGAGGTGCTCCTTTTGATGTCTTAAGAGGTACTCCTTTTGATGTCTTAGATAAACTGTTTTGAACTAGGTTTGGAATTACCTAGCATTAGCTACCTTCGTAGTACTGAAGTTGTTATGTTTTGACATGCATTGTGTTGTATCATATAGGTTTCTCCTATCAGCTTTTGAAACCTGTCCATGCAATTATTTTTTGGGAACTTTAACGAAAAACTCTCGGTACTATTCATTTTAACGAAAAACCACATTTAAAAGTCAATTCTGGTACTATTCACTTTATCTTTTATTTTGTCCTTATCGTTAAAACTCAAAGTTTTCAAGTTATTTGTATTAGTTTTCATTTATTTTTTTCCATTGCCAAAACTTAGTGTTGGTCGCACTCGCACACATGGACTGATCTTTGTCATTCATACTTGTTAAGCTCACAAAGCTTTGTATCGTAATCGGTTAATCTTTATTTCTTCTCGTTGCAATTTGAAGTTTCGTGTCAAATGAGCGTATGGAAGGTGGACCAGATGTATCTGCGTGTCAATTGGCATACCACCAATATGTTCCGTTCAAACAACTTGTTTGGGTCGGAAATTCTGATAAGGAACTTGAACAAGCAATACAAAGAATGCAAATGTCTGTCGTTACCGTCTTTTTCCTTGTGGAGATGCATCGCAGTAGTAGACGATTGAATCCAATTAGATACACTAGTCTTAATCAATGATTCCAAAAATGTAAACAGCTTATGGCTTACAATGCTAAACATACAACCGATTCAAAATGGTGCGGGATTTTGTAGTAATTCGTAAAATCGAAACAAAACCGTGAAATCTCATGTCTGCATTCTCTCACTTAAGATGCATTATCCACATACATTGGAAAGGAAACTTTGAGAACCATCGGACATCCGACATATAATCTCAAGCTAAATCATCACGTATCCCCTCTAAGAAAACACTAAATAAAACAAGAGAAAGACTTTGATGCAACCTAACAAAATTGGGTTGAGTAAAATGTATAATAATCTTGTAAGAAATATAACACTGGATCCTAAGATCAGGAGAAGTGTATACCATCCTTGTTGAACTGGGAAAGTAGGTCTAAAAATTGCTGTAATTTGAGCTTGGAGGACCTTTCGCCTTCAAAACCAGACTTCTTCAAGACATCCAGCACCTTTTTCTTGAATTCGGATATCTCCCCTTCCGCATTACCATCCTCCACCTCCATCTCCATCCCATCATCGACTCCATCATCGTCCATCTCCATGTCCTCATCCATAAACTCCATCACATCATTAGTATCCTCTTCTTGGGCTGTTGCAGGATTAAGCGCCTGCAGGGTCTTGTAATTCTTCTCGAGCAGATTGATGACACTTTTCTGCCTAAAAATTGAGCCAAGGGTTTTGTTTTTCCTATTGAAACAGATCCGCAAAAAGCCATCCCACTCCTTTTGGTTCACTTGTAAAGCCGGTTTCCTGGGCTCGATTCGAACGACAGAGGAATCCACCTTAGGCGGGGGGCGAAAATTGTTCCTTCCAACTTTGAGGAGGTGAGATACCCGGGACAAGAGTTGGGTGTTGACGGTAAGACGACAATAGAGCTTGTCACCGGGCTGTGCAACCAGTCTCATCGCAAATTCCCTCTGAAACATTATAATGGCACATCGGAAAGCAGGTTGATGCTTCAATAACTTGAAGGTCAAGGGAGATGAGATTTGATAAGGGATGTTTGCCACACATATGTCGAAATAGGGAAGCTCAGTCTTCAGCACATCTCCTTGAATCACCTGTGTACAGAACCACAAGCAAACCCCTATCTTTATTCAATTCAGAATCCCCAAAACACATCAAACATATTTCTGTATAATCATACAACATAATTTCTTAAATTAATCACAACATTACTTGAGAAAATCTTCTGGCAAATATAATTATCATTTCGGAACAGAATTTGAGAACTTCTTTCTAAATTATCGAATCATAGTCGTGGAAACGCTAATTGAAATTACCCAATAATGGATTTTCTAATTTAAAAAAAATGCTCGGTAAATGAAATTTCTTTGAAAAAAAAATTTAAAAAAAAGAAGAAGAAGCGGTACCTGCAAGCGGTTGGAGTGAGGGGTGCCCTGGAAGCGGCGCTGCAGCTCGAGCACCATGCGAGCGTCAATCTCGACGGCGATGACCCTCTTACCAGCTTCTAGAAGCTTCTTGGTGAGATTACCAGTACCGGGACCGATCTCGAGGATGACATCGGTGGATTTGATGCCAGACTTCTGGACGATGGAGTCGACGAGCAAGGGGTTCTTGAGGATGTGCTGTCCCTTGGACTTGTGGAACGATATGCCTCCTTGGTAGGGGGTGTGCCCGGCTGGCCTCGCCTTCTCTTTCTTCGTTTTGCCTCCCGCCATCGATGCCAATTGACAAGCTTTAGTCACAGAGTTTCAGAGACGGGTTTAGGGTTCTGTACGCGGGTGGAAATTGGAAGGGGAGAAAAATTGTTGGAAAATAAGACGGTGGCGCCACGGATTAGGGCTAAAAATGGGAGGGAAGGATTTTGCGGAAATTTTAGTTTTAATATTTGGATGTATTAATATATATTTTTTTTTAATAATGATATCAAAGGATACATTATGGTTTATTTCTATTTAAATATTATCTATAATAAATAATTAAATTGAAGTTTGTTTAATCCAAACAACGATAATCAAGCCTTATTCTGCTAAATAGGATCGACTGAATAAATCTTACAATGTGATTGCACTCAATGTTACGTCACGCCTCCCGCTAGCTCCAAATACTAGTTCGTTTAATTCATATCAATTTAAATACTATCTAGAAAATACTAAGAATATAGATTTTTAATCAAAATATTTATCATGCCAGAAGGTGTAAAATAAAAAAGATATAAAATGGGGGCATTGTTTGACAGAAGAACATTTTCCTATGTGCAGAATTCTCCTATTTTTTCTGTGGTTCTAACTTGTAATGGTAAAATTCCAAACAGCTGACATGCTATCTTGCCCATATGAGACTGATCATACTTGTCATTTTGAAGGAGTTTATACAACAAATTATCTCCTTGGGCCTGTGGTTTTCACTCCCCTTTTGGAAGGACTGCTTTTTGACGGTTATATCTTCTCTACTCAAAACCTCTACAACTTCGACAGTTTCTTCTTAAACCTTTTCGAGATGTGCTTGATCCGGGCTTGCAATTCATTTCTCTTGAAGTAATGCTGGGCATTTGACATCATAACCATTATATCATGCTTCACAGCTTCCAAGCTTCTATAGTAGTCGTTCTCTAACCTCGACTGGATTAGTTCAGGGTACAACTGCACAGGAAAGCTGCAAAATATCCACAAACCAAGACATCATTATTTTCTCAAATCTTAGTTTCAGCCAAGATCGATGATAGGCAAGCATATATGTTGCGACCTTCCGCACATTATTTCTACTTTATCAGAACTGAAATGGTTAAACCATATAATAGTGTTTCTCTACCTGTTGCAGAAATCCGCCTTCTGAACAGCTTGATTCAATTGTTGGATTGTTTGCAAGTCCTGCATCTGCATCATTCACAGCATAATTAATTAATATCCTTGATGATAGAAAACAGTTTCAGAATGATCAAGTCTTTCCTAATGATAATTGGAGCTTTGAATTCCAATTCCCACAAAATAACAAGACAGGTGCACGAAGTATTTGCACAAACCTTCTGTTGTAATTTAGAAAAAACACGCAGAAGCTTCTCTTTGCTTTCAGAATCAATATGGGGCTGTTCGCATGAGGATGGATCATCTACCATGGACGGTTCACGCAATTCCCAAGGACAATGCAAATGGGTTTCATCATCATTCTCATACCGAACCTCATATCTTAACCAAGGGCTATCGGGAAACTCATGTGACTTGGCCTGGCAACGAACAATTCGACCTACCCACCAAGTCCCACCTTCATCTGAAATTGAATCCCTCCACCAAACTGCGCATTCCTCCCCAGTGGTCCAGTTTCTTCTAATAGAAGCATCATACCACGTTTTCTCAACAATGAAATCATTAAAATCAATTTCAGGCAAAGTCAACTTCAATGCTTTACCAAGGATAGCAGAATAAGGGTCTACAAATCTAAGTTTGATTTTACAGCAACTCTCCCCCGAACCAGGCAGCGAAGCATAATCAAGGCTTTCAACCTTGCAAATTTCCGCAACTTTGATGTTTTCCTTAATTGATTCCCAAGGACCCCAAGGACCCTCATCTGAATTCTTGACTAGTTTTAGATACTCTTGATGGCCCTAACAATCACAAGCCCAAATATTAACTATCAAACAGTAATTTCTAAAGCATAAGTAATAACCAAAGGACCAGAAACCATGAATCATAGATATTAGAAATCACCTGTCTCAGGTATACAACTTCATCACCTAGCTGAGGAATATAACGGTAACCATCCTCATGTTTTGACAACATCAGCCATGGTAACTTTCCAGCAGGGTTAACTAACATGCTTTGGGTTGAAGAACTTTGGCCATAGTCATTACATGAACCCTGACGACTTCTCGTAGACCTTGGTCTTTGATGAATCTGGTCACACAATTTGGCAGAGGAATCTTCTGCATCCCTTGATGTCCCCAATGTTTGATGGCCCCACCTCAACTTAGGGCTACAGCTCACAGAGTCCACCTTCCGTGAAGTTGCTTTGATCTTAAAGGTTCTTGTTCCATGTATTGCATTGGTTGCAGCTGCGGGGAGATCCATTCCTGAATCATGATGGTCGTTGATATTTGTTGCATATTCTTCGACATTACCACCAGAACCTTCTGAATTAGTCCTGTGCTTGCAAACAAACTTCAAAGAAGTTGATCTGCCAGCACCTCCACCCACTTTCTGTACCCCAAAATTTGAATTTGGATCCATGCTTGAAGAATCGTTGGGGATTAAATCTCTAGAACTTGTGGAGTTTTGTGCAGGAAATTTAAGAGAAGCATAATCACCAGAGTGCTTTCTTCTAGCAAACTCCTCTATCTCCGGAGAACCCTCGATTCCTTTTTGTTTGTGCTCGCCCAAAGCTGAGGAATCAAATGATGAAGATACAAGGGCCTCGTCAGTATGAGAAAGCTCTCTACTTTTGAGACCATCCAGATCCTCAAATGCACGTGTTCCGGTATGTTCCTCATCCCTGCAAGGCAAGACACCTTCATAATTTTCCTTTCCCTTAATTTTTGAATGATTACAAAATTGTTCACAATTATTCTCAGGATTAACATACCGATGGACATTATTCATCTCTTCTATATGGACATTAAAACTAGCAAGCGACCCACTAGCTGCTTCCAATCCGACTCTGCTATCCTGGTAACTTGAGGATGCTTCCAAAGAATTCTGTGTCTTCACAGTTTCCCCAGCATCTGTCAAATCATTGGCTAAGAGATTTCTTGAAAACTTTAGGTCAACCACATCCACCGAAGAGGAATCTGGATCCACAGAGCTGTTAATAATCCTGTTATATGGAGTGACATCTTGATATCCAGAAGATGGAGACACCAAATCAGCCTGATTATTTTCTTTGAGTTTTACATCCTTTGGAGCCTCTTGCTTCTTAATCTTAAAAACCAATTTTGGCATGCTTCTGACGTTTGACTGAGATGAACAAACAACACGTGGCTTCGCTATATTGCCAAACTCATGTCGAGATGGTTCTTCTTTAGTATGGTTTTGTTGCATTATCTGGAAGTCCCCATCATCGCTTTGAGTGTGGAATTCTTGCTGAAGAGACTCACTATTCGATGAATCATCTTCCCAATCATCTTCTTCTCCTTCTGTAGATGTTCCAGGGTTCTGAGAAAACACAGTTCGAGCATTGCGTGCGGCTACTCGCTGGGGTCTCAATGTCTTTGCTTTAGAAGACTTCCTCTTTGAAACTTTCTGGCCACCTTTTGAATTTTTAGTTCTTTTAATCCCAGATATAACGCGATCATGCTCACCCACTCTCCTTTTCTTGACACGCCTCTCAGAAGACTCAACCTAAAGATCATTAAAAGTCAACCGATGTAGGTAGAACGAAACAAAAACTGGTATAGAATCTAAAGATAGAGAAAGCATTTTTACCCTTGGTCTTTTTCTCCTTGATCGACGAAGGCCATCCTTGTGACTGCATCCAGCTTCACCGTATTCTTCGCTGCAATCTGGATCACTAGAAGAACTGGTGCTAATATTTCCTTTCTCCCCTTCACTGGAATTATCATCAGTAACATTATACTCCGAATCAGTATCTTCACTTACAACCTCATTTTCTGGTTCCCATAACATGGCATCAATAAAATCTGGTAGTGGTTCAATCATTCTTTCCAAATCTGGCAAAGGAGGCATCATATATTCTTGGCCTGTATTGATATCCACACCAACAGAAAATTTCATGGATGACGGACGCCATTCCATGCCCAGAGCACCAAGTCTTCGTTGCTGGTATGTACTCTGATAAGGTTCGGGGTATGGTATCATACCTATCATTTCCAATCAATATATATGATTATGAGAAAATACTGTGAATACTAATAATAAATTAAGAACCCACCCAGTAGGAGCCAAAACATACTTGAATCACATAGAGGATCTTGAAGATTCCTTCGGTAAGTGGAAAGTTGTGTCTCCTGCAACATGATAATATGTTCCAAAATAAAAGATATATCGATTCAATTTCTTAATGTGCAAGTTGATGCTAAATGCAGACATGGAATAACATTCACTACAGAACAATTTAGTATTGACAAGTGGGTAGTGAGAAGATTTAACCTGATCAATAAGATATCCAAACTCATCCCGTGCAAGGGGGCGATAATCCCCAAGGAAGAACTGTAGAAGAATCACGCAAACAGCCATCATAAAGGAAATTCATAACTTCAACTTGGAATCAAATAGAGGAAAGGACAAACCTACAAAACAAATTCTTACAATACCTGATCATATTCAGCATCTTTTTGAGACTCGCCTTCACCTGTGTTTATTAAATATATTTGGCCAACGTCATCTGAAAGTACTATTGATGTACCATCCCTATGTAACAAAGAGAAAATGTCTCCAATATTAGCAGAAAAAGGTTAAGCATTTTAGTGTAATTAATTCAATATACATGAAACAAAAATGATGGTAGTAAACATAAATCCATCTTGCTGAAAATAGGAAGAAGAGAGGGGTGAGATATTGAAGAGCTATGAGGTAGTATCAAGGCAATTAGCTTATGTCTCCTTACATAAGTAAACCTCCACAAAGAGTAATAAGGTTGAAATTTTCAGTTTAACTATAAAATGAGAAAACAAAATTCAACATAATTAGCTATTGTACAGCTCACTTACGCCGAAAACTTCCCATCAACCAACTTTACATGTCCAAGTTCGTATATCTTAATAGGCACACCTTCCCATATCTAGAAACACAAAAAGAAACAACTTATGAAACAATCAGCATTAGAAGCACAATGCAACAGAAAAGAGAACTTGACAAAGTTAGGGGATTAAGCTGAAACTCACATCCCAAACTATTGTTTGCCCATCATACCCAGCACTCATAGCAATTCGAGGATTGAAGGGATGAACATCCAAAACATAAGACTGCCAAGAGTTTAACAGACAAGTACGACCAGATCAATAGATTGAAAATAATCAAATCCAATTGAAAAGCTATTTCTTGGTGCAGAGATAAAGAATTGGATTAAGAAAAAACTAGATGGTGTATCTGAATCAAGAGATTATAAGCATTACGATCATCAACATCTCGATTTGTTATGATATCAGACCCTACTTACCGATGCAGTGTGACCGGTTAAAGAATGTACTAAGCTACCATCAACAGCATTCCAAACACAAATTCTGCAATCTGCATAATCATTAAACTTATTAAAGAGCAAAATTGAAGTTTGTATACCCTAGTACTTGAAGCGGGATTAAATAAAATATAATAAGTATTACAAAAATGAAAAAAGACATGACAGTCTGTAACTTGATGGATGCAGTAGCCCAAGCCAGAGCATATGGTAGTTGGAATTAGGTGCTTCCTAAAAAAAAATATGGTAAAGGTATGCCAAGAAAATCTTACGTCCATAAAAATGGCATTATATATAAAGCATGGTAAGTAATCTACCCATGATAGCTGCAAGCACAAAGCGGTTATCCAGGCTCCACACAATCATGTTAACACCACGAGGGGTGGGAAGAAATCTTTGACGTGGGCCTCCTCGAGGAGGCTGAGGAGGCAGTGGGGGAGGTGGAACTTTTAGATGATATGCACGTGTCCAGCGTCCAACTTTCCCCTAAAGTGAAGAGAGAATTATTTAAAAAAAAAATGACCTAGAAATCAGTTGTCTTGTACTCATTCACATCAAATTAGACTCCACAAAAATGTAAATAAAAATACTCATTCAAAGCAGCTCACATGGAATTTGTGTGATCTTGGAACCCATATAATGGCACTGCCATCACGAGAGCAGGTAACTATGTTGTTGTGACAAAACCTGAGAATTCACTTCAGACCGTCTTAGCACATTCAACAAAAAAGGAATAGTCGAGCAGATACTACACAAGACAGCATAAGCACACTGCACAAAATATCAATGAAAAATCATTTCCAACATATACCAGGAATTTTTGAACTTCCCATTAGTCTCCTCCTTGACCGAGTCAGAAAATGAAGACTTTGAAGGAATGACACAACCACTGCATAGGAAAGCAGAAAATATTAAATGAAATAGTTTGAATAAAATGAGAAGAAAAATTTCTAATAACAACAATAAACAAAAATCTGTTGTCAGAAAGAACCTGAGAGAAACAAAAGAAATGATGGAACAAAAGAAAACCAGAAATTTCAAATGAAACCTCACAAGACATTTATTTATTCAAGTATCTATGTGACGTTTAGGAGCAATGTAGGTCTATGTGGTTTAAGCAAATATCGTGTGTACTGTCAGACACTGCCACCCAAAGCCAGTGGATGCAAGCAAATATTGCCACATTGCCACAGAACCAAGTGACAGGTCATAGGTCACAGTGCCTCTATTAGGAACCTCCATTCCATCTATCAAAACATCTCACGTATAGCAGTGAGCTTATTCAGCCAAGCTTACTATTCTCCTTAAAATTACCAATTTGGTAAATTTTGGTGCCCTTTTTCTGTGTTCTAGTTCCGCATGCGGTGAAATTTGGATTTGTAATACACTGGGACATTGGAAAAATTGAGAAAACTGATTTAAAATTGACCAAATTTCAGCCAATTTCTGGAAATTTCAACACTTTCAGAGAAACAATGCAGGAAATATTTTATCAAAAACTAAACCAAGATGTTGGCAAAATGGCATAATTTCATTTTCTCCAGCAAAATAGAAATATCAGAAAGATGTGACCTATATTTATTTTTAAGACATTGGGACAACAAACCTGAATTGGACATAATTCACGTCATTCTCGTGGCCCGCCAGTACATCCATCTCATGTATTGGTTGTTCTGAGTTATCTGTATTAGATTTTAAAGCATTCCAGACCTGCAAGTAGTTTGGTTTTGGTAAAATATCCAACTTCACATGTGACAAAAGTCAACTGATGCAAGCAAATAAAAAGGCAGCTGTGGACTAATCATACGAACTAATGTAAAAATTTCACGGTTAAACATACCCTTGCAAAAGTGTCAGAGCTACCGGTGACAAAAACAGTCCCGTTGGCGTTGTAAGCACAACAAAGTATTTGATGGCTCTGTGGACCATTGCTCGAGGAGGGTCCAGTGATTGCAATGGCATTGCTCTTCCCTGCAAGTAAACATCACTTGATGTAAGTCCCATCATCCAAATAAGGCAACAGTTTCAGAAGCATTATCTAACCAGTTGAAGTCTCTGAAGGTTTTGACATGTATATTCGCAGAGGGCATTGGGAGGACCTAGCATCCCAGATTCGACAAGTCCCATCATCTGATGACCTACAAATGTCATTTACTCAGGATACAACCAGGGAAAGGGGAAAAATGTCAGAGAGCAATAACTCTAAGAATTGAACTTACGATAGAAGTTGGTAAACAGCACTAAGCCTGGGACTAAAAGCAATAGCAGTCACAGCTCCAGTATGCCCCTGAAGAACTGAAATTGGAAATCCATCTGGCAAACGCCACTGCAGGTAAAATAACTATTCACTGGCTGATACATAAGAAAAGAAGCCAAACTGACATGTTAAATGGTAGGGTATACATACAACTCGAATGGAAAAGTCATTTGAAGCAGATGCCACCAAAGCATTGTTCGAACTTACAGCCAAGTCAGTGATGTCTCCCTTTGATTCATAGAACAAGAAAAGTAGATCATATAATACAGTATAACAAATGAAGCACCCAAACAGGGAGGGAGGGAGGGAGGAGGAGGAGAGGGGGGGTGTTTGGGGGACAGAGGGTGAGAGAAAGAAAGAGTTTGTAGATTATTAAGTCAACAATCTTAACTCACTTCATGTCCACGACAGCTAGCCAAGCAAAGTGCAGTTTCCATTGACCATATCTTCACAAGCCGATCATCTGCACCCGTGATAACATATCTCCCGGACCGATCAAAAATGGCTACATGATAAAAGCGTCGGTCATATTTTTCACAAAAAGTTCATAGTAATACAAATTCCCAAATTCATATACAAAGTGCAACATGTAAATGTAATTATGTATTATGGAACACATGGAGATAATCAGTAGATGGAACCAGAAAATGTATATTTTAATTTTTAAGACAAAAATGAGAACAATTTAGAACTACAAGTACATCAGTTTTGACTTTTCATTCCATTGACTTAAAACTCCCTACAAATACAAAAAGGAAAATGCTTGGATAGTGTCTTTTATCTGTGTTTATTATTATTTATTCTTATCCCATACAATGTTGACTTCCAGGGAAACAAACATTAACTTAGCATGCCCTTAAGAAATCAAACTCCCAGAAAATAAATTGTTTCATCCAATTCTAGTTAAGAAGTAAGCCATACCACAGCAGACAGCATTATGATGCCCCCAGAAAATAAATTGTTTAATTCAATTCTAGTTAATAAGTGAGCCATACCACAGTAGACAGCATTACGGTGCCCCCGGAGCTTCTTTTTGTTGTTCATCTTCTGCACCATAGTTGATGGTTTAGCAATCGCATAACATGCAGAGCGAATGGATGGAGCTCGATGATGCTTTGTGAAACCTCCTCCAATTTCCCTTAAACTAAGCCCATGAACTTGATCAGCCTGCATGTAAGGCCAACGCAGGTGAGCTGGCAGGGGCTTAACTCTCTTATTTTCCTTATTCCTATCACCTGCGAAAAAAGGAAATGAAAATTGCAGAAATAAGTAACATATGAAGAAAACTAATGTCTGGAACCTGAAAAGATACATGGCAGTGAAAAAGAAAAAGTCATGAAGCAGCCTACAAATTTATCTACCTAAGAGAGGGTTCTACTGTGGTAAAAGACCCAAAAAAGTATTTGAGCCAAACCTAAGCAGTTACATGCAAAGGATAACCAAGCAGCATATTATTAGGTATGATATACATTCCTTTGAGAAGGAAAGACAGAACTTTCAAAGATGCAGTAGGTTAAGAGAGGTCTTATAGGTGTTACACAAACATAACATGTTAAATAACTGTTATGTCCCAGGCAGTCATAGAAAAGGTACAGCAGAAATCTCTATCAAAGTTGTCATATTTATCTACAGCAGAGTAGTTGAATGCTTATATTTCTTAAAAGGACATCGTGAGGAAGGATATTTACCACTGTAAATCAAGACAATTTACAAATGACCAAAGATTTGTATAGCAGATTTTTCATCCTCTAAACAATCATACTGCCATATTTATGCATTACTCATCTTTTCAAGTAATTTATTAGTAATACAGAAGATTTCAATAAAGAAATGGTTTTATTCCAAGTACACTTTTTCCAATATATCCACATGCAGAAAAAAAAAAAAAAAAAAAAAAAAAAAAAACCAATCAAGAATCAGAGATACATAAAATATGAAACATAAAATATCACATACTATCCAGAAGCGAGAAGGAACCAGTTCCCAGTAATGTAGGGACATCAGCTGCATTCAGAGTACTTCTTCCAACCTTGCCATGTAAAGGAGCGGCAATACTCAGTAGCAGTTGCCTTAGAAGCTTTACCAAGTGATCTCTCTCTATATGAGGATACCTATACATCATACAGAAGCTAATCACTAAAAACCCAGCAAAGGAAATAAAATGACTAGGCCAACCTATACAGTATAGAAAGAAATCAAAGGAATGCAATCAGAAAACCCGTGCACCCTGATAATTTTTTCCAACATGTAGAATTCAGGTTAATGCTCAGTTCTTCCGTTCAGATACCATAGAACTTGTTTGTTTACCACTACTGCCAAAAGTTTAAGCAACTATTTCATATTCTAACACGACCCAGTACATTTCCTCTTTTACGTATCAGATGCCAATTGTCTGTTCGACTGGACATGGATTAAGGACCAAAGTTTAGGGTTAGGGCACCAATACCAGACAAGGGATGTCGGGATGTAATGTGTGAGGCTTGGATGTGCGTTTTGTTACATGTGTTACACATTTATTGAGTGACTACTGTTAAAACTTAAAACATATATCTTCTGTAATAAGAGGACACTGGACGCATTACATAACACCAATTCTAACAAGAACAAAATCTATGCTTGGTAGTGAGCTCTTCGTATGAGTGTTGGACAAACTAAGGAAAATATGCACCTTTCAACCAAGTTGTTGTAACTCAATGGGAAAGAGGTAGCATCCCCATTACTATTGTCACTTCCTATTCCGCTCCTTGAAAACCAAGCATGAAACCTTCTAGGTAGAAGCTGATGTTCCAGAAGATCATTCCCAAACTGTTCGAAAGTCCTCTGGCATGGCCCAAGAGACAGAAAATGCATAATCAAAAAATAAACCTCTCTAATGTCTATATCGATTCCAGCCTCGACAACATGACCTGTATCCCTCTCTTCTTTCTCAAACTGAGCCTTCTCATTTAACCTATTTAAAATGCTTGGAGGTGCCATAGCAAGAGAAGTTGCACCACCAGACAAAGTACGCTTCCGAGGATCCATTATTTGAGTACAACCTGAAACATTAAAAACCAACCATTAAACAAAGTTGATGAATATGAATGGCATCTGCGGATTATCTGAAAGATTCTAAATATATTCCACAAAAACGAACAGTAAGCTAGCAACCCAGAAAAACTTTCCCAACCTAGGTATATGATCAAATGATATCTGCCTAAAATATCACCAAAATTCTTGAACGGTGGAAGCATAATACCTGGTAGGTGTGGAACGAAATGAAGCACTATATATCCATAAAATTAATTAACACTGCTGGTCAATGTGACTGAATATTGAAACACACTATTGGGAACAGATTTATTACCAGGGGTAAGAAAATACAGAGTGCCAGAACAAAGGTAGTTATTACGAATAAATGCTACAAATTTACTCTACAATATTTCCATATTACTGAAGTTGTACGTTTTGTACTATACAAAACATCATGTGTGGTGAATGATAAATAAGTAGCCTACAGAAGCCATATAACACCTAGAGAAATTTCTTTTTGTTTTCTTAGTAAATTACTAAGTAGACCACCAGCTATTGAACTGACCTTCACCGTTGTTCCCAAGGGGAGGATGTGCCACTAGACCCAAAAGCTGTTGGAAACTATAGCAACTTTAATGTTGTTATTTACTCCAGTAGTCTACGAAATTCTCAAAAAGGAAATGCAAGAGTGGAGTGCAATTTTTGTCCCTTTCACTCAACTTATTGCAAACCAAGCTAACCCTTAATGGGGAAGCGGAAACCCTTTTATTTTCTTCCTATAGCAAGGCAAAAAGGTTTGGCGTTAATGATAAGGTTGCTCCATTATGAACCAAATATAGGGTTCGAAAGGGAAATAACCTCTCTACAAAAGGGGTAAGGTTATGTATATGCTAGACATAACCCTCCCCAGGCCCCGGAATGAGAGGACTCTCATGCATTGGTTTTCCCTTTTATTCATTTTGACTGCTAAGCAGCTACGAATATGAGTCATTACTTTTCTAAAAGTTCAAGCAACATTTTAGGCGAGTTAGAAACCATGACATGCCTGCACAATCTAAGCCTGAATTGGTAAAAAGGCTATTGAGTCAAACAACTCAAACCCAACTGGTCTCAAGCCAGCCTGCTGCTATAACTGGGATGAGCTCAAACAAGTTAGACCTGGATAGAGACAAAAAGTGCAAGAAAAGAAAAGGCTTGAACAACTCATTAGCTGTTTCCGTACAACTTTCTCTAAATTATGCGGTTCTCTACTAAATAGCTAAAGATGGATGCTCCGCTATAACTCTTCCAATTATACGAAGTTTTAACTTCAGGACCATCCTTTTTCTTTCTTTTTTGACATTTTGTGAAATTAACTCCGTAAAAAACAGAAACAGCTAAAGGTGGGTGCTTCATATAACGGATGACTTCATTAGCTTCCATTAGCTAACATATACGAACAAACAAACAAACATATAACGGATGACTTCATTAGCTTCCATAACTGGAGATCGTGCCCTATTCAATTCTCATGCCCTCCGATAATCAAGCAGAAAATGGGACTCGTTCATTTCAATATGTAATTGAAAAGAAGTAGAAGAGACAGTACGTAAACAGAAACCAGCCAAACAAATTGAGAAATGCACATTGCATCAAGATTTTGTGTTCATGAGCTCACACGCGTATATCATTATTCGTTCTAATCGCTAGGCATTAAGTTGAAACAGCATAAGTAGAAAAGCATATGAATAAACGTGTGCATTGTAGAAACCTCTGGATTTGGTTCAACAAAGTAAAAGAGAGGCAGAGAAGTTGACTGCAACAGAAGAGGCGGCCAAACCCATTTACCGGAAACCTGAAACACAAACATCAAAATTCCAAAACTTGAGTCAGATGTGCATCAATCTCGCACCATTTTGGTTCGGAGCGACAAGCGCCTGAAAATCATGTGTTTTTGATTATCTAATGAATCATTAGCGCTTAATTACAGATTCCAAAACGGGAAAACTAAAGCTTAATTACCTTAAAGGAAATCAGAAAGTGCAGTTGCTGACTTGCAGACGGAGGAAAAACCTGAAACTGGGTTTTAGGTTTCCGAGGCAGGAGTCCGATTGTCCGACGACCGGCTTCCGATTTTGAAGTTATAATTCTAAATCTTAACGGTACGGGGTTTAGCTGAGTTTCTAGGTTGTATGGATTTCGGTGATTATCTTAGAGGATTCAGGGATGCTCTGCAGTCTGCTCTGCTAATTCATGGAGGACGATTCCTATTAATTCTCAGAAATCTGCCTTAATTAATTAGTGAATTAAATGCGTTAATTTAATTTCCTTTTTTGTTTTTTTTTTTATTTTATACTTTGTAGGGAAAAAGCGATTCGGTATGCGCGCGCTCAATATTTTTTTTTTTTTTTTTCTATTTTCTCTCTCGAGAAAAGTACTTTTCTGTTTTTATTTTACATTCCCCTTTTTTTTTCGACCTTTTTTTATTCGAAAGGCAAAATGGGATAATACAAAAAAAAAAAATATATATATATATATATATACGGACAACACACTGGTTAAATTCAGTTAATGTGATTTTTTTTCATGGATAATACTTGCATCCCCGTCTTAGAAATGAACTCATTCCCCCATTGTATAATGTACTTTCATAGTAAAAAATTTATAATTGAAATCGTTCAATCTCTTAATCTTTATTTGAAGAACATTTCAACAAAAAAATCATTTTCATCGGATATCGTTTAGTCAACTAAATATATTAAATAATCAACTGTTCATCATGAATATGCTACTTGGCATCTACATCGTTGAACATTTTGATGACTAAACGATATCCGTTTCAAATGATTTTTTTCAAAATTGACCTTCAAAATAAAACTAAGAGATTGAATAGTTCTGATTATGAAATGTTTACTGTGAATACATGTTATAAATAAGCAGAGAAATAAGCTTATTTCAAGAGAATGCAACTACTATCCTTTATTCATCAACTGGGAGACATTAATTAGAAATTCGAAGTTGATACCCTTCTGACATCAAAATTTAAACTTGTAACCTCATCAATGCGCATAGTTGATACCTTATTTTTCACATCCAACCTGTGCATGACAAACCCTGTCGTCTATCACTGAATCCTTCAATTGCTTAGGGATTACTAATCCTACTTAATACCTATTAAGATTTAGAAGTGTGAACAACGAGCATCAGCAAATCTCATGTATGCGCATTGTATTTATAATTTACGAAACATAAAAGAAAGAAACAAATCCTAATACATCAATATCAAAATACAAACGAAGTAGTACAATTTCAGCTAACTGATCTAATCAGACTCCCAATACAGTTCTGCAACGATGGCATGCCATGTCGAATAATCCTATCTACTCAAGCTAAGCTCTAAACAGTCCGAGCTACAACAAAAGAGTAAATGAAACCTAGGTTCAGCAAGGTAAATGTAGACAAATCTTGGCAGATGGCGCTGCTGCGGTTGATGAAGCAACCAATGATGTACTCCCAAGAAAAGCTCGAAACGACCTTCAATAGAAACATGTTATTTCCCGAGTTGAGTGGCTTCCCACTTACTCGTCTTTCAAATGGCATCAATGAATCGGATGTCGAAAGAAATGGGATTAATCTGCCACACATTTATGTTTGCGTATTCCTCTAAACATTGTTTCAGTTGGGCTTCACTGTATCCCTGTTCCAAAGCAAACATTCCACAAGGCTCAAGACAAAATAGATAGAAGTTCGAACATGATTATATAATTACATTTATCACTTTCAAGTTTTGTACTAGTTGTTTGACATGATAAGCAGTGCACTTGGATTTTCGGCATTAGATCCACTTATATAGGTTGGCGTTCAATTATTTATCTGAACATCGATCACAAGATGCTTAAAGTTGAGTTGCAAAAACTAACCTTCCTAGAAATCAGATTTAGTGCATGTGCATAGCTCACATCCTGCTTGCCCGTCGTCTCAGACTCATCTCGCAAAATTGAATAGATATCTCCAATAGGATCCAGACCAGATTTCTGGCGATCATCTGAGTACAAAGAGAACTTTGACATATGCATCAGCCTTAATGCCTCATCCACATCAGATTGAGCCACAGTTTCAGAATGTCGTAGTCTTGCTATTGCCTGTAAGCGAAAGAAGTTAGTTTGTCTGTTGCGTGATCAACACACCCTGTAAAGTATAAACACCTATTGCTTCCTTTTCCGGATGAGTATTTTCGAGCAACCCATCCAACAAACCAAGAAAATCTATTTATCTATAATACCCAAAAAAGCATACTAGATTTCCATCCTAGATAATTCTTCCTCTACTTATGGACGCAGTTTCTTGAGCAACCCATCAAATGGGTAAAAGATGGTACAAACAATACTCCTACATATTACCTTTTTACAATTCCAACCTAAAAATCTTAAATACGCACCATTTAGGTCGTAACACTCTTAAATTGGGTGGCTTTCCCTCTGCCTGATGAAGATGGCAGAACCCAAACCCTATGCCTATGTAGATGGCTAGAAACCATCAATTTTGCCACCTCGGTCTATTGTGAATTTGTGAATTTGTGAATTTGTGAATTTTGCCACCTATGTATCATTTCTTGCCATCTCATTCTATTGTGAATTTGTGATACACAGCATATATTTGCGGAACCACATTTATTTAAATAAAAATGAAAGGCAGGACTTACAGCTGATATTCGAAGAATGCTGAGCAGAGTTCTCACAGTTGTATAGGAATGGGGTGCATTTGATTTAGCTTCTTCTTGGCGAATGCTAGAGTAGGCACTAGCAATATACTCCTCAAGTTCCCGTGGGACTGAAGGAGACAATCTTCTCACTGCAGAAATATATGCCCTGAAAAAAATCATAAAAGAAAGGATCTTATCAGAAAGTACCACTAATCAGCAGACTTAAAAATAAGGATTTAGGTAGCTTTACAAATTACAAGTTCTATACAGAGAAATCATACTCGTTTGCATGGAAAAATGATCAATAGAAAGACTAAAACAAAAGAGAAGATCCTGAAATCAGTACTACTGAGCTTTCCATGGTAAAAGTGATGTGAAATTTACCGAATAACAGATGGCTCAAGTGGAGTGAAGCCAAGAGCCGGAGATTCTTTATTCTGATGAACATAGACAACATGCCTAGCCATCTCAAGATCACTATCCATATCTGCTCGATCCAGGATTAACCATAAAAGATCAAATCTTGACAAAAGGGCGGGTGGAAGATTAATATTTTCAGCAGGAGTTCTACGTAGGTCATATCTCCCCCTTCAAGAATATATATATAAAACAACTACAGTAAGAGTTTGCATAGATTTTACACAGAAGGTTGGCTGCCAGCAGTGGAAAAGGCACCAAATAATTAGAGCAATATGATTTAGAAGAGAAGTGACAAGGAGTAATGCCCTATATGAACCAGATTAAAAATAAGTAGAAAGATTTTTACCATGCTGGATTAGCTGCAGCAAGAACAGCAGTTCTTGCATTCAAAGACGTAGTGATCCCAGCCTTGGCAATGCTGACAGTCTGCTGCTCCATAACTTCATGTATGGCTGTACGATCTAATTCATCCATCTTATCAAACTCATCAATAGCACATATTCCCATATCCGCTAGCACCTGAAATGAGTTAATACTTCCACAATTCAATACCCAGAAATACTAAAATAATAATCATATAGAAAGCCTAATAAAGAACTATAGGGAATCTGATCTAATTAGGGATTATAAAGTGAATTGGTTATGGATTGACTCCTGAAAACTGGCTAGGTTTTACTTCCCCTCTTCACTTTCTAGCTATTGCTTCTGCATCAAAGGCACACACTGGTATGATGCAATAAAAGTTTAACATTAAGAACTCTCGAGTATTATGCATATATTCGGCAAGTATTTACTGGTTTGTAACTTTGTATGCTCTTCCCCTCATATAACATGGAAAAATAAACATAGATAAATATATACATATTATAACTGAAAGGAGCATATGTATCTCACCAATGCTCCTCCTTCCAGGACCATTTCATTTGTGACGGGATCTTTCTGAACAGCAGCAGTTAGACCAACTCCACTGCTTCCTTTGCCAGTTGTATATACTCCCCTGGGTGCTACATTAATTATGTGTTTGAGAAGCTGGCTCTTTGCAACTCCAGGATCACCCATCAGACAAATATGTAAATCTCCTCTAATCTGCATTTTGAAGGAGAATGAATTATGACCTCTTGTGGTCCTATCGTGCAAATGATAAAACATGCTATGACCAGTCTACTTTATCACAGACATGTTATGAGCTTGGAAATTATCCTAAAAATAGAACATTTGGCTTGGGAATCCCATCTTATAAATGAAGGAGACAAACTGCCAACTGAAAATTTATATAACCATTAACCAGTGACCAGGACATAGCGCCAGGTCAGGAAGCTGCAATAGAGGGAAGGAAGAAGGGAGGACTGCTGATCTTTCACTTCAATGTAGAGGATACATCCAAATGATATCCATAATCTTGTGAATAAAAATTCTCAGAAGGATAAGCAAAATTCAATTTAATAATATGTGTAATTGAGTCAGATGGCATCTGGTAACATTGAGAACATACCTTCATTCCATCTTTTAGTTTCCTGTGAGGAGCCCCCACTAGGAGCAGAAGCAGAGCCTTTTTTATATCTTCATGCCCGTATATTTCAGGTGCCAAAGATCGAGCCAGCTTTTCATATATGTTACCATCCTCAGCCAAACGTGCAACTTGTTCTTCCTCATCTCCTATAAGTTCATAACTGTGGCATAACTCAAGTTAGTACACAACACCTTTTTCCACCCAAGAATTAAAGAGGTTTATCAAAGTAGATATAAAGAACAAAAGTTTAGCAAAAATTGTACTACAAGCACCAGATAAACTCTATGCTAAGAGTTCAAACAATATATGGTACAAGATTTGTATGAAAAGTAATTTAGTCAACTACACAAGCATAGATGGTTTTGTCGACAGAGAACCGATAAACGAAATGCATAAACCAATGACAAAATTGTACCGAACATGGAATAGTGGCTTACTCTTCATATTTTTTCTTAGTATGGGTGATGGACATGGCTTCTAAGTAAGTATCAGCAACTAAGCCAGCCCGCATTGCTCTGAAACCAGTGTAAGGAATAGGAAGAAAAATCCCAGATAGTTTCACAACATCACCCGGAGCTACCTAATGGTGTTGAGGAAGAGGCACATGCAAATTCAAATAAAATAATTATAATCAGTTAAGTAGAAGCAGGATGTCATCACTTCCTGCAATCATGTGAAGCGGAAACCCCCCTGTCTACCCCATTGCAAGGGATTCATTCAAAACTGTAAGTTTAAGTTTAAAATACTTTATGATAATTAACATAGAAGTATCCAACCTTTCTTGTGAGTTCACCCCGGAAGTGAACAGTCATTGTCCGTGGAATATGGCCTTTTGGAACATCTTCAGCCAACTCTTGTATCTTTGCCTGAAATTGAACCACATCTAACTATATCACAGAAGAGGATGATAAACGCTACTGTTGAAAAAAATTAATGCAAAACCATATTCTAATACAGCTGTCCCCATGTTATTAAATAATTGTGACTAAATCGGCATAAAGTACCTCCTGAAATTTCAAGAACTTTGATGCCCTGAGTTGAAGAATAAGGTTCCCCTTTGTTCTATTTGTTATACAACGCCTGGACGGGCATTCAAAAAGTGGCATAAAGACTCGAGCAGTTACTTCCTGTTAGGTACAAAAAGAATTCATGAGTCAACAAAAGTGGCTTTAAAGAAACTAGGCACAAGTATAGGCGCAGTGGCATTGAATAAATTATACTCCAAAAGGGAGAGAAATAAGAAGGTTTGAAATATGTTGAGTATGTATGAGTTTGTAGCTAACAACAAATGTTTCAAAATATGCTGAATACCCAAACTGTCTTATTGGCAATCAAATGGCTGAACATAAGGATTATGTCTAAGTACCTGGTAAATCTCAAAACCACATTCTTCACATGTATAGACAGCTACCTGCATCAATGGCTTAACATCTGAACACCGCGTCACAATACCTGATATCCTTACAAGCTGACCAATATGTGAAGCCTTGACCTCCCTAATTGCATATGGCTTCGACTTTCCACTTGAAGATGCTCTTATGTAAACTTCACTAGAATACATATGAAAAAACACTAGTAAATTCAAACATCATAGAAAGCTTCACTACAATGGAAGTTGAAGCATATGAAGCTTATTAATAAACTACAACCGAAGACATGGAATAGATGTAAAAGAAAGTTACCAATATTAATCTGAGATAAACTTCTGTTGAACTTATATCGTAACAGCATATTTTCAAAACATATACTGCAAACCAAACTAGCTAACACCTTTAAGAAAATCGACGTTCATTTACTAATGAGTCATGAATAACAAACTACTAAGCACAAAAGTTAAACTCGAAACAGGAGGTGTATCAATGTGACCACACAATTCAGTGAATTCACACATTTAGACCGAAATTTCATTCAAACAAGCACAACCGGAATTAGGATTTTGATTTGAACTCACAAGTAGCGCTTGATTTCAGGAGGCATCTTCTGGTGTGGATCCGGACCATCCATATTCTCTGGTACATCATCAGACCTCTGAGTCATGAGTATGTCATGATCATCATCCGTAAATGCCTCTGTGGGCTCCGGCATAAGCTCATCAATAGCATCAGCAAAAATACCAATATAACGCCGAGTATTTTCTTGAACTCGATTGCGGAATTCTTCATCCAATTCTGCGTACTGCACAACACAAATTAACAATTGATTTCGTGTAAGAAAAGCAACAACTCATTCACAAATAATAATAATAATTAGGCCTTTGCAACAAAATCCCAAGCATAGGCGGAACTTACACTAAACAAGTCCTCAATATCAATCTCGATAGCTCGAAATTTGCGGTTTGCAACTTGTTGCTGAAAAGTAAAAAACATTTAGATATTGCTGCTGTATAGTCAAATAATTGAGAAAAATGTATCCGGCATTCAATCCAACGGGAAATTAGGGTTTTCAGACCGTACTATCAAAGCTTACAAGAAAATGTGGTAAAGAAGAAGAGGATACTCACAAGGATGCGCATGTATTTGGGTTCGCCATTCGAATCGGGAAAGTTGGAAAGAAAATCCTTGGCGAGCTCTGTCAAAAATAAAAATGAAAAATAACAAATATTAAATCGAGTATTGATGGAGGGGGGGAGAGAGAGAGAGAGAGAGAGATCGGTAGACGAAAACTGACCTTTTTCAGCGCTGAAGTCGATGTCCTTCATGGTTGCCGGCAATTGGAGAGAGAGGGAGAGCAAGAGAGAAAGGGACAGTCACACACACAGACTGAAAAGTAAGTGAGAGCTCAGATTTGGCGGCAAATGAAGGATAGAGGCGAGGGTTTTGGCGGGAAAATAAGGGGAGGGTAATTTCTTTTCATTGAGCTGGGCCAAGGCCGAAAAAGAAGGCCCATTAGTAGGGCCGGCCCAAGCTCCAAGTAATCGGTTCAACCGTTCAATATTAATTGAATAGAGATGAGAGTCAAGAAGAATATAATATTTTATAATTTGAGTTGTCTTGTGTTTGTTTACAAGTAATTTGGCCTTGCCTTGTATTATATATTGAACAATATCCGGAAAGCTATTGCTTTGCTTGAAAGTGGTTTTAAAATATCTGAAAATGTTTTTGGTGAAAATGCTTTTAAAACCAATTTAGTAAAAATGCACGTGAATCATGAAAAAGTATCTTAGTGTTTCATGTAAGCAGCGCATAACTGATGTCTCTGGCAAGAAGCTTTTTAAGTGCTTTTGAAACCCAAAAACATTTTCTCTAAAAGTATTTCCAATCATTTTGAAAGCAGTTCTAAACAAGCACTATATCTCTTGTCAAGGAAATTTTGAGGACATGGTGCTTCTAAAAAGCTTCAAGCAAAGTTTCATGCTAACAATTCTCTGGTCTCAAATTTAAAGAAATTTGTTTTTATTGATATCAACGTCGTATTCTGTTACCAAACCGTCATGTCACGTACTAAATGGGGAGGAAATAGAGTGTCATATCAAGCAAAGGGAATTCTTTGTAATTTCACAAATCCTCAAGGGAGGCAAAACAACGGACTCTATACCAAAATACTTCATTTTCCGAGTGGAGTGCACGATGAGATGCAATTCAAAGAATTTGTGGCCGTTCAACTGCAGCCTTTAAGCATTTCCGGATGTGCCAAATCATCTTGCCTCTGTCAAACCCTGTAACAAGAAAAATCACTCTTCAGAAAGACATCTCACTTAAATCGAAGAATCAAATAAGAAACTAAAGGCAAGTTTTAAAGAATAAAGCATGGTACAATACAACGAAAGGTCGTAAAAATTTTCTGTACCTCAAGACAATCGCTAGGGAGAGATTGGTTTCTGTTCCCTGGTCTTAGCCAACTTCAATTGTGTAAGTTTGTCCAAGATGGCGGGCTCTAAAGGAATTGGGTCGAGACAACGCTCAGCCGCTGCAACAATCACCTGCTCGATAGAAACAAGTCCAAACCGATTATTTATGGAGAGAGGTGAGGGAGATTTCAGGCCTCAACCATTCAAAAGCTGGCGCCAATAAAATAGATATGAACTAAGATGGAGAAGCTATATGAGGTTAAGGGGTTCAGGATGGAGAGCCAAGATTATTTTCTATATACCTCATCCAGCAGAAAGTCAACAGCAGCTTCATCTTCTGCCATTTCCTTTAAAGGAGTCCTTAGGAACTGTATATCCAACTGAATTTGCTGGAATCCGCTCCTATTAAAAGTTTGGAGTCTGACAAATTCTTGCAAGCTTTTAAGGCAAAGTTTTACCACAGTCGTTACCACCGACTCCTGCAATTTGCAAGCACAGTCAGTTCATGTTGTTCCTATACCAGTACCAATACTGGTTCAAGCAACAACTAGTTCATAACCTGCGTAAAATCAACTTTCGTAAATATTTCAACTTTTTGCTTAAAAAGTTTTGCTAGATGGGTTTCCAACAGCTGGCTTCTAGCCCTCTGGGTGGTTGACCGACTTAATTTTTCCTCTCGTAATGGGTTGCTCCGAGATGAGGCAGTGCTTCCGTTGCTGTCAGCCCGGCGATGTCTGCGAACACCTTGGGGCAAAATCTGCTTAACTTCACTTCTAATTGCTTCCAACTAACACAGGAAAGAAAGGAATGAATTGTGCAGAGAAGCTGACAACAAATAATAGATTTAACAAACAAGGTACCAAGCGAGTTCTCTCAACTTGACTCTTATTCCAAGAGAGTATTAAATGGCAGGGGGAACAAATTATGTACTGACCTCTTGAAGAAATAAATCAACAAACATATGAACTTCGCGGGGTTCCTTGTGCTGCAAGTTGAACAATATAGACAAATTAAAAGTACTTACATGGTAGTAAGTTTAATCCTTTCTTAATAGTTTAGTGCACATGATATACTTCCTATTATTCAAATATTGCCTAACAAAAAGTGTACCTGGACCCAATTTGGTGTTGTAAACCTCTTCTTTAAGAGAACTGATATCCGCTGAGTTCTCATATTTATGTACTGAAAAGAGAACATTATTTGTTATCACACTTTTGTCTGCATAATAGATAAAAGTGGTTTGATCATGGTAGTCCAATGAATAAAATGCACTTTGAATAACCCTACAATGTGCAGAAACTTTTCACCCGCTGAGTGGAAAATCCGACAGATTTCTCCAGGAATGAAAGTAGGTCCGTATTCATAGCCTCTAACACCACCACCAGAAAAGGAAGCAGCTATTTCCTGACAATTAGAATATGAAACTTCAATACAAACCCCTGAGGACATGGAATAAAGTATAACTCCAGTATTGATATTTTTTTAAGGAACAAAACATAGTTCTTATTAGTTGGCTACTTGCCTCGGTGATTCTTGGGATGGCATTTTGTTCAATGAAAACAGAAACTTGGGCCAGCACGAGGACAAGCCCAGCCAGAACTTTGTCATCTTGTATTCCCTCTGTCAAACCTTGATCTTGACTGGCTGAACTATTCTTTCCTGAAAGCAAGAGAAAGTGACCTTCAAGTGCCCTGAAGAAGTCTTGAAACCCTTCTTGGACCCAATCAACAATCAAGTCTTTCAGTTTAACTAGCAGTTCCAAATTATCATCTAGAAGTTGGCGGAAGTCCTGAAATGAAATGATAGAATAAAGAGATAAGCATCCACTTTTCCCCCTCCTGATAAGTAAAATAGCCTTGCACTTTGCAAGGGGAGAAGGGGGATGCGCTCAACAGCAAGATGCAAAAAATTTAAATGGGAAAATGTTTAGACCCATGTTCCAAAAACACCAAAACAAATTAAAAATAACTGCTGCAGATATGCAGTCCCAGTGCATTCAACCATGACCTTCGGGAAGCATGTGTGTCCAAAAACACATTAGCAAATCGCTACCATTCGAACAATCATAGGCTAGAAATGTATATTAATATCTATATAGAAGGAATTATAAACAGTTTCAGCTTCAGCTCTACTGGCTACACAGGAATCATCTATCATGTGTACATGCGGTACAAAAGAGAGATGAAGCTGTACATTGATGCAAGCTTAGTTTACGTGCAATAACATAGACTACTTAGTATCTCATACATTACCAGTAAGACATCCATGCTGCCTTGGAGCACTGCCTTTTTTCCGCCCTCCAGAGCAACTTGTAAGGAATACTCTTCTCTGTCCTTCTGTCTAGTGTGGGCTTTTGTGAGGGCATCTGCCAGTTCAAACAAATTCAACTCAAGTTACTCAACACAGGGATAGCATAAAAAGATAGAAATTTAAACAGAAAAACATGGCCTTGGATAGGGCCAAATGTTGGTAAAAGAATCCATCTTGACCCCAATTAGTTGAGCTTGAGAATCAAGATTACGGTTTAAGAATCAAAAGAACTTAAGAACAAATAACTCACAAACTAAGAAATGAATAACCTGAAATGTTGTTTAGGAGATGAGAAAATTTGTTGCTAACATATAGTTTCACAGTAACCCGAGCAGCCTGAAGAACATAGATTAATCTGTATGCTTAAAAACCATCCTTCAACAGTAACAAGAAAATAGAATCTACTGCGATAATAAGAGTGTGAAAGAAAATTTCAAACTTTATTAGACAAATAAATTGAAATAAAACAAAAAGGGAGACCTCCAGAGAATAATTGGGGAGAGCAGCCTCATTTAACACATCATCCATCAGAAGTACATCTCTCCATATAATCCCTGCATGCAGATGGGCTTTTGTTAAAGTTCTCATAATATAACAATACCCAACTAAATACTTAAAATAGAACAAATGGTGACTAGTTGATGGATTTTTATAGTGTTAAAATCTTCATTTGTTAAAGGAGGGGTAGATGTAGAGCAGTGTTAAGGATGGTGTACTAGCACATTGGTCATACTTACGAAGAACTCCAAGTAGATCTGCTGACCAGATTTCTGTCTTTATGTATTGCTCAGTGGTTTTGAAGTGCCTAAACAAACAGCAATTACATTCCGTGAGCAAACTGCTACCGTACAACAAAGTATTTTAAATTAAGAAACTCCCTTACCCGGCAACCAAGTCTTGTGCAAGCTTGGTTAGTTGCGTATCCGAATCTGGAAATATTACGCGATAAGCACGGACAGCCTCCACAAACTCACGAACAGAAGTCTAAATTGAGTGCAAATAAGTCAGTGATTCATCAATGCAGTTATAAGTTACAGACATCGAAGAGAAAGAGGGAGAGCATATGTAACCGAGCAGAGAATAATCATGAAGCACAAGGGGGAAACTTAATGCCTATTTAAGTTGAATAGAAACTTTTAGTACAAGTACTATGTTTGTCTAAATTTAACCTATTTCTCACTTTGTTCTGATATCTTTAAAGGTGTAAATAATCACTCTCCAACAATTTTAAGATGCATGCTTCATGCAGTGAGTTTATTTTTAACTACAAATCAGAAACATAAATAGATGTGCCAAAACCAGCCAGTCTAGAGAGAACTTGGTTTACCAATGTAAATGGTTATTATAATTTATAACTAAACGACAGTAAGAGCCTTTGCAACATAAATTGCATCATAAATTGACTTATATCACATTGATGCATAAGGTGAAAGAACAATTTCCATTAGATGCTCATGCACAGAGTTTTTTGGGGGTTCTTTTCAGTTCAAGTCGTCACACACAACTTGCCAAAGATGAAAAACCAAAATGATGCTCCACTAGTCCACTGTCAGATACTCACCTCATGTGCAGTAGCAGGAACTGTGTCAGTAGAAGGATCATTAGAATCCAGTGAAGCATTGCCTATATCTTCTATCTTAAGCTGAAGGCCAGCAACGGATTGTTCCAACTTCTCAAGCAACTTCACCTTTAAGCTGTCAACCTGCCAAATGCACGCAATATGTCATTGGGTGAAAAAAGATTATTGGAATTTTTCTTTTCAATGCATTTTCTTTGTTGAGATTCTTCTTGTGAACCAAAAAAGTCCACATCTATGCCTTCACTTACTAAGAAATTTAAAATACATTAGGACTTGAGGAACAAAAAAATAGGATAACCTATTTTTGAAATGTCTACCAATTTCCTGTGAGTATTGTTCACACATTTTAACTGTAACAATAGAATATTGAATATGTTTTCTTTAGTTAAAGCCATGATGTGTTAACACGGTAATATGTAATCTGAATGGCAAACTTAAATAAAAGTGAAGTACAAACTGGGAAATCCAATTGCTTAAGAAGCACAGCAGCCTCAGCTCTTGCTTGTATAGATTCAGAATCTGAGAACAGCTTTCCCTGAAAAGAATAATTTGGAAAATCATAAGACAAGTTTTCCAACAGCACACATCCAGTTGCCGTCAGTAAGTTATTCGGCATGAAATTATTTTTTTTTTTTAATAGAAACGAGAGAAATTCATTAAGAAAAGAAAGAAATTACAAAAGTGGAAAAGATATCCACCTGGAAAAAAGAGAAACTAGGAGAGGCCCCTAGAGAAAACTAAAAGAACTAAGGAAATGCTAAACCGAATCATTTAACGGCTGCTAACAAATCCCTAATTAAAGAAGAGAGATTATAATCTCTAAACTCAACTGAAACTGAAGCCCAAAGAGCTGCCCAATGACTAACTCTATCCCAAAGCTCCTCTACCCCCACTCCCTTGTAAACCTCAAAAACTCTTTTATTGCGCTCTAACCAAATGTTCCAGAAGAGTGCCATCAACAGAGAACCCACAAGGTTTTGGCTTTCCTCCCTTTTTCTAGGGCTTCAAATTTAGTGCTAAGAAGCTCAAAACAACCCTTTGGGGTGACCCAACTAGCTCCAACCTCCTTGAGCAATTTCCACCAAATTTGAATGCTGTACGGCATGAAATTATGATTCTAAACATTAACTTTAACAACATCTCAGTTGGTGAATGTCCATTCTTCTGTCAAAGTATGCTAAAGAAGGTACAGTAATACGAAACAGATACACAATAAATGGCTAATAAGAAATAGCTAGTGAAAAATGTCATGCCTTGATTCATAACTTTTACTTCATCTAATAGGATACAGCTTACTCAAGAGCATGAACATCTCACTCACATGACTCACAGCACTCCCAAGAGCTCGGAGAGCTTATTTTAGGACGACACATGCATCATATTACTGAAACGTTGTATTCATCCAAGGGGAAAGTTACCCACACGTTTCAAGCAGTGGCCTTTCATGAAAAGAGATTACACGGCAGTACCTGAATGTTACATCTTAAAACTAATCCTGTGTCTGAGATATAGGCACAATCCTAACATACAGCATAATCCTTTACCAATATTGATGCTAATACTTCCACCAAAAACTGCATAACGCCTATCCATGTATTAAAGCAAATGGAGTTATATATTATATGCCCCTAAACATATAAACTATGACACCATCCAACTAAAAATTACTACCTCGACTGCAGAAACTTAACAAGAACCCCCCAGCGAAACGTTGCAATGGAAGTAAGGATAAGACAACTACTTGTTTCTTGTTAGGTATGGGTAGAGAGAAAAACCAGTCTTGCCATATTATAAAATGGAAAGAAAGAGAAAGAAAAAAGGATAAACCTGCAAATTCTTGATAATTATGGTCACAGCTTCTTCAGATGCCCGCTTACAATCCTGGAATGAGGAGTCTCCATATGCCTAATTGTGAAGAGCCCAACAACACAGAAACAAGACACAATGTAAATAAAACTCCACACAAAGGTAAACTCTGGTCCCGAATGCAAAAGATCATAGGAGAGAGAAATTACCTTAAATATTGGTATTGCTCCTGTATAAAACTTGACCGCATCAGCATATGCTTCTGATTTGATACATTTCCCGAGCCTAGCAGGTAGATCATATATGAACTGCCATTCCACAGAAAAAAGAAATTTATGTAACCCTCAAGGCCGGACACCGAAATTAAAACTGAAGTGTCATGAAGTCACACATATATTGCTCACCAACCTGAACTTTACGAAGAAGGTTGCGTGTGCGATGCAACTTTTCTATGTGTTCCCTCTTCTCAGAAAGAGAGGTGTTGACCCCATCACTTCTAGATTGCACAGACATTATCTGCAATCATTGTCAATGTGAAGTAAGCTACTATTACACTCCTTTTTTCCTTCTTTTTCCTCTGAAAACAAAAACATAGCTTGAGCGAGCCTCGGTTAAAGTATAAACAATTGGACGTACCTTCTCAAGGAGCTGTTCCATATTGGCCTCCATCCCAACAATATTACTTTTCATCCTGTTGGAAAAATTATCCAAGACCACAACATTATAAGAGACTCTTGGTTATATTATCTACAAGCTGAAACATGATAAATAATATGGTGGGTAGCAGAAATTTCGTCAACATGTAAATATAGACATATAAGTAAAAAAAAAAATAAAGACTTACTGTTTAATAGTATCTGTCGCGCTAATAAACTTGTTGTAGTTCTCGTATACTAACATTTGTAAGTCAGTATCAAGATTCTTTATCTCAGCAGCCATTTGAACATGTCTCTGTAGAAGCCCTTCCAAGTTTGACTTGTGTACCTGCAAAGTTCATAAAACTGCAATGCTGATTCAAAGTTCGAATTTCTGCCTCATATTTGATAACAAAATCAGCGTATTATGATCATTCAATACACAAATGCCACAAATCACGCGCAATCAACTTATCGGAGAAAACATACATCACCATATGAAATCAACAACATTCCTACAAAGTCCTCTACCCTGATTCTGAACAATATGCCCGTCTCCAATTCTGCTACGAAAACCAATGGTTCTTTCCACTCCACAAAATTCCCAGCTCAATTCAAAACAACTTAATGACATTTTTCTGAGCAGCCCCTAATTCCATTTTTCACCTCTACAAACTTAGCCTTCCAATTCAACCGTAAATCTGCCCTAATTACCAGTAACGATTACGATTGTCCCAAAATTAAGTAAACAAAACAGCTGAATCAATCATGTATTTGGTAAAAGATAAGAGTTGGAGATCGTACGAGGAGATACATGTACTGGTCGGGATCGAAGGAGGTGGAGTTGATGGCGTCGAGAGTGGCGTACTTGGACAAGGAATTAGAGTCGGGAGACGACAGCGAAGGGTCAGGGGAGTAGAAGCTCGACAGCAGATCCCTCATCCTCTTCGCCTTGTCGTCCAGCGGCACGTCGTCCACATCCATTTCTACTTTTCTTCTTCTTCTTCCTCCTCAACCTTCAGTCTCTGTGTGTGTTGGTTGAATCTTGATCCGAGATTTGGCGCTGCTGGAATGTAACCGGAATTTTGGGGAAATTTGGAAATATAGCCCGTTTGAGAAACACTTGATGAAATATGGCCAATCTTTTTTATTGTTATAATATTTTCCAAAATTGATGTTAAAAAGACTTAATTACCCTTAAATTAAAGCTCTCTCTTCTCCTATTCCTCTGATGTCCGGAGTTCCATCTCCTATCTTTAGAGCAACTCCACCCGTTGCTCTTGCTCGGGGGAGAGGGGAGTGCAAGGGGCTTGAGGGCCGGTGGGAAGTGCTCCAGCCGTTGGGGGCCCGAGCTCAGGTGGGAGCCCGAGCAAGGGGGCAGTCACGAACTCACGGGCCTGTTGCCCGAGCCCTTTGAATATTTTATTTTTTTTCTTTGTGTCAGAGAGACAGAGACAGAGACAGAGGGCGAGAGCGAGGGAGAGAGGGAGAGAGGGAGCGGGAGCGAGGCCGGAGCTGGGTGGGGGGGTCGTCGCCGGGGGGGAAGGATGGGTCGTCGCGCCGGGGGGGAGAAGGATGGGTCGTCGCGCCGGAGTGGGGGGGTTGGGTGTCGTCGCTCGTCGCGGGGGAGGGGGTGTCGCGGCCGGGGGCTGGGTTCTAGTTTTTGGGGGTTTTTGGGAGGATGGATCTGGGAGGGAGCGGGAGCGGGAGCGAGAGAGAGAGAGAGAGAGAGATTGGGGGGTTTTTGGGAGGATGGATCTGGAGGGAGTGGGGGAGAGAGAGAGATGGAGAGAGATATAAAATTATTAAAGAAAAATAATAATATTTTATGATTGGGTGAGAAAAAAACTAATATTTTAATTGGTTATTGTCTGGGGGAAGGGTTCCATGGGTGGAGATGCAAATGGCAATTACTGTTCATTTATGACAATTACTATTCATTTAAGTCAGTTACTGTTTATTAGGGTGGATTGCATAGTGAGTTGCCGCTCCATGGGTGGAGTTGCTCTTACGACCAAAAACGCTGGTCTCTGCTCCAGCAAGTTGAAGAAATAGAATCATTTCTTCTTAGCCGAAGAATCTCCTAAATTCAATCCAATACAACAATTTCTCATTCCCACCAATTTCCCCCACAAAATTTCCAACTATTTTCCCAGAAAATTCACAACTTTCCCGAGAAAATCAGACCCAGGTTCCCAAATCCGAAAATGATGACAATCAAAGACCCAAGTCTCGCAATTGACTAATCGGGTAGCGCCATTTACTTCTCCAATTTCCCTGAGGATGTCCAGCTCTGCATCGTCTCCTACCTCACGCCTTCCGAGAACGCCAGCTTGGCCTGCACATCGGAGCGGTTTGTTTTGCTCTGCAAATCCAACGACAAGCTCTGGTTCAACATGTGCGAACGCAGGTGGGATTGCAAATCAGACGGCGATTAAGGATATATTGGAGAAAGATCTAGGATTGGATGCGATCATACAAGTTACTAAAGTGTTTCCTCTTTTAGAACAGAAGATTGGCAATTATACTTGTATAGGAAAGGTTTATCTTTTCTAAACATGTGTTGGTTTTTCAAGTCTCTTGGCTCATAGACTTGCAGTTTTTTGTCATATGGATAGAATCGATACCGCATAAGCTACTCTACAGAGATGTATTCTTTGCTGCAATTTATTTTTTTCAGAATGATCTTTTACAAAGTTTTACCATATGGAGTGATTGATATAAGGATGACCGAACGGCTGATAAAACTAAGGGGCGTATTCAATTGGGATTTTGAGGGATTTTAATTCTTTTAATGAATCTAGGAGTATTCAATCAGGATTTTAATTGATTTTCTGAGATTCAAGGTGTATTCAATCAGAATTTTAAGATAGTTTATTAAAATCCTTATAAATCCGGGTGTATTCAATTAGGATTTTAAAGAAGTTTATAACATTCCAGGTGTATTCAATTAGAAATTGATTTTAAAGAATTTGAAAAAGTTGAGGAATTTGAGAGAATTTGAGAGATTTCGTAGTGTATTTTAAGCATCCACAAATCTCACCTCTCCCCATGAGATTTCGAGGGAATTGAATCAAAATTTTATATGGAATCTCTATAAATTAATTAAACTCCACAAAAATCCATGGATTTATAATTCCACTAAAGTTTTTCAAATTCCCGATTGAATACACCTCCAAAGATGGGGAAGCGGTGGAATGCAGGTCCGCTGTATGAGTAAAGATGGGTTATATCAAGTCTTTTTAACCAAGTAATATGCAATTTAAGGGTAATTAAGTCTTTTTAACTTCAATTTTGGTTCGTTTTATAATAATTGAGAAAGATAGGTTATATTTTATTAAGTGTTTCTCAAAAGGGCTATATTTCCAAATTTCCCGGAATTTTGTGACAGGGATACAGTTATGATTTTGTTAAACGACGACGTAGAGGTCCGCAGTTTTAGACCTTTCGACATTTGAACGCGCGTTTTGTTTCACTGTACCCCCTTTGTAATGAATTTTTATCAATTTTTATTGTTCTTCTACAAATTGTTAAGAAATTACAAGTTCTATAATTATCTTCGATAAATGCTCAGTGATTCTTTAAAAATTAAGACCCTCCATGGATTATTTGTCACTCTATATTTTTAAGGTTGACACAAAAATTGAGGTTGAATTGTGAGGCGACAAATAGTTTATGAAGAGTTAATTTTGAGAGAGTCTTTTTAGCATTGATTTGTTTTACTATGGGTTGAAGAAGATTAGAGAGAGTAATTATAATTACGACTTTTTCTTCTATACTCTAACTTATCACAGTTATTTTGAACATTCAGACACAATCACCTCATAACTAATATTATTTTTTCATAAAACCATTTGGAACACTAAGGAATCGATTTGACTCTCGAGCCTACTCTGTATATCTGTTTGGATATAAGTAACAATATTTCATTCAAAACTATCACTAATTTTGAAATCATGTTATAAGTAAAATATTTGATCATTGTTAGTTACCAAAATGAAGCAACTAAGTTGATTTGTTTTGTTATGTGAGTTTTCGGTTGTTGAGACAAAGTGATGGTGGAGGACTCGAATCTAGGACATTGAGTGCACTAATAAATCTTATTAATCACTTAAGCTACAATATTGTGTTTTATTTTGTAACTTAATAGAAAGGTTTTGTCAAATATCACTAACATAGGTCATAGCTACTTGTAGGGCCGGGCTATAGCGAAGCTGAGCCCAAAGAGTAAAAAGTCAATTGTTTACCTAAGCCCAGTAAGCCCATAATGTCTTATACAAGATTTTAACACTAACGATGACGTCATTTTTATACAATTTGTGTGTTGTATAAAGTGTATGTGTTAAATTTGATTAATTTTGAAGTTGTCTTGACCTTGTTGGTTTAGACAATGACCATGTTCATTTGTTCATGTATAAAATAAGTTGCTTATCTTTCACACCAAGTAAAAGTTGTTTTACCTTCACAACCTTTTTCATTTTGAAAAACTAAACTAAAATAAAATATATTGCAGATAAAAGACTTTACAAACAGATGCAACCATCGAAAAAATAAAAATGGCAACGAAGCTGCACCAAATAAGCAACAACAAAAACTAATTATAAGTGGGGATATTTGTGACAGCCCGTCCCGAAGATTGTACATTTATTTTCCTTGAGGATGTGAAATTATGAATTTACCCTTGAACGTTGGGTTACGTTTGTATTTTGGGTTAAGTTTATAGGCCCAAAGCTTTATTTTGGACCAATTATAATAATTCCAAGTTAGTGGGAACCAATTAGATTAAGTGTTAGGGAATTAGGGTTAGTGAGTTAGTTAGGTTGTAGTTCTAGCCCAATTAGAACTTGTTTTGTTTTAGGCTTTCCCAATCAGGCACGGGTACACATGCACACAATCTGAAACCCTTTCCTTCTCTATTTTTCCTCTCGAACTCCTTCTTTCTCTGCAACTCGTACGAACGTCGTCCGTTAACCCTCAAACTCTCACAGATCGAGCTTCCAAAGACCACCATCGTGACCTTGCAAACTCTTGAGTACAACCATACCTTTTGGTTGTACGAAAAACCTTCGAAAACTCAGGAAAACAGAACCTCGTAGAGTGCACTGTTCACCAACTTTAAAACGGGAAGGTTTCTTGGAATTCTAAGACCATAGAGAGCTTTAGGACGTCTTCACGAAGCTCGAAGTGCAACGTTGGAGTGTTTTGGATGCCGGGAAGCTTAGGTTCGAAGTTTTGCAGAGGTGGCCGGACTTTCGAAGTTTCTCCGGTGAGATCCCGTGGGTTTTAGGACCCAACTCAGGTATATTCTTGTTCTACTTGTCAAGAGCTTTCGATTGGTACAAATTTCGTAGATTTTGGTGCAAAAATGAATAAGTTATGAAGTTTAGAACAATTTCCAGAAACCGGTGAATAGTTGCCGGCGTCCGGCGACTCGCTGGAGAAGAAGAAAAATATTCCGTAAACTTTGACGGAATATTCTAACGACGTTAGTTAGATTAAACGGAATATTTCGTATTTTAACGAAATATTCCTGACGGCGTTAGTTGACACCGTCAGCGTGCCAGGCACGTGCCCGTGCGTGGGCGGCGCGTCTGGCCGTGCCTTGGCCGGCGCGTGGGTGCTCGGAAATTTTTTTCTAAAAATATGGGGATGCTCGTGGGATTGAGTAGATCACGTTAGTATATTCAAACACCCCATTTGAGCAATGTATGAGAAGTTATTACCTAATGTTTGTTATGTGCTTTAAAAATAACGTTTATATAGTTGTTTCACATATAGGTGAGACGTACGCGGAGGACGAGCGTAGCCAGGCGAAACTCGGGGGTTACGACCCTTCTACATACCAGTGAGTGGGCATTTTGGTTTTAGTATATATTATATGCGTTATACATTTCTCATAAATCGTATTAAATAATATTGTCAGTTAGTCATTATGCTATACATATTCTTTTATTTAGAAGTAGCATTCATTAGCTAATGTCATTATTGGTGCTGCTATGGACGCAAAGGTAAGTATCAGGTAAGGTTATGTATGAATAATGGGAAGTGTAAGTGGTGTATTATCTAATGATAGTTGGAATGTATAGTTATGTGGTTCTGACTTGTAATAGTCGTACAGACCACTATAAGTAAGTTTAATGAATTAATGTTGTACAGACCACTATAGGTGGTTCCGACACATAATAGTCGTACAGACCACTGTAGGTGGTTCCGACATACATGCTGGTATATGTGATGAGTTACAAGTTTAGCCATACAGGCCACTTTCAGTGGATTCGGCTGATACGTCATTATGAATTATTGAATCATTCTAATATGAGAGTTCTTTACTTGTGAATTTGATTATTTAGAGTATTTCAAGACTCATGACTCTGATTTTCAGTTTGGCTATGAAATTGAGATATATGTACATTTACATACACTATGGTATATGTTCTTGCTTATGGGAAATACTTATACAGGTTTTACGGATAGGGGTTAGAACTTTTGAGATATGTGATGTTTTCAAAAACCTTTATTTTTGCCCACTCACGCTTTTTGTTTTGGTGCCCCTCCAGGTATTAGGTGAATTGGAAGTTGTGGTTCACGAGGTTCCGAAGGCGGTTCTGACAGACTTATTAAATGTAAAATTATTAGCCAACGAGGTTTAATTATGTTGTACCTTGCTGGACTATTCCTAGGCCACTTATGCTCTGTTAATGGATATCTACACTTATCTAATCTTGTGGTTTTTATTTATTCATGTTTTCATATCTTAGTCACTTTCTCACAACGCATATGGCTATGTCACTCTCACGTGACGGCCAACACATCTTGATTTTTAAGTCAGGGTGTGTCAATATTCCATTTTCGTTAAGTAGATTCATTAGTAGCAGGATGACAGACTTATTAAATGTAAAATTATTAGCCAACGAGGTTTAATTATGTTGTACCTTGCTGGACTATTCCTAGGCCACTTATGCTCTGTTAGTGGATATCTACACTTATCTAATCTTGTGGTTTTTATTTTTTCATGTTTTCATATCTTAGTCACTTTCTCACAACGCATATGGCTATGTCACTCTCACGTGACGCCCAACACATCTTGATTTTTAAGTCAGGGTGTGTCAATATTCCATTTTCGGCCAACGAGGTTTAATTATGTTGTACCTTGCTGGACTATTCCTAGGCCACTTATGCTCTATTAGTGGATATCTACACTTATCTAATCTTGTGGTTTTTATTTATTCATGTTTTCATATCTTAGTCACTTTCTCACAACGCATATGGCTATGTCACTCTCACGTGACGGCCAACACATCTTGATTTTTAAGTCAAGGTGTGTCAATATTCCATTTTCGTTAAGTAGATTCATTAGTAGCAGGATGAACGACTTTCAAGTCAGTGGATTTAATAGAGTTGAGAACCACCTCAACAGATTGACACAAGTTCTTGAATATACATTTATTCCACTCCCTCTGTACATAATACATGATAGTGGGGTAAAATGGTCGATGACAATATGTACAAAAATGTACAGAAAACAATAATCAATGTTGCGTGCAAAAATAGTAATCGGTGTTGCGTGCAAAAATATTATCAATAGCCTATGTAAAAACAATTGTTAATGGTCATTTTGCTAATAGATGCAAGTGAGATCAAAATCGAGATTCATGAAACAAAGTGGCAAATTTTGAGTTATAGGGATTAAATTGGGATCAAAATCGAGTTTTAGAGACGAAAGTTGTGACTTTGAGTTTGAAGGAGAAAAGTGAGATTGAAATCAAGTTTTAATAAGTGTAGCTAAAAATAAGCCAACAGTTACAAGTAGTTGGTGGAAAAAATGTTATTGATAGTCTCTTTGGTAGCAAGACCTAATAACATACAACTTGCAAAAACAATTTTATTAGCAAATGGAAACATTTGCTTGTTTTTTATTTTGAACAAACGAACAACATTTTCTACACTAAGGGAGTAGGAGAGTGGGCTAGGCCTCATAATATACGAATTATAATAATATAGTTCAAATTTGTTTTTAGCGAGAATAAAACCTAACATTTGCTTGTTATAAAAAAATTAGAATAAGAAAGATAACATGTTTCCTAATTAAAAGAGAATATTGCTATTCCCTAAAATAAAATAATTGAAAACCAAATGTGCAAATAAGAAAAGAGTAATGATAGGAAAACTAAATTTGTAGGCTAAATTTTGTAAATCATATGATATGAAAGTTGATGATTAGATTATTACTTAAACGTTGATAAGTCGTAAGCGTGCTCATTTTCTATTGATAACACATTATTTAATTTGTAAATTTAATCTTTCTTGTATTACTCATAAAAAAACAATTGGGAAGCAAATGAGTGAAAAACAAAACAATTGAAAATAAAAGGGTAAATTACACAGAATTACCTCAAATATTGGGTCTGAACATTTTCATACCTCGTCTTTAAAAATTTTCAATGTCATACCTTATCTTCGAATTTGTTTCAATTTCATACCTTCCGTTAGTTCCTCCGTTAAAATGCTGACGTGGCAAGTGTCGGGACCCATTTTATATTAAAAAATTAATAAAATATTAAAAAATATTTTTTTCTTCTCTCTCCTACTCCTTTTTAATTTTTTTCTTCTTCTCCTCCTCCTCTTCTTCTTCTTCTCTTCTCCTTCTCTTTCTCCTTCTTCTTCTTCTTCTGGGCGCCGAAACAATTTTTTTTTTTTTTTTCTCTTCCTCTCTCTTTCTCCTTCTCCTTCTCCTTCTTCTTCTTCTCTTTCTCCTTCTTCTTCTAGGCCGAAACCACATTTTTTTTTTCTCTTCCTCTCTCTTTCTCCTTCTTCTTCTTCTTCTTCTTCTTCTTCTTCTTCTCCTTTTCTTTCTCCTCCTTCTTCTTCTTCTGGGCAGGGCCGAAACCTGTTTTTTTTTTTTTTTTTTTTTCTTTCTTCCTCTCTCTTCTTCTTCTTCTTCTTCTCCTTCTCTTTCTCCTTCTCCTTCTCCTTCTCTTTCTCCTTCTCCTTCTTCTTCTTCTTCTTCTCCTTCTCTTTCTCCTTCTTCTTCTTCTTCTGGGCAGGGCCGAACCCCCTTTTTTTTTTTTTTTTTTTTCTTTCTTCCTCTCTCTTCTTCTTCTTCTTCTTCTTCTTCTTCTTCTTCTTCTTCTGGGCAGGGCCGAACCCTCTTTTTTTTTTTTTTTTTTTTTTTTTTTTTTTTTTCTCTTCCCTCTCCCTCTTCTTCTTCTTCTTCTTCTTCTTCTTTTCTCCTTCTCTTTCTCCTTCTTCTTCTTCTTCTTGGCAGGGCCGAAATACTTTGTTTTTTTTTTTTTTTTTTTCTTTTTCTTCTTCTCTCTGGGCAGGAAGAAGAGAAGAGACACAGAGAAAAAAAAAAAAAAAACGAAAAGACCCAGTTCGGCGGAAGAAGAAGAGAGAGAGAGAAAAAAAAATTTAAATAATATTTAAAATATTTTTTTAAGTTTTTATAATATTTTATTAATTTTTTAATATAAAATGTGCCACGTCAGCATTTAACAGAAAAATTGACAGACAACTGACGGAAGGTATGAAATTGAAACAAATTCGAAGATAAGGTATGACATTGAAAATTTTTAAAGACGAGGTGTGAAATTGTTAATGATCCAATAGTTGAGGTAGTTTTTTGTAATTTATCCAAAATAAAATTATCGAAAAAAAGAAAGTTCCTGCCTTCCGCAATATTCAGAGCATAATGCCATGGCGCGTGCATCTACCTTTTTCCACCGTGAAATTAATGGCAAGAGTCAGCAAAAATGGGCTGGACAATACTTGGGTCCTCACCGGGGAGGACCCAATGTACACATGTCATGATTTGATTGGTGAGAAAAACAATACTTTTTTCTGAAATAGAATAAAAAAATCTGAAATAAAAAAAGTATTGTCCTTCCCACCAATCAAATTATGCCATGTGTACATTGGGTCCTCCCCGATGAGGACCCAAGTATTGTCCAAATGGGCTGTCCTTGCGCTGTACTTTATATATCACGCCCCATTAGGCTGATATTTCAAGAGATCTTCCACACTCGCGATGATTTTCTTCCTTTTGCGTCAATTAATTTGCAACAAATTTAGTAACACAACTTAGAATCGGATTGAGGTTACTCAGTACTACAGTTTGATAGTATTTTTCTTTATTTGAAAGTGAGAGATCTTAATTTGAATATTGTGGATGACGAAATTGATACCAAATTAAATTATCTATTGTTTGGTTTAACTGAATTTTTCATATCTTTAGTGATTCAGATTAAGAAATTTATTCCTTAGAAGGTGAAGTAAAGATCAATTTTCCATTTTGTTGGGTCTGGCCCATCCCCTTTACTCAATCCAAAAACAAAAAGAACTCGAACAATTTTCACCTACCCTTCTGCTAAGGGCAAGTCATTTTCATATGAGTAGAGATCCTTTTCGGATCTCTTCCATCAAAATTATAGGATCAAGTGATCCAGATTTTTTAAATTTCATTAAATAGCCTATCTATTTTGACTTCTTAAAAATTATAATAATTTTTAACTGTTGAATGAAATTTTAAAAATCCAGATCACTTAATTTGGTGATCTTGATGGAGGAGTCTCTTCTCATATATTAGTTGTCCTAATTTGATAACTGGAATTTTATTTACTAAGAGAGAAATATGTATGCACGAAGACAAATGAAAATTCGATTTGAATAGCAGACCATATTATGGTCTAATCTTGGGCACCACTAAATTTTAGCACTCTTAAATGGAGTAGGATTTTCTTCCTTTTTAATCTCATTTTTTTTTCTTCTATTTGAACGATTACAGTTAAATCACGTCAATGTTTTGTGTTAATTTTTAATAGTAAATTTGTGAGAGGATGGAAGATAATGCGATGAAAATAGGAGGGGAGATAATCATACTCCTTCTTAAATAAGGGTGACCAAATTGGAGTAGAATTCTCTCATATTTAAATCCCTCTCCTTCTTCTCTCCTCTTACACTTTTCTTTTTATCTCTTTTTTTTTTACAAAAAAGTCAATACAAGATATTTACGTAATTTAATCATAATCGTTTGATTACGAAAATAAATAATTTTACTGAATAAAGGAGAACTTTCCTTTTTGATTTAAATGATAAACAATCAAGCTCAGGTTCATCGTATTATAATTTTTGAACGTATTAGCCGTCCTCTCCATTGACGTCATCCATGACGCACCAAGAAAAGGTCATTAATTTATTATTTTCCACACCCACCAAACCCTCCCATCCCCCGCTATAAAAGCCCATTCCCAAATCCGTGAAACCCTTCTTTCTCCTTCCGTCTCATTTCGCCTATCTTTCTCCGCTGTGCGTTTGCCTTTCAGATAAGTCCTCCTTCCCCTCTTTTCTCTCTCTACATTTTGCTCTCTCTCTCTCTCTCTCTCTCTCTCTCTCTAGATTTTCATTTCCGCTTGCTTCTCCTTCGTTAGATCCGAAATCTCTGATCGGATTCTAGATCCGAGGTTCAACTTTTGGGTTTTTTTTTAGGTTCTTGAAAATCCAATTCGATCGGATCTGATTTGGGGGCCTGGAAACTCTGGGTTCGTAGAAATCTAAATCAATGGGTATAGTCTTTCTATGACATTATGTATCGTATCCGTCTGCTTCATTCGTTCTCCGTTGTCTTCCTCTACTGGTTCTACGTTTTCTCATGAATTAATCGCGTCAATTCCTTGCCTTCAATTCGATTCCCAATCCTAATTTTATTTTCGCCCCAATTCTTTCAATCCTAATCTAATTTAGGTAACAAACATCAATTCCTAATTTTTGCAATTCTTGGGTAAATTACCCGAAGAAAGGAAGAAATGTCTTCGGTTCAGCGCCAATCAAGCTCAGGATCCGACGGGTCCGCGACGGTGGACGAGAAGAAGAGGAAGAGGATGCTGTCCAACCGCGAATCCGCTAGGCGATCGCGGATGAAGAAGCAGAAGCAGATTGATGATTTGACGACTGAGATCACCCGTCTGGAGATGTCGAACAATCAGGTTCGGCAGACAGTTGATGCCAGGGAGCGGAGCTACAATGAGATAGAGTCTGCAAACAATGTGCTGAGAGCTCAAGCAATGGAGCTCACCGATCGACTGCAGTCTTTAAACTCGGTCCTCCATATATTCGAAGAGGTCAGCGGCTTCTCGGTCGACATCCCCGAGATGCATGATCCTCTGCTTAAGCCATGGCAGCGCCCCTACCCGTCGCAGCCCATCCCGGCCTCCTCCGGCATGTTCTTCATTTGATGACGATCTTCATCGCTTCTGTCTGTCAGTGTTTTGGTGGTGTTTGTCTTTTGATTTCGACTTTAGTTGTTGGGTTTATGTTAGCTTTTAGTTGTTTTTGGTGTCTTCAAATAATAGTTGTTGTAGGCAGTGTCTTTGCGCAAGCTTGTTTCAAGATGGATTAGCAGTACATTTGGGTTTGCTGTTGGAACTTGGAACCGAACCGTGTGTACAATGTTGTTCCTTTTTGTCTGTATAAATCAAATGTTTGTGTGGTGGTTGTTAGCTGTGGAATGTGCAGAGTTGCTCTTTTTGTTGGTAGTTGAAATTGTTCCCAAACGCTAAACCTCCATAATAGGTTTGATTATCTATAATTTTAAGACGATATTCGAAACTATACTCCGGTGATACAAACTTGCACTCGAGTATAAGGGGCACACCCTATCAATTAAGATTGATACAACTGGTTTAATTCACGTCTGCTGGTTGGAATTGATTGATACAACTGGCTTAATTCACGTCTGCTGGTTGGAATTGATTGTTTAACAATCGATTTTTAAGCACACAACCTACAGAATTATAAGATTAAACCACACTTCATATTAATATTATAGTTAACGTGTGTTCATTGAAAAATAATGAACTTCCCATTGAGCTTGGGCAAAGTCTCAAGCCAAAGCAACAGAAAACTGGAAACGGCGGGAGGTTGTCCCACAACTCCCACATGCTATGCATGATGTACCAGTCACCACCCAAATAACCTATGATTCATCCATGCGTTGCGCACGAACAATTGGTCTAGTTGCACCACCAAGTCTTTACATAGATAGGCCTTAGTTTCAATTTCGTTGATCATAGTAGTGACGTTTCTTACCAATAACACAATGACATATAATAAAAAAAAAACTAACACATGTCCTTGCATTAGTGACACAGGAAACCATGTAGTAGTGCACTCGTATCATGCAAGTTTTTTTCTCATAAAGACGAGATATTACATATATATTTGTAATGAGTTTGATAATAGATTGTCAATCATTGGCTTGCTGTAGTGAACTATTGAATACAACCTTCAATCATGCTTGCTTGCACAGTATAAGAACTGGGAGAGTTCCAATTCCTAATTTTCTCGTGTTTACTAAAATATGAGCACGGCAATCATTTCAATTCCTAATTCCCCCTGCATATAAAATCAGATTATCAAAAATCCATGACAAAATACCTGGAAATCAAGAATTGGACCAACCTGAGAACTAATCGTTCCGGTTCTTTTTTCTTATTTTCCCTATTCTAATTTCCCGATTCATTACTTATCCCCGGCCCCTTGATAATACCTCCAGTATTTAATTGATAATTGACAAGATCAACAATTTTAAAATACAATTAAAACCCCTTTCCACAAATGAAATATGAGATTCAAATAGTCAAAAAGAAAGGCAAAGCTTCTTTATAATATTTGGAAGCTGATAAAGTAATCACCAATTTATGTTAAACATATATATATATATATATATATGATAACATGCTACTGTATCATATCATCATGCAAAATAATTATAAAAAACATTCCAAATTCAGTTTTTCATGACAATATCCCAACAACAGCTTCAGTTTAGTCCATCTTAATTAACATAAACAGGACAGAGAAAGTACTGTGAAATCTAAAACACGACAACCTCAAAGCCGGGCCAAGGCATAGGCAGATTGAGATCCACCGATCAGCTGTCGTAAGTACGGCACTCATCGGTTTCGGGGTTGTCATTACAGAATGTCTCCAAGGGGTCGGAACTTTTCTCGTTGTCACGTTTGTGGCTGGCGGCAGCGCTCAGCTCCTCCACCTCGTCCCACGCCGCCACGCACTCCCCGCTTGCCGGGTCGTCCGAGCACTTCTCCTCGGCGCTCTTGATGCTTTCCGCCACCTTTTCCGACAGTTTATCTGGTACTGCGCTTACTGGCCTTACCATGGTCATGCGGCGGCCAACGGAAGAGTAGCTTCTCCAGGTGGGGATGTTGAGTGATTGAAATGCCCTCGGTGCCTCTGTTGCTTTTGACAACACTGCCCTTGGGGTGGAGAGGCTCACTCCGGCGACTGTAGTGCTGGTTGCCATTTCTCCTCCACTCTTTCTGGTTTCGAAGTGGTGAGGTTTGAGAGATTGCTGAGGTGACAACGAGCATGAGGCTTAATTGGTGTTTCCAACGTTTCACGATCGCACACTTCTTATCATATGACAGCCAATCATCTACTTCCACGTCGGAAACACTTAAGATATTTTACGGAAAAAAATCACACTTTTGAACATGGGAGACATGGCCAAACAACAGTTTCGTCGTTTTACCTCTTCTGATTTTCGTAGCTTGATATTTTGGACATTCCAATTCAAAATAATACGTAATGGTTTGAAGTTTAAGAGATTTATCTATTTAAACTAGACTTTGTAAATCATAATGTGGATATTGATAATTAAATTATCATTATTTATTTTAACAAACGATTTTATTTACATTAATGGGTTAACAATAATGTGGTTCAAATTCGTCTTTGACGATAATTGAACGTAAGATCTTTCACTTACAAGTGAAGAGGAATACCATTAGATCGTAATACTAAGTGGCAATTAAATTATGATTTAAGTGTAAATCAAAAGCGTTTATCTCAATATCTTTGATTTTTAAAGTTAACATTACATTTAAAGTATCAATAAGGATGTTCTAAACTGTAAACTACAACACACTAACGCAGTTTAAATAGTTAAATTCTTACATCTCAGAAATCTTCAGGTATAAAAAAGAAAATTTTGGAAAGACTTATAATTTAAATAAATAGTAACAGCGTTTATTCAAGCATTTTCAAAACTTTGGGTTTGAATTCTCTACCTGTAATATAATATCGCTAGTATCAATCATAAAATAAGTCTATATAGATTTTAAAGGCGTCAAGCACCATTATGAATGATGATGCCAAGCTGCCAACAGCAAAGTTTCTTAACCAGTTTACTCCAAGCGCTAGAAGTCAAGATGCCAGCCAACCAGAAAATACGTCGGAATAATTCATCGCCAGAAAAATATTAACAAAAATATAGAGGAATCCCTGTTTTCCAAATCTTATCTGAATCATAGGATGACATGCTCTCCCAAAACAGAAAACAGTGTGCGTAAGCGTGTCTTGTTTAATTCATTCATTCAGCTGTCTAAAAACCTTACAAAAACTACAAGCGGTGGATCGCCCTAGTAGATAAGGCATTCCGCATCAACAACCTGCGAACTCTCATTCATTCTTTTAGTCTAGCTTAGAGTAGAAATATCGCTTGCGAGAAGCCATATCACATGGGTTGGTTTATCGGAGGAAAAGGTTGGTCACCGGCATATGATGTGTCCACCGACTTCCCTTGTGCATGCAAATGGTCAGCTTGAATATTACACAAAGATATATGAAAGCCAACTTCAACTAGAAAATCATAAATGCTTGAAAGAATATGAAGCATAAACCAACGGTTTTCTTTCTTATATGATGCATCACGTTTCCACGACAACAGTAAAAAGTTGTGCATCAATCCATCATCCAGTGATATTTACACGGTAAACACGCAAATAAACTACATGAAACATCTCGAATTCCACGCACCTAGAAACGAGGACCTTATTTCTGACCAGCTGATGGATTCGTCAACATTTCAAGCGATTTTATCAAGTGATCTACTGCAACTGGCACGTCGTCAAATGCCAACGCTCCAACAGCAAATCTTGCAGCCTTATGTGCCTCGGCAATTTTCTCAGGTGATGGCTGGTAGCTACTGTCATACTGGAACGTCTTGGCAGGGGCAGGAGGAGGAGCAGGTTCTGATACAGTTCCATTTCTGTTGCTTGTCTGATATTGGGTAGTTGAAGGGTGGTTTGTTGTCGGAGGAACTGACGGGGGAGAGTAGGCAGGGTCAGAGCCCTGATAATAAGAGGGATAGTGGGATGAGACTGCTGGAATATTGGTTTCTGTAAAACTTGGATAAGATTGAAAATTAGGATAGGAGTAATTAGACTCATGAGGAGGATAGTTAGGTGGCAAAGGCTGTTGGGGTTCGTGCGAGTAGGATTGCTGGTGGTATGGCTGAGAAAAATCAGACGTTTCTGGTCTATTTGTTGGAGGAGGTGGATGAAAATCATGGGAAGAGTAACCAGCAGTAGGGTAAGACTGAGGTGGCGGTGGCGCATTGTTTGTAGAATGCTGGCCATTGACTTCATCATGGAACTTAGGTGGTGATTGAAGGCTAGTAGAACGCTGGAATTTCGCATCATCACGAAACTCAGAAGGTGCAAAATTTGTAGGATGCTGATCTTGAAACTGCGGGGGTGCAGTTTTTATAGAATGCTGCCTGTTAATTTCATCATAAAACTGGGGTGAGGGATCAGATTGTGATCCAGGACTAGTAACTGCAGCATCGCTTGGACCAAGATCCTGCAAGGATAGAAATAGTTGAAGACCATTTTCTACAATAAACAAAACCACTAACACGAACACATTTTACTTTCTCAATATATACTACAATTGTTTAACATATACTCTTACTCAAATCAAAAGTTGCTTAGTGGGGAGGTACAGAACACAGACTCCCCACCACCACAATCTTATGCCTAAAAGTTATAAATTTAGAATTGTTGTCGTAATTTTATACTTTGTTCTCTTTCCTGGTTGGAATTTTCACAACTTTGTTCTCAATGGTGAAAAACTAAGGAATCATTTCAAATAGGTTATGTATTCAAAGATATCAAACCATTCAAGAAGAAAACCTTAATTCATCCAAAAAGCTCCAAAGTAAACTACTGTAAAGGTTAGAAGCATACATATGAACCACTCATTCCACTTGATGGAAGTGAGAGATCATCATCACCAGCAGGGGGGCCCGCTTGAGGCTTTCTTCCTTCTTTCATAGCCTTCCTTATATCTGCTGCTTTCCAAGCTGCGTACTTTTGTTTCTGCTCAAGCTGTAAAAGATCATAAAGATGTCAGTCACCCTCAAAATCCAACTGTATAACCTTCGAGTTAGTAATAACATACCGAAAAGAAAAATGTACACCACAAATCATTTAGATGGAGTCATCTAATCCTAACAAAAAGGATAATGACACATCAAGTGGCATTGCGAAATAGAATTAGGAACTCACATCAGGCTGAACCACGCCAAATTGGTTAAGAATCTCAAAGAAAATGCTTGCAGCATAGAATGTTTTTGCAGTAGCCCTGCAACAAGCTCAAAAGAATATTTTTGTATCACATGCTATTAACAATTTCCACATGAAATATAAATATGTCAAAAAACATGAACCGACAAGCACAAAGGACAGGAGGAGCTCTGCATTTCATGAAACCTAGAGGCGTAGTGTTATGATAACTCAAACTCTCAAGGGACATATTGACTTACAAATCTGCTCGACCAGCACGATCTTGCTTGTCTGCCTTGCCAAAAACATTTAAGGCAAATCCCTCAAGGGACAGATTGTCTTCAGGCCCCAACTTCAGTGACTTCTTATCCTATAGAGCAAAAGGGTGAGTATACATTGAGATCGGGGGTACAAAAATCTACGAATCTTATCACAAAATAATTTGTCAAAAAGATCGACAGGACAAGTCATCTGGTAAAAATTCAAGACCAATCATGGGAGACATTACAAGACAATTAAAGCAACAACAATCAAATTTCATTTTCCACTAAAAAGTAACCATCTTCGGTCCCTAAAGAGTAATCTGAGTCTCCATGGATGAACCTCCAACTGTATATTTATAATCATATGTAACCCGACGATTCTTAGCAATGAACTGGAAGGCAATAGACAAATGCTCTTGTTGTTTAAAATTCAACCACTACTTCATCACTAAAGAAACCAAATACCAAAATCTTAGATTCAATTGCAAGGGCATCCCATGGAGCAGAAACATATCATAGATTCAATTGCAAAATAAATTCCAAAATCTTAATTTCGCCACTGATGCTAGGCAACGGGTAATCCCATTGTTGCACAGAGCAACTAAAAATCGGGGTGAATTAAGATTTTTGTACCGAATATCAAAGTATAAGACCATACAAAGATTGAGTTTTTCCCAGATACCAAACAGACCCAGTTGATGAAACAAATTAAAACAAAAGACCATCTTTCCAAAACAGAAAAACGTTAAAAAGAACCAGTTAAAAGGAAGAAAGAAAGAACCTTTTCAAGCTGCTTCATGAGGGAAACGAGGAGGGCATTCGTGGTCTTGGTACGCTCGCTCTGTGGGATCTTCAACCCTCGCTCCATTGCGTATAATCGACCTAAATTCCATTCAAATTTTGAAAAATTGAATTGTCAGAAATATGATTTTTAGAGATAACAATCCGTAAAGTTTCAGTTTTGTTTACAGAGAGAGAGAGAGAGAGAGAGAGAGATACAGTAATAAGCGACAAGGGGCTCGTGTTTCTGCAACTCATCGGCGCGCTGGAGGTACGGCAACAGCAGCTTCGCCGGCTCGTTGTCGCTCGCCATCTATGCCTTCCTTCTTCCTCTGTTCGATCGATTCGACAGAGAGAGACGATTTGGGACGATTTGGGCGAGGCAAAAGCTTTGAGTACCAAGGCAGAGAGAGAGAGAGTCTACACCCTACTACGGGTCTGATCGTCTGAGAAGAGTATCTTCGGACGCCGACGTCGTCAATGCTTAATAAGAAAGCAAGTGATTCCGCGGGTTTGCTGGTTGATAAACCCAACGGGCCGCCTTACTGTCAAAATTTAATGGGCCATGAAGTATACGGCCCATAATTACTTCGAATCTCGAAGCTTAGCAATGCCCCCCATTTCACTTGTCTTGTTATCCACATCTACTGCGTGCACACCCCACATCTACTGCGTGCACGCCCCTCAACTTCCCCATCAGTCCTCTCGCCGGCCTACCCCAGATAACGTATCCAAGCGTATGTGAGTCGAAAGTATATCGTATTCATTCTAGTATCCAATATGCGACAGAATTGCTGTATCTGTGCATCGTAGTATTTAATATACAACATAACATATCATCGCATACATAATGTTATAACGATCAAAGATCTAAAAAATTAGGCAGATGGAGAGTAAGACATACAACATCTCGGCAACAAGGAAATGGATGAAGCCAATTTTGAGCTGCTTGGGCACACTATTTCTGTCAACCTCCACTCGAGAGAAGAGGACAGCAGCACTCCATGACCTCGGGTGCAATCTTCTCGACGGCCTCCCCCTTTGGGACCTTTAACGACATCCGCTGCCCTCGCATGAGGGTAAAATGGTAAATAAACAATTGCTAAGGTACTATAATTATCGGTGAACACGGTTCAATACACCGAGAATCATAATATAAATAATTGAATCTCGATGTACTGAGCCGTGTTTGCGTAAAAAAAAAAATATTCTCCCAATTTTGAGCGGCAGCGCGCGCCTACGGAAAGAAATACTTTCTCCACTCACACACTGCACAGTGACACAGCGCGCTAAATTCCTATTCGATAAAAAAAATAGAAAAAAAAAAAAAAAATCGAATGAATGTCGATAGGATGTTCCTTCACAAGGTCTACCATCGCCTCTCCCTCCTCTCCCTCAGTCCCCCTCACTCACTCCCTTTCAAGCCCCTCCACTTCACATCGGTCCTTTCGCCCGCCCACCTCAGAACACGGCGCTCCCCATACGACGCCGTAAGGTCCATCAGAACATCCGCCGCCGCCATGGCCACCTCTCGGCTCCGCAACCTCGTCCCCGTCAACGCCGTCGCTTCCGAAGATGGCGGAGCCACCAACGGCCCTGTCTCTTCCACTGCAGCTGCCACTTCGCTTGACGATGAAGGTATTCAATCATAATCCACACATATACTTTGTGCTCGTGTATATTATTGTTGAATATGGATTTGTATAATCTGTATCTGTTTGAACCCAAAATCCGGGTTGACTTTTGAAAGTTTTGATTTTCTTGCTTGCTCTCGTAACTTTGTTTGGTTGGTTAATTGGATTTCAATTGGTTGTGAACTTAAATTCGAAGATTTTTATGCTAGTAATTCGTACGTGTATATATGTTTATGCAGAAGATGCGACTTTGGGAGTTAGATACCGTCTTCCTCCGCAAGAAATCAAAGATATTGTGGATGCTCCGCCACTTCCCGCCTTGTCATTCTCACCGCATAGGGATAAGATACTGTTTCTCAAGCGGAGAGCGTTGCCGCCATTGGCAGAACTTGCAAGACCCGAGGAAAAGCTTGCCGGTGTTCGTATTGATGGAAAATGCAATACAAGGACGAGGATGTCGTTTTACACGGGTATTGGGATCCATCAATTATTGCCTGATGGCACCCTTGGTCCGGAAACAGAGGTGCGTGGATTCCCTGATGGTGCCAAGATCAATTTTGTTACTTGGTCCCCGGATGGCCGCCATTTAGCCTTCACCATCCGGTTTGATGAGGGGGAAAGTACTACTAGTAAGCTTAAAGTGTGGGTGGCCCAAGTTGAAACAGGGATTGCTAAACCTTTGTTTAAGTCGGAAGAAATATTTTTGAATGCAGTTTTTGATAATTTTGTTTGGGTGAATGATTCTTCTTTGTTAGTTTGCACCATTCCTCAGTCTCGTGGTGACCCGCCAAAGAAACCTTTGGTTCCTTTTGGGCCTAAAATTCAATCTAACGAGCAGAAAAGTATTATCCAAGTTAGGACCTTTCAGGATTTGCTGAAGGATGAGTATGATGAAGATTTGTTTGACTACTACGCCACGACACAACTTGTTTTGGCCTCCTTGGATGGGGTGGTTAAGGAAATTGGTCCTCCAGCTGTATATACATCAATGGACCCCTCTCCCGATCAGAAATACATTTTAATTAGTTCAATTCACAGACCATACTCTTTCATTGTACCATGTGGAAGATTTCCCAAGAAGGTGGATGTGTGGACAGCTGATGGGAAATTTGTTAGCGAAATTTGTGATCTGCCCCTTGCTGAGGACATCCCCATTGCATTCAGTAGTGTGCGAAAAGGGAAGCGTTCTATCAACTGGAGAGCAGATAAACCATCAACACTCTATTGGTATGCATTTTCAGTCCTGTTTTCAAACTGTTTGGATAACTCAAGTGACATCTCTTTGAGTTGTTATCTCACTCTCACTCTCTCTCCCTCATGATATCATAACAAGTACTAGATAAAGACTTTTTATGGAGTAGTGTACATTATATGATTTAGACTGTAGTAATAGTTAGTTTTGTATGCTTTTATAAGTTAAATATATTTCTAATGCATGCGCTTCAAAATGAAAAAGTAGAACAACAGTCTAAACTGTTGTAATTCCACATCATTGTTACTAAACTATCCAAGCATTCATCTATAATGTCTTTAGATTTTTATTTCTTAATTTTAACTTTGTCCCTACAGTCATTCGCATCATCCTAAATGCATTTGTGATATTCAATAAGTTACAGAAGCACTTTTCATTCACCAAATATAGGACCTGGCCTTAGGCCAACTTCTTGTTCAATTTTTGTTGTGTTTCGGGCTAGGCTCATTAAGAATTTGACATCTCCAAGCCCAAACCTAACCCAAGGCCAGGTCTACATATGACTTGTACTTAGTTGTTTGTGTATATGATTTCAGTTACCTGATTGACACTGTGACTTTACTAGGGTTGAGACCCAAGATGAAGGAGATGCAAAAGTGGATGTTTCTCCACGTGATATAGTTTATACACAGTCCGCTGAGCCACTTGAAGGTGAAGGGCCAACTGTCCTACACAAACTTGATCTTCGCTATGGGTATGAAGTTGAACTGTTATTATATTTTTTATGATCTATTGGCATCAGTGATATTTCTGTTTTATTGGGGTTTTTGGAAGAATTATTTTCCAAGGGAACTTTTTCTCTTTTCTCCAGAAGACTTCTAAAACTGTGCTACGCTTAAGAAGCTTCATGGTGGTCCCAACACTAACCATACTTGTTTTATGCATTTGAACTTTTCAATTTCACAGAGGGATTTCTTGGTCTGATGATTCACTGGCTCTAGTTTACGAGTCTTGGTACAAAACACGGAGAACGAGAACCTGGGTAATTTCTCCTGGATCAAATGATGTCAGTCCGCGCATCCTGTTTGATAGATCGTCAGAAGATGTGTATTCTGATCCTGGCTCTCCTATGCTGCGGAGAACTCCTGCTGGGACATATGTGTTAGCAAAAGTAAAGAAAGAAAATGAGGAAGGCACTTATTTACTACTGAATGGAAATGGTGCTACACCAGAGGGAGATATCCCATTCCTCGACTTGTTTGACATGTAGGTTTTTTATAATTTCTTGTTTCTATTGCATTCTCAAGTGCTCATGTGTGTTTGGTGTCCAAAACCAAATTCTTTCAGAAATACAGGAAACAAAGAAAGAATATGGAAGAGTGACAAAGAAAAGTATTACGAGTCTGTTGTTGCTTTAATGTCTGATGAGGAAGAAGGGGATCTGCTCATCGATCACCTGAAAATATTGACTTCCAAAGAGTCAAAAACTGAAAACACCCAGTATTCTATCCTAAGCTGGCCAGAAAAGAAAGCAGTCCAAATTACAAATTTTCCTCATCCATATCCACAGCTGGCATCATTGCAGAAAGAGCTGGTCAAGTACCAGAGGAAGGATGGGGTTCAACTAACTGCAACGCTATACCTTCCACCAGGTTATGATCCAGCCAGAGATGGCCCTCTTCCATGTCTGTTATGGTCTTACCCTGGAGAATTCAAAAGCAAAGATGCTGCTGGACAAGTTCGTGGTTCTCCTAATGAATTTGCTGGCATAGGTCCCACATCAGCTCTCCTCTGGCTGGCTCGAAGGCATGCATTACCTCTTCCCATTGTTTTATTACTTATGTTTTGGTTGTTATGTTTATAATAGTCTTTGTTTAGAACCTTTTTGGTGTCTGGATTGTTTTAAACATGTTGACCAAGTTTTGATTGCTCGGAATCGTGCAGGTTTGCTATTCTGTCTGGACCAACAATTCCTATTATTGGTGAGGGTGATACAGAAGCAAATGATAGGTAACTTGTTTTTGCATATGTAATAACCTGGGTTTCTGCTTCCAGCCAAAATTAATTATAATTTTCTGTATGAACTCATTAGCATTTCTCGTAAGGTTAGTGACAGAAGATGATTCATATATCATAAATCCATCGAATTCTTAACTGGGTAAAAAATGGATTAGATACTCCCAACGTGCCTCTAATGCTTTAGTGTTTTTCAACGAGTTATAATGTATATATTTTGACCAGCTATGTGGAGCAATTGGTTGCAAGTGCAGAGGCTGCTGTGGAGGAAGTTGTTCGACGTGGGGTAAGCTTCTCCACTTTTGCAGTATGAATCTTTTTAGATTCTGACGTAATAATGTTGACCTGAACCTCTTCTGGTGCTTCCTTATTAAGGTGGCTCATCCAGACAAAATTGCTGTTGGGGGACATTCATATGGGGCATTCATGACTGCAAACCTCTTGGCACATGCCCCTCATCTTTTTTCTTGTGGAATTGCTCGTTCTGGTGCTTACAACAGAACACTTACTCCTTTTGGTTTTCAGGTAGCTTATGAGAAGTTGATTTAAATATAGACACGTATATGTGTGTTCTGATATTTTCTCTTTCCATGCCATAAGACCTAGGTAATTACTTTACCTTTTGTTTTAATGGCCTGACTCTTTGGTTTATCGGTGCAGAACGAGGATAGAACTCTTTGGGAGGCTACCAGTACTTATGTAGAGATGAGTCCTTTCATGTCCGCTAATAAAATCAAGAAGCCAATCTTGCTTATCCATGGAGAAGAAGACAATAATTCTGGAACTTTGACAATGCAGGTAAAGACGTCCTTCACCCCTTTAATGCTGAGTTGCTTGATGAATTTCATCCTGTTTGTGAGCTGTCGACTTGTGATTTCATTTATGTTTGTGTGTTATACAGTCGGATCGCTTCTTTAATGCTCTGAAAGGTCATGGTGCTCTGTCCCGCCTCGTGATTCTTCCATTTGAGAGCCATGGATATGCAGCAAGAGAGAGCATCATGCACGTGCTGTGGGAAAGTGATAGATGGCTTCAGAAATATTGCGTGTCAAACACTTCCAATGTAAATGCAGATTCCGATGCAAGTAAAGAGAACTTAGGCACAGGATCTACAGTTTCTGAGAGCAAATCAGTGGCTGCTAGTGGAGGCGGTAGTCCAGAGGTGTCAAATTCTGAGTATGAAGGATTTGACTCATTGCCAAGGTCATCGTTATGGTAATTTCTTTAATCTTGCAGAAATAGAGGGGCATAACTAAATTAACCTCTGAAAAGAGAAGAAGCAAGATAATTATTTCAATCTCTTTACACTATCTATCCCCTGAAAGGATCCAAACCTTGGAGTCTCAGTTTTCCTCATTTATTCGTTACCATAAATTCCTTTTCTTAAATCTTGGGTTTTCCACTTACATATTTGTCCTGAATGATTATCCTGTACAAAAAATTGCAGATCGTGGCTTCTGAGAACTAGTCCGCACATCAATGTGTACAAAATTGATGCCACAAGATTGCGCTGTCAAAGTGCGATGGCAACGATTCTTCCTGTTTGAACTGCAATTCGTATTTGTCACAATTGCGATGTATCATTTATAACTGTATCCCCCAAACTACTTTCGCTCCAAAATCCTTCTAGTTGATGGATGTTGAGCAGCCAATATCTGGGAGAGGGGGTTGGGGTTATAAACTTATACGTGTTCCATAATTTCCATCTGTTGCTTTCGATGTCATAAAGCTCTAACGAAAAATAATGTTACACAGACAATCCAGTTGTAATATTGAAGAGCTAATTTAGTATTCAGTTATAATTCGATGAATTTCAACGGGGTATTTTGAATTTCTTACACAGATTGGTCTGACGAGGGAAATGCTTAAGGGAATCGTACCATCCTCTTGAAACTTATCACGATCGATTCAATTGTACAAAACAGAGGCAGAGCAACCATAAATGCAATCACAAGGAAGCAAATATCAATAACATAGTCTGATTTTTGAAGTAATACTGTAATCCACAACAGTCGATAAACTCGATAATTTCAGGACCCAAACTAAATGGAAAGGGAGAATGATTTACTGGGTGTTGGATTCATGGGCGGACTACGAATATCTATTCTTCAACGACAACACTGATTTCACCCTTCTCGAGCAAGTCGTAGAACGCCCTCACTTTCCTCTGCTCATTCCAGTGATGCATTTTCCAAAGACTTCCACAAGCCAAAGCAAGCACCGATCCATACAATATCTCCTTGACAACACTTGGACCTTTCAATGTGGCATGAGCAATCTTGTGACCCGCCATTTCGCTTGATCTGCAATTAGGAAAGTGTCAAATTATCCATTTCATACAGATATGATTCTGTATCATCTCAGGTTTGTCGTACATTACAATGAAGAGAGGATTATATCTCTCTAACATAACCGACTCACTAACAGCATCCTAACAATACACTGATCAGTAATCAGACGGTTTAATCTGTGTTACATGTCATCATCTTCATATGACATTGACCCTCACAAACATATAGACTTATCCCGTGACACTCGACATCACCTTAACTCTATATACTCTAACAGACTGAACCCCAAAACAGGAGGCCTTGGGTTTAGGTACTCCATATACTCTACCAGAATAAACCGTAAAACAAAACACGAGGCCTAGGATTTAGGTGAAGTAATCAATAGGCTGTCCGCAAAGTAGAATGTATCGAAGAACAGGTATAAAAGCATGCTAATTTTTTCATCCCTGTGAGGTTACCACAATCAGACTATGGCATCTAACTTTATGCCCAAAAATTAGAGGTCTTAGGTTCGATTCTCGTCAAAGGCGAGTTTGAACCACATTATTGTCAGCCCATTGTGAGGATAAGCCCACCCATTCCCCGTGTAGATAATATCACTTGTTCAAAAAAAATAAATATATATTATGCCCAAAAATTGAACCTTTCGATAGGATGCCTAGAAATTTTAAACCCACCGAATACTTTCGCGATAAAAATGAAAAGACTTTTGTCCTCATGAAGAAATCGTTTCGTTAAGTCGGAATCTAAAGTTGTCTGTAAAATCCATGAAATTTTCCGGAGTGTTTTATGCTTTCTGGGTGCAGTGAACCAGAGATTGATTTTCATCAATCCCTTCATCCCAAGATCCAATTTTTCCATCATTTATCACATATTTACAGAACAATTAAACAACTAACCGAACAGAAAAATAAAATATGAAAATAGTGATCGAAGTCGAATCTAATAGAAACGTAAATAACCGGATTCAAATAGTTGCTTAGAATAAGAAACCATTTCCACAAACCTTTAAATACGAAAAACGAAATCACATAAAAGAGAGAAGCGAGATCGAATTGTTTGTTAGGGTTTTTACCTGAGAACGAAGAGGCTGCAACGAGAGAGAGAGAGAGAGATTGCGAATTCGAAATTGGGGCTTCGTGTAAAGGTCAATCCTTTTCAACCGATCGGCCTCCTGTGAGCCTCCCCTTCCCTCTCAGAGAAAATCTAGTCTCTTCCGAGATTGTGGGCTTGGATTGGAATTAGCGGGAGTGGGTAATTGGGCCTTGAGACTGGCCCTTTAAAATCTTTGCAGTGTTTCATATTGGAGTTACGTTTTTATCCCTGCTTTTAGCTAATATTAAAAAGATGTATTAGTATTTTGCATTTAGTCTCAATATTTTTTTTTATGGGCACTTACTTTCGATTAAAGTGAACCTAGGTAATCCTATTCAGTCTTTTAATTATAATATGTATTTTTTTTTCGATTAAAGTGAACCTAGGTAATTCTATTCAGTCTTTTAATTATAATATGTCTTTCTTCTTGATATTATGTATCATTGAATGATACGAAAAATGAATTTGCTGATATAGAAAATAGAAGATCTAATAGTATGGAAATCAAATCTAACAGGTAAATACTCGTAGCATTAAGTATTATGTAGCCACACTACGTTATCGTAGTTATCTAGTGAGTTCAAGTTAGAGTCTTTGGAGTTGTGTTTGTGTACAAATAGCAATTTGAGTTGCCCAAAACTCTCAAACACAAAAATCCAGTCGGCTTGATCAACCCACTGGATACTCAATACTTGGCTACTTAAAAAATGAGTAGGAATTCCTACTCAAAACTGTTCGAAAAGTTTAATTTATTTTTTGCAAAGATAATTTTTACATAATGATTTATAATATGAACGATTTTGATTATAAACACAAAAATCTGTAATTCGAAACATCTTTATACAAGCGATGTTGATTGATCTATCTTTTAAAATCAGTGATTTTGTTTTGTTTTAGGTGAAGGAATTGAGTGAAGTTTGGAATTTGAATTTGAAAATATAAAAATTGTATAATTTCCCACGTTATGAAATAAATAATTGGAATTATTTTTGAAATTAGATGCCAAATTTGAGTCAATGGTCGTAAGTGGTGGGCAAGTCAAAAGATTAAAAATGGGAACAATCTAGCGAGACTTTAATATATTAGCACTACCAGCCATGTAGCTACTTGTCCAACTCCCTCAAGTCTTAACCACACAAGCTAAAAGAAAGAATATTTTGTCACTCAGTATTACGGTTTGATAATATTATTTTTTATTTAAAAATAAAAGGTCTTAGGTTCGAATATCGTGGATGACGAATTCACTACCAAATTAGGCTACTTATTATATGACTTAGCTGAGCTTCCCTTAGTATAAAAAAAATCAATGTACTAAAAAAAAGAATCTTCTAGTAATTTGTAATAACTTAGTGAGAAATGCTAAAGAGAATTCTTCAAAAGTGAGATTCTCTGTTGGACCACCTCATGTTTTTAGCATAATATTTTATAATATTGACATAGAAATTGACGTTAAATTATGAAGTAATACCAAATCTATGAAGATTTCCATTTTGAAAGAATCTCTTTAGCATTTCTCTAATTTGTTTTATTGTTTTGGATTGTATATCGACATATGGACACTACGCTTTGAGCTTTTGTTTTCCTCTTTATGTACTTTGCCCCTAACCTAATCATTCATGGTTAGTAATAATACCAACATGATGGCACATATATAAAAGTGATTGTAATACAATTAATTCAAAAGGCACAAAAGGAAATTTGATTTCTATCCCTTTTAAGAAATGTTTGTTTATTTGAAATATGTTGACGGGTATTGAAAATTCTACTATATTCGTGTTTAGTAATATATAATATTAGAATTACTTTCATTCTCGACTACCTTTGCGTTTCCTAATGCCTAAGAAAAAGTGATTTGGGTGGTAGCATAATTTCGTTGTTTTCAGTCTTGACAAAATTGTACCTACAAAATAAATAACACATTTGATCAAAGCCAAAGCCTCAGCCCACTCTTCACCACACGAGGTAAGGAGTTCGGCCAATGGATCTCCGATGCTTAAGTCAGTTTCTCTAAAAAAAGTGAGTTTTCGGAGATTAAGCGCGTAACAAAAGCTTAACAAAATTTGGTGGAAATAGGGTATTTATAGGGAGATGGTTGGCCTATGTGTAGGGTTTTGTCATTCCCGTTGCGGCTTTCCATTGGCGAAGGTGAGGAAAGAATAATCTCAAAGATTTTAATTATGAGATAATATCTCGGGATGATCATAGTGACATTCTTAATTGAATGTGATGAAGATTTCTTACTTATTTGAGTTGATCTTCAATTTAGGAGAGTATTAGAGATATGATTTAACAAGTAAACATATATTTAATGCCTTTAATTTTTCTTACTTGCCACGAGCATAAGAACTTGATGGTGTCGTAGTCAGTTGCTCAAATCTTCGTAATATTAGGCTGTGTAAGAATATTTGTAGACCTGCCTATTTAACGATAACACCCTCACCTTATTCGGAAAAATGTCTTTGCTAATTCCGATCTTATTCTTTACCCGATTTATCACTTCCCGATGCAAACACGGAAAAAACAAAAAAAATTAGATTGACCATAACAAATTCTTGATCTCATTTCCATTCATTTTCTGACCTAATATTTTCTGGATTCATGATTTTCTATGTATTATTGTTTCTTTCCCTCGTCTTGCCCTCGCACGTATTATTGTTTCGTTAAAAAGAAAAGAAAATGTTCACGGTGGGGACCACAATGTTTCTAGTAAAAAATTAAACCTCGAAACCTCGTTCTTTTCACCCTTTGCATTTCATCTTCTTTTTATTTGGGAAGGAACACAAAGCGACCCGCTCACTCCTCACTCTTTCACCCCAAAACCCCAGCAGCAGCAGTCAACACTTTCAAGGAATTCAAACATGGCTTGCTGCTCCTTCCTCTGCTCCCCCAAATTCCTCCTCCTCTTCCTCCTCCTCTCCGCCGTCCCCATCGCCTACCTCATCTCCCTCGAGGTCGCCAAACCCGCCACCCACGTCTACCACTACCACAGCACCGGCTGGTTCCGCGAGTGCGCCAAGTGGGACGATCTCAACCGTCGCTTCCTTGTCTCCTTCATAGACGGCGGAATCGGCCAGGTAACCGTGCCCAACGACGATCCGGATGCGGTTCTGGTGGAAGTCCCCGTGGTCAAACACGTTGATTTGGCCGGAAATGCTTCGCTCGGACTCCTCATCGACCGGCCCAGGAATCGCCTCCTCGTCGCCACTGCTGACGTCAAGGGCAACTTATATAGTGCGCTGGCGGCCTACGACTTGTCCACGTGGGAACGGGTGTTTCTCACTCAACTCAGCGGCCCAAGTAAGTTCCTCTTGTTGATCGTTGATCGTTGATCTTGATCTGGCCCGTTACCCGTTTGTTTTACTTTCAATTTTACCGCTTTCTCTAGTTGATATGGCGGGTAAACCCCACGTAAATCGACGGTCTGGATTAAAGTTCACCTACTAAAGCTTGCATTTTTGCCTTGAAAATTTGGAAATATAGTCGAAAATCTTGAAAAGTTTGCTGATTTTTTAGGGCATGTTTGGAAGTGTGTTTTCAGTAAGGTAATTGTATTTTTATTAAACAAGGTCGATGTGCTTCTAATATAAGCGCTTTTAATGAAAACGCTTATGATCAAGGGCTTTTCCATACGCGCCTTTGAGTTTTGGTATGCCTTCCACCAGGGGACATTTGCTTTAATTCGGGTAGCAGCCACAAAAGTAGCTAAACCTATCTATCTGATTAGTGGTCAAGTATGTTTGAATGTAAAAGCATAGATTGGTAGGATTTATTTCTGAACAATAACTTTTATGGTGTTGTCTGGTAAGTTCTGATTAAATCTGGTCATGGTATGCTTTTATTTTTGCGATAGAAGTGGTTGGTGTGCAATTTCTTTGTTTTCTTTAAATATTTTGGTTGGTGGTAGGGAGACTAATAGTTGTTGATCAAACTAATCAATCTTACACAGACAGGTCCACCTGTTATCATTTTTATTTTATTTTAAACAATCGTAGACGTGGGTGGGGTTTTATTTAAGGCCTCGTTGGAAATGTTTTTAAAATGGTTGAAAATATTTTTGGTGAAAATGTTTTTGAAACTAATCCTTAGTAAAAATGCAAGTGAATCCTGAACACGCACTTGAAGTGTTTTCTTCTAGGAACCACTTCAAGTGCTTGTGGAACCTAAAAACATTTTCTCTAAAAGCGGTTGTAGTCATTTTAAAAACACTTCCAAACAAGCCCTAAATTACGGCAATAACTCACCGTAGGCACTGCATTACTTGAAAGAGACGAGAGACATGGGGTTGTTACGTGTTAGTAGTATTGGTCGAAGTGTATTTATGTGCTTTTGTTATTCCACTAATTGTAAGCACCACTACTAAAACTATTCGTACCATTTTTACTACAAATATTGGTTACCTCATCTCTCACACGCAAGATGAGACATATCTCTCAGCGGTACAGTTCACAATAGACTTGCAAGATGTAGTTGGGAATGTGGTTAGCAAGTGTAGTATACCTGTCAATTACTCAGGCGCTAATTGGTGCTTAAATGACTAATCAAGAGAGATTCGACTTTTTGAAGCTGTTCACTTTTGGCTGTAGGTCAAATATTTGTGAGTGGACTCTATCTAACACCACCGAAAGATGAAAACTGGACTAAGATATAAAAAAGTTTCTTCTAAGGTGCTCTTTTGGATGGCTCACCTACTAAGCTGGAAGTTTAAAGACTCTAAACTAAGTACAATGTGGCCAAGTTTGTTTATTACTAACATCCTTTAGTCATGCATCGAGATTTGAAAAATATGGACATAGACCCCTTGAAGCTTGAAATTATTCAAGCATTTTTTGATCCATCTTGCCACATTCTTGCATCCTTTGATTGGTGTGGATTAATGTTTATTGTCAAAATCGTTATTACTGTTTATAGATATGATTTACATCCCATTCTCCGTTTTTTTCTGTTGATGTAGGTGATGAGAAATCATTCGCAGATGATGTTGCAGTTGATGCAGAAGGTAATGCATATGTGACAGACTGCACAGCCAGTAAAATTTGGAAGGTTGGAGCTGACGGGAAGCTCCTATCTACAATTAGAAACCCTCTCTTCAAAGCAAAGGAGTGGTACAAAAACTTGGTTGGCCTAAACGGAATCGTTTACCACCCAGATGGCTACTTGATAGTTATTCACACTTTCAGTGGCAAATTGTTGAAGATTGATCTAGCAAAGGGAGAGGAAGTGAAGCTCATTGAGGTAGCTGGAGGACCGCTAACATTTGGGGATGGTCTAGAGCTCCTATCTCCCACCAAGGTTGTAGTTGCCGGCAACCCTTCTGGTAGATTAGTGGAGAGCTCTGACGGGTGGGAGACAGCTTCGGTTGTGGGAAAATTCTCCGGCCCAAAGCATCGGTTGGCCACAGCAGCGACCGTGAAGGACGGAAAGGTGTATCTCAGCCACATGGTTGGCATGGGATACCCTAAGAAGACACATGCCCTCGTTGAGGCAGTCTTTTCTGCCTGAAAGCTGGACTCGTCTCAACTCCACAACCGCTATCGTATTCATATGTAGATTAGATGTTGTCTGCGGAGTTTCAATTTGATTTCTATATCAGTAAACCACATTTCTACGTTTTGAACGGATAGGCGTGTACTCGACTGTAAAGCGTCGTCCATGAATAGCCTCTGTAACTTTCAAATCATCCGAGAGGGGGATTCCTGGCTTCCATTGTCTCCCATTCTCTCTTTTGGTTTGTTTTATTCCTATCCATAAACGATCCTAGTATTTGGGTTGGGATTCCTACTTTCCATTGTTCTTCCCTGTTCTTCTCCAGACACCAAGTGTCACTGTATAAAGATGAAATTGGGGTTACATCGGAAAATCAATTGGCAATATAGGAAGTAGTCCAAGACCATATAAGCACATAACAAACCTTGTCCTTCACCGATGTGGGACAACTCTCAACACGTCCCCGTACGTGTGGCCGATTTTCAAGCCTACACGTGGACAACAACTGGGTGACGTGGAGCGTGTGTGACCATTTGGCTTCACACGAGGACAACCCGCTCTGATACCATGATGAAATTGGGGTTCCCCCATAAAACCAATTGGCAATATGGGGAGTAGCCCAAGACCATATAAACACATAGCAAACCTTATCCTCTCATCGATGTGGGACAACTCTCAACATATAAGGCCATCTCCAACTGAAGGGGCCAGAGGGCCAGAGGGCCGAAAATGGCCCTAAAACCGTCTCCAACCGAGGGCTAGGCCAGAGGGCTCTGGAATCTGGGAGGGCCCCACGAAATCGGAGAGGGCTGGAGGGCTGGCTGGGTATTTTTTTTTCAATGTATTCTATTGCTGTCGGATAAAACCGACAGCATTGATCAGCAAACCTTTTTTTTTTTTTTTTTATTTAGTATTAGTGTCGGATAAAACCGACACTAATAATTTGAATTTGTTTTGAATATAACGGCTAGCTGAGTCAGCTAGCCGTTGGGGTTTTTTTTTTTTTTTTTTTTTTTTAATTTTTTTAAATTGCAGGTAGCCGTTGGGGTGTTTTTTTTTTATTTTTAAATTTAAACATTTCTTTTCTTCTATAAATATGGTGAAGTTCTTTCAATTCTTCACTTCACTTGCAATATTTCCTTCTTCAATATTTCTCGATATTTTTCAATATTTTTCTCAATATTTTTCTCAATATTTCCTTCAATATATTTTCTAATATTTCCTTCATCTATAATATTTGTTTCAATTTTTCAATAATTTCCTTCAATATTTCCTTCATTTTTTTCCAAAAAAATGGCCTCGTCTGCAATCAAAGGTAGTTTTTTAAGTTAATGTTGTTTTTAAATTTAATTTGTAGTTTTTAAATTTAATTTGTCGTTTTTAAATTTAATTTGTAGTTTTTTAAATTTAAGTTAATGTTGTTTTTAAATTTAAGTTGTTGTAGTTTTTAAATTTAAATAATAAATTATGTTTGGCCCTTTGGCCCTCGGTTGGAGACGGTTTTTTGTGACAGGGCTAAAACGAGCCCTCTGGCCCTCTAGCCCTCGGTTGGAGACGGAGGCAAATATGGCCCTGTACTGTTCATTAAAATATTAATATCTTGGAGAATCTTGGAGGGCCAGAGGGCTCAAACGAGCCTTCTGGCCAGCCCTCGGCAAATATGGCTCGTTTGAGCCTTCTGGCCCTCCAAGATTCTCCAAGATATTAATATTTTAATGAACAGTACAGGGCCATATTTGCCTCCGTCTCCAACCGAGGGCCAGAGGGCTCGTTTTAGCCCTGTCACAAAAAACAGTCTCCAACCGAGGGCCAAAGGGCCAAACATAATTTATTATTTAAATTTAAATAACGCGGAAAAGTTGTTTACCTTACACCAAGAGGCATATAGGAAAGATGTTGAGAGAGCTTTCGGTATTCTACAAGCACGATGGAAGATCATCAGCGAACCGGCAAGAGGGTGGAGTCGAGAAAACTTGGACTCCATCATGATGTCTTGCATCATATTACACAATATGATAGTGGAGGATGAGCGAGATGGGTATATTGATGGAGAGTCCGATGACGACGAAGAAGATCCAAATAGGTCAAGAAGGGCTCTTGCAAAAATATATGATGGGCCTAATTTGCCTTTCAATCCAAGAACTGGTAGTATCTCTATAGATGAGTACATGAGGCGCTATAGAATGATACATTCTCGTGCCACAAACAAGTATCTACAACAGGATCTTGTTGCACATCTTTGGGCCAAAAGAAGCCTCGAGTAGGCGTTTACGTTTTATGTTTTTAAAAATATTCTTTAAGTTTCATGTTGTTAAATGTTTTTTTTATGTTGGTTAATGTTATTTAATGTTGTTTCATATTGTTTAATGTTGTTTCATGTTACTTAATTTAATTTAATGTTGTATAATGGCCTAGGAAGTTATAGGAAAAAAATAGAATTAAAAAAAATTGAAACAAATTTTGTAAAATAGAAGTTATAGGAAGTTATAGAAAAAAAAAAGAAAAATAAGGTTTAAATTGAAGTTATAGAAAAAAAAAGAAAAAAAAAAGGTTTAAATTGAAGTTATAGAAAAAAAAAAGGTTTAAATTCATAAAAAATTAAAAAAAAAAAAAAAAAGGAAAGTGAAGCAACGGCTAGTGGCTCGCTAGCCGTTGGAAATTTCAAATTCAAATTGTTATTTCTGTCGGTTATAACCGACAGAAATAACAAAGATTAAAAAAAAAAAGAGCCAGCCTCAGGGCTGGCTGGCTGGCCGAAAGCAGCCAGCCCTCTCCGATTCCGTGGGGCCCTCCTAGATTCCAGAGCCCTCTGGCCTAGCCCTCGGTTGGAGACGGTTTTAGGGCCATTTTCGGCCCTTTGGCCCTCTGGCCCCTTCGGTTGGAGATGGCCTAAGTGGTTGAAATTTTTTTCTTTCAATATCTAACTACTTGTATTATGACATTTTGTGTACATGCCATGTACTCAACACATTGAAAAATCTCTTGTGGATATGAGACGACTTGTGTGATTTAACTGTATGCATTGTGTACGTATTTAGCGATTTTCAGATTTTCCAATGACATTTACAACAAGGTGAAATCAAGAGGATAATAGTGTATAAAAATCACTTTCCAACCAGAAAATGAGAATCTAATGCTCTGATTTTGACATCTTGTTAACATGAGCTAGAAGTGTTATGATTTGCAACATTTTGTAGCTTGATCACTTTCCCTTTTCATATGAGTTCTATAAATTAAACAAATTGAGTAGACTGCAAAGCATATAATATAACGCAATGATGCAAAACAATTATGTTTATATATTCTAATACATGTTCGATCTCTACCAATCCTCTTCTTTCTTAACCACTAAAAAATCATGTTGTTTGTTAAAAAGACATAATATGCTCCTCTGATTAGCATTTAAAATTGAGTGACACGTACTAACTGAAATCAGACGAGGCTATACATGTAATTTCACACGTAGAAATGTAGTTATGTTGTCAATTTCATAAACTATTTTTTTTTTCACAAGTAATTAACCACCCCACTGTCCCAATTAGCAACTGCTCCTTTGCTCTCAATACGGTAACTTCTCACACTCTCAAATCTGCAAACTTCTCTGTACGTGCATTTTCCTTGACTAATTTCCTAATTATTTTCCTTTTTCCGCATCCCAAATCTACCAAAAATCTCCCAACACTCTCCCATTGACTCCTCAGTCCCACTAAGAAATTCAGAAATTATGGAGAGGCAGAGAAGTTTCTCCTTCAAACCCACCAGATTCTTGGTGTTTTCTTTCACCATCTCTTCATCTCTAATCTTTCTCACTTTCTTTACCGTCTGGGTTACTAAATCCACCCCTTCAATCCCCCAAGAAACCCACTTCCCGTCAGTAGCTATTCAGACTATGACCGGTTTCAGTAGAAATTTCTCAGTAATTGCTCAGAAAGATTCGATCTTGGAAGGTGCCCATTTGAGTAAACCGGAAAATGCATCTGGGTTTTCTGGGGTTTCACTTACAGGTGATTTGCAGAAGAAGAAGAACGAATCCCAAGTTGCAGAACACGAAGAGGGAGCAGGCGGTGGCCTAAATGGTAACTTCACATCGATGGAGAAAAGTGCTCCGGCAATCCTGATTCTGAAGATTGGGAGTACTGAAGAGCAAAATGCTGAATTGAATGGGACTGGAGGGCAAAATGCTGAATTAAATAGGACTGGAGGGCAAAATGCCGAATTGAATAGGACCGGAGGGCAAAATGCTGCACTGAAAAAGATTGAAATTGCAAGTGATGGGGTGGTTGAAGAGAAGAGAGTGAGAGGGTGTGATTTTACAAGAGGGAGGTGGGTATATGATGAGAGCTATCCTCTGTACACAAATGTGTCCTGTCCTTTGATAGATGAAGGTTTTAATTGTGAGGGCAATGGGAGAAAAGATAAAGACTACATGAAGTGGAGGTGGCAACCGCAAGATTGTGACATTCCAAGGTAGTTTCTATCTCCAATCCTTTAATTTACTTGAACGAAAAGCAAGTTTTTTTCTTCCGAGAAATATACGATGAATTGGTTGTTTAAGCTTTTGGTATTTTGGCCTGGACGCAACAATGTAGTTAGATAAACTGCAATCATGATTGTTGAAGTAGTGTATGCTTGCACGTGCCCTAGGTTCAATGCTACGAAAATGCTGCAGCTGATGAGAGGGAAAAGACTAGTTTTCGTGGGGGATTCGATCAATAGGAATCAATGGGAATCCTTGATGTGCATGTTGATGTCCGCTGTAAGAGATCCAACTAGGGTCTATGAGACGCATAGGCGTAGAATAACCAAAGAGAAGGGGAATTACAGTTTCAAATTTGTGGTAATTCTTCAGATTGTTCTCTGTTGTTTAATTTGCAGGTTATTATAATGTGTTTTGTTTCTGAAGTAGTGTTCTTTATATAGGATTACAAGTGCACAGTTGAATATTATGCGTCCCATTTCTTGGTTCATGAAGGCAAGGCAAGAGTAGGTCAGAAGCGGGTGCAAACCTTGCGAATTGATTCCATCGATCGTGGATCATCTAGATGGAGAGGAGCTGATATTTTGGTATTCAACACTGCTCATTGGTGGACCCATTACAAAACTAAAGCCGGGTCAGTTCATTTACCGAACTATTATCAAGCTTTTCAGGATCTAGGGTACCATGCTCGTTGTTGGGAGATTGTACTCATCTTGAAATCTGATGATGGGTTAAAACTGAAAAATGACATTTTACAGTATGCAAGTGATACATCTAATAAGTATCTTGAATGGGAAACCTAATGTTTGAAGCTTGCAACAGGATTAATTACTACCAGGAAGCGGGCCAAATTCATCCGCAACTTGATGTTTCTGCGGCTTTCAGAAAAGCTTTGATGACTTGGGGATCATGGGTTGATAAACACTTCAATCCACGCAAAACCCAAGTTTTCTTTCGAAGTTCAGCACCATCCCATTTCAGGTTAGCTTGTGTTCATATTGCAGCAATGCTGAACTTGTGCAAGTCAGTTGCTGATTAATTTGTAACTCATTGAACAGGGGAGGTCAATGGAATTCGGGTGGGAGTTGTAAGGAAGCAACCCAACCCCTCCAAACTTCGAGCTCTTCCTACTCTGAGAAGAATACGATTGCAGAAGAGGTCATAAAGCAGATGAGAACTCCTGTGAAATTCTTGAACATAACCGGCTTGTCCGAATACAGAATCGATGGTCATCCGTCTATATATGGAAGAAATTCTAGAAAGTCGGCGATTCAAGACTGCAGTCATTGGTGTCTTCCCGGCATTCCTGATGCCTGGAATGAATTGTTGTTTCTTCATTTGCTGCAATAATTGAGGCTAAACCGGTTTCTGTTTCATCTGACTCGTATATAATTCTTCATTTCAAGGATATTGCTATTCACACATCCATTTTTACCTCCCACACACCCTTGTTATTTTTGGCCATTGAGCTTTTAATTCATTCGATCCGACGGTCAAGAGTTTAAAGAGAGATGTGTGAGAAGTAAACAAGTTATAAATTTGTTCACTTCGCTGCATGGCTGACTAGCTAGCTTGTAATTTTGGTTTCCATCTTCCGTCCTAATGGGGCTATTGATTTTTTTGTCTTCCGTTGTGTCTCACACTTGCCCTTTTGGTCCTTTGAATGCGAAGGAGGAACCTAAGTACAGGTAATGGTAATGTTAGGGAGATTAAATTTTGTAAACTAAATGATATAAAAATTGATGATTATATTATTATTTAATTATTGATTAACGTGCTCATTTTTTAGAGTAATGCTAGGTAAACTAAATTTGTAGACAAAACTTATAAACTAAATGATGTGTCGTCGATAAAAAATGAGCATATTTATCAACACTTAAGTAATAATTCAATCATTAATTTTCATGTTATTTAATTTACAAATTTTAGTCACCAAATTAAGTCTCCATAGCATTACCTTATTTTTAGGGAGTTTTAACGAAAAGCCCGCGGTACTGTTCACTTTAACGAAAAACCACATATTTACACTAAAAAGTCAAACCTGGTACTATTCACTTTACCCTTTATTTTGTCCTTATCGTTAAAACTCAAAGTTTTCAAGCCATTTTCATTAGTTTTCCTTATTTTGGGAGTTTTAACGAAAAGCCCGCGGTACTGTTCACTTTAACGAAGTAGTAGATTTAATCTACAAATTTAATCTACAAATTTAGTATACCTAGCATTATTCCTAAGTAAATAGTAGATTTATTTGGCTGCCTTTCGACCAAGAAGGTATTTATTTTTTGAACAAACGATAGTATCTACATTAAGGAAGAGGAGAGTGGGCTTAGCCTCACAATTGGCTATCAATAATATGATACAAATTCGTCTCTGACAAGAATCGAACTTAAGACCTTTCACTTACAAATAAAGAGTAATACTGCTAGACCGTAATACTAAGTGTCTCGACCAAAGTCTTAGAACATTGAGTTGGCATTTATTAAGTTGGGCTGGACTTTTGCCTAATAGTTGTTTTGGGCTTTTACTGCTCTTTTTTCAATAAAGTTATTCTAACTACTATAATCTATGTACGAAGATTCTCTCATATTATCATTTTAACATGTGTCAAGTATTTATGAAAAAATTACATTTCAGCTACGCCTAACCATATTCAAATTGCACATGTCCTTTTAAAGCTTTTAACCAGGGAATCATTAGTGTTTTTGCTAGCTTCATGCCTCGAATCTAAGATCAGAGAACAAATTTGATTTAAAATTCTACCGCATTTCCATTGAACTAAAAATTGACTGCATTCGATAAGTTTGTATGAGAAGGATAAAAATAAGAGTACATGTTGACGGGTTTATTCTCCAAATCAAGTAACTCATATCTATATGCAGTTAAATTCGTATCCGGATTCTCGTCGAATCTTCTTTGTAAGGATCTCAGGAATTCGTGAATTGTATCTATTCATCGTATATCTTGCAGTTATAAATTATTTTAAATATTTTTATTTAAAATTAAACACAAACAGTACCTAACAAAAACTAACTGCACGATGTACAATGAACGAATACGATTCACGAATTCCCAAGATCCTTATCCAAAAGGATGTGAAGAGGATCCTGTTGGGTTAAATTCCGCCCTAGATGCCTCTGTCGTTCAGTTTTGTCAGAGTTGAACATTCCAAATGTCGTACGTGCCCATGAATAGAAATGGGCATCAAACAAAACAATAAACAAAATAATAATTGACTATTATAAAAAAAATAAAATAAAAAATAAAATAATAATTGACTAAATTACAGACTAGGTGTTGGTGATGCTCCTTTTGGCCACCAGACCACTCGGCAATTAGACACCTGCGTGTTCAATGTTTTTGTCCATAAAACATTAGACAAAAGGGTTATGATCGATACAGCTCTTGGTGAATATTGATATTATTCCCATCACAAACACCGACTCCATCGAGGATAGCAATTTCAATCTAATTCAATTCATTTTTCAACCTATTTATTTGTGAACGGTGGAGTTGTGGTTATGGATATTGAGAGTTGTTTCACATCGAAAAAAAGATTTTGCTTTGATATTAATATTGATCATCTTTCTTCTCTTATGAATTGAGTTTGCGTTCGATACTTACATACTAGTAATGAACATAAATTACAAATTAGATTTGCGTTCGATGCTCATATTCTAGTAGTGAACATAAATTTCATACAAAAATTTACTCCGAGTTGTTTGTAGATACAATTATGTCTTTTAATTCTTCCTTCCGAATTGTTTATAACTATACAATTATGTCTTTTAGTTCTTCCTTTTTAATTTTGTATGGATGAAAATGAAAATACCTTCTAGAAAATATATTCTATGTCTTTTGTGGTTAATTAACAAGTGGTTACATATGGGACAAATGGTCCAACATGCAGACTGACGTGTTCCCTTCACTAACGTTAAGAGAAATGGCGCCAAAAGGAGCCATTTCATGCATGCCACAACATTCCAATGCACGCAACACACTCGCACCTCATCCGCTATAGCCTATACCTTACCTTACCTTAGCTACAACGCTATCTCTAAACCCCAAGGCCTTCTTACATGTAACAGCACTGGGCGGCTGGTACCACTTCGATTAATCCTAATGCGTTTGAAAATTAAGAAAAACACTTAGACTTGCTTAAGTGCCCGTCTAGACCCGCCTAGCTAGCAACCCCCCTAGGCACCCACTTAGGTCACCACTCTCACTTAAACAAAAAATAGATAACTTTTATTTTGCATTTTTTTTAAGATAAACTGTAAGAGACTTGTTAAACACTTCGATGAACACTCATTATATTCTGATTCCCAATGTTTTCAACATGTTCTAATACTTTCTAATCTATATGTCATTCTATTTTTTAATTTATATATCCCAATATAATTATTCATCCGATATATAATAAGTTTATTTAAATCTGTCTAGGCCAGCTAACCACCTAACTAGATGCTAGGCTCCAGTCCGCTGCCCTACTTGTTCCTAGCGTCTTTTACAACTCAAGTGACGAGATGATTTTTCATGAACAATTCACATTCAGCAACTCAGCAGCTCACACATATCAAAGCATACTAGAAGAAATTTTTTTTTCTGAATTATTTGTGTTTTCCTCTATAGCTAGTAGGCACATTAATTGATCAAACACACACAGACAGACACGTAAGGAATCTCACTGAAGACCTCCTTCCCATTGACTCTTTTTCTCCATTGAAGAATAGCTGAGGAGAGTACGTACGTTTAGAGTTATGAAGAGGCCGCGGCTGAGTATTTTTTCCATTACATTACCAACTACATCCTTAGTGTTTTATTTTAGCATCTCTTCCTCTATCATCTTTCTCTCTTTCGTTCTCATTTGGGTCAACAAATCCTCTCCTTCCAACATTCCATTGCCCGCCCAACAAACCACCAATTGTCTCGAGTATTTCAACACATCCTCCATCGTTTTCGGTTTCACACCATCACCCTTAGCCGCCACAGTTCCACCTCTTCCAGCTGCTGATCATCCGACTAATTTGACTACCGGAGATGATTTTATCGATACAAATAATGTTTCTGTTACAGAAAATAGTCCTTCGAAAGATTTATCAGTCTTGAAGTTGACGGACACCCCTTCCAGTACACCTGAAAATGCTTCTTCTAGCTATTTTGAGAACGAAGCCCAAGCAGTGGCAGTACTGCAACATGAGTTACATGATGACGAAGACGAAAAAGAAGAAGAAGAAGAAGAAGAAGAAGAAGAAGACAGCGGCGGCAGCGAGTTAGATATTATTATTTCTGGTAACTTCACAGCAGTGGCACAACAAATTCCACCAGCTGCAATCTTAATTGACAAGATTGCGACAAATACTCATGAAGACCAAAATGTTCCATCCGTGAACACGACTGTAGAGCAAAATGCTCCATTGAACCGGACTCATGAAGAGCAAACTGCGCCGTTGACAAACGCGACCGAGGAGCAAAATGCACCGTTGATGAACAAGACTGAAGAGCAAAATGCTCCAAATTTGATGAACAAGACGGAAGAGCAAAATGCAGCTGCATTGAGTGAAAAAACGGTTCAAGCTAAAAGTAGAAAGAAGAAAAAGGCCAGAGCAACTTCATTTGATCAGATGACTCAAATTTCAAGTAGCGGACCGCTGTTGGTAGAAGAAGACAAGAAAATGGCTAAATTAGGAGGATGTGATTTTAGTACAAGAGGGAGGTGGGTCGAAGACGAGAGCTATCCGTTGTACACAAGTCGTTCATGTCCTTTCATAGAAGAAGGTTTTAGTTGTAATGGGAGATTAGACAAAAACTTCACTAAGTGGAGATGGCAACCACACGATTGTGACATTCCAAGGTAACTTTCTAGTTAGTTCTTCATCACTATTTCAATTTGATTAAGCTAGCTAGCTAATTGGGACTTTAATTATGTATGCATATATAGGTTCGACGCAAGAAAAATGCTTGAATTTATCAGAGGGAAGGGGCTAGTGTTTGTGGGCGATTCAATCAATAAGAATCAATGGCAATCTATGGTGTGCATGCTTGTCGGAGATAAAAGAAATCCAAATAAGCCCAGATTCATCAGAGAGAGAGGAGGCTATAGTATCGTCTTTGTGGTAATTCTTCCCGCAAACCTATTTTCTCCCCATGCACTCCCATGTTTATTTCTGACACTTGGATTGAATAAATTAGAGGATACTCCAGGGACAAAATAAACAAGTATGTGAAGAATGGGAAAATGAATGTGCGAAAAATATTTCACTTTCCCTTCTTTGTATATTCTTCTCTTCCCTATGGTATGTTGCTATATTTACATTGCCGTTTCATTTAAGGTTACTACATATTTAGAATGTTGTATGTATTTAAATTTCTGATGTACGTAGTTTCTTTTTTTCGCAGGATTACAAGTGTAAAGTTGAATTCTATCCGTCCGTTTTTTTGGTTGAAAAAGTCATGACAAGAGTAGACCAGAAGCAGGAGCAAACGTCCTTGCGAATTGATTCCATTGATCACGGTTCACATCGATGGAGAAAAGCTGATATTTTGGTATTCAACACCGAACATTGGTGGGTCGATTTCAAAACAAATGCTGGGTAAGCTCCATTAATAAATGAATGAATTTTACTTGTGCCCACCCCTTGGAACAACTGAGCTATGTTAACTCGATCGTTTTAATTGTGTCTGATAATTAAATTAAGGGAGATTTTGGATGCGGTCTTTGGCCATGAATATTCTTTGATTGAAACTTTGTTGGTTTTTAATTTTTGATCGAGGTCCCTGAAATTAATGTGATAATTTATTTCTATGTACGTTACTATATTTTTTAAAATTGAAAATTAGAAATTTTAGTTGTTTATATAAATGAGATTTTAAATAAAAAAAACCCATAATCTGTGGGATTAAAAATATTAAAATATAAATATACTATTGTGTGTGTGTATATATAAACATGGGTACATTCATCAAAATTAACCAAAAAAATTATTGTATCAAAACATGGGTACATTCTTCAAAATCACAAAAAAAAAAAAAAAAATATTAGGCTTAATAACATTAGTAAATTTCTTCAATTAAATTTGACATGGATACATTTTAAAATCAAAGAAAAAAGAATGTACCCATATAAGTTTTAAAATGGATTAAAAAAAATTGAATAGATTTTATATAAAAAAAGGGTACATTTTACATATAACAAATTGGTATATTTAAGAATGAGTACATTTTAAGATTAAAAAGTTTTACATGAATGGGTACATATAATTAGCATGGGTACATTTAGCAAAAATAAAAAGTACAAATAAAAAAAAATATGGGTACAAATACAAATAAACTTTAAAAAAATATGGGCATAAAAAGAAATTAATATGTGGGTACAAAAAAAAATTGAAAAGAAAATTGGTACAAATTAAAAAAGAATTACAAATTAAAAATGAGTACAAACTAGAACTAAAAAATATATGATAAAAAATTTATTCAGAAAATATAAATATACTAATTGTAACATTTTTAACATTAAATGAATATATTGAGAAAAAAAAAAATTTTATTATTGAAATAATTAATGATGTTATTAATACCCAAGGACTTTGATCAAAAATTGAAAACTAATAGGATTTTAATCAATAGAGTAGCAAAAGGAAGGATGAGAACCTAATTTCTCCTTAAATTAAATTTCTTAAATTGGGATTATCCTGACATTTGGAGCTTAAGTACTTATGACTGCTTGCATTGCATTTGCAGGGTTAATTTCTTCCAGGAAGGTGACAAAATTCATCCATATCTTGATGTTCTCACAGCTCTCAGAAAAGGTTTGATGACGTGGGCATCATCACGGACGGAGCCAATGAAGGCTCAGTGGGGGCAGATGCCCCCACTCAAGTAATTCGTTTGTTTAGTTACATAGTACAATTATATAATATACACGGGTTATCTTTGAATAAAATATATGTATCTAATATCCAACATACATTCATTCTACTTATACACCATATCAAATATTATATGAGCAATAGTGCTCTTGTTCTGTCATTCAAACCGAAAAAACCCTCTCTCGCCTATCATGTATTTATATTTTTCTTTTCACTTTGCCACTTTCCACTACTATATTGAAATTTTTGTAACATTAGAATTGTGATACATCATCATTTGAAACCATCCTTAATATCATATTGAGTATAACCATACTATAATAAGGTTTTCTTTGTTGTTTTCGGTTGCCCCCACTAGAAGAAATTTCTGGCTTCGTCCCTGGGCATCATGGGTTGATAATTACCTCAACCCACGTAAAACTCAAGTTTTCTTTCGAACTTCATCTCCAACGCACTTCAGGTTATCTAATTATTTAATGTTTATCGAAGTAGTACGTGTATTGGTGTTCTTACTGTCTTACATGACAATTTACTAATGAGTGGTTAATTTGTAAAATTGTTGATTGATCACAGCGGAGGAAAATGGAATTTACGGCAGAGTTGTGTAGGAGTTAGTGAGCCCCTCCTCCAACCTTCGGGAATTTTAAACGAGAAAGATGTAATTGCAGAGGAGGTCCTAAAGCAGATGAAGACTCGAGTCACTTTGTTGAACACAACGAGCTTGTCGGAGTATCGAATGGATGCTCATCCATCCGACATCAGAGATTGCAGCCATTGGTGCCTTCCTGGCATTCCTGATGTATGGAATGAATTGTTATATCTTCATTTGAGGGTATCCCAAGCAGTGGGAGCACAAAATGATTTACATGTCAAAAATGAAGACGGAGGCGAGTCAGACATTTTTACTAACGTCACGGTAGTCCCGGCTCAAAGTGCACCAGCTGCAACCTTATTTGACAAGATTGAGAACCAAAATGCTCCGTTGGTGAACACGACAAAAGAGCAAAATGAGCCGAAGTCATTGATGAACAAGACCGATCAAGAGCAAAGTGCGCCAGTATCGGTGAACAGGACTGATCAAGAGCAAACTGCTGCATTGATGAACAGGATTGAGAGGGAGAGTGAAGCCCAAAATGCTCCAATATTGATGAATAAGGCTGATCAAGAGCAAAACCCTCCAACATTGATGAACAAGACTACTGACGAGAAAAACGCTGCAATGGTTGAAAAACCGATAAAAAAGAAAATGTCGGGAAAGAAGAAGAAGAAGAAGAAGAAGAGCATAGCAACATCATTTGATCAAAAGAGTAGTACTACTCAAATTTCAAGTAGCGGCGGGATGCAAGACATTGAAGAAAACAAGAAGAGAACAACAAAATTAGGAGGATGTGATTTTAGTACAAAAGGGAGGTGGGTCTATGATGAAAGCTATCCGTTGTACACACGTCGATCCTGTCCTTTCATATATGAAGGTTTTGATTGTCAAGGCAGTGGGAGATTAGATAAAAACTTCACCAAGTGGAGGTGGCAACCACAAGATTGTGAAATTCCAAGGTAAGTACATAAGCCTAGCTAATTAATTATTTCCTTCTTCAAAACTTGGTATCGAATTTGTTTTCATTAATGTACATAGTTAGATTGCAATTCGACAATGGTTGACGTAGTACTGGAAGGGCAGACTCAAAATACACAATTCACTGCATAATCACTATTCATGCCAGATTTCATGTTGCTAATGTGTTCCTACATCAGTGATTAATCTCAACTTACTATGTTTAATTTTGGTGTGCGATGTATCTATATATAGGTTCGATGCAACAAAAATGCTGGAACTGATGAGAGGTAAACGGCTACTTTATGTGGGGGATTCAATCAATAGAAATCAATTTGAATCCATGGTGTGCATGCTAATGGGAGATATAAGGGATTCCAATAGGCCCAGAATCTCCCATGCCAAGGGGACTTATAGTTTTGACTTTGTGGTAATTCTTTCTCTCTACATTGTCGATCATTTCGTTTCAGGTTAGAGAAAATTGGAGCACTAGCTAGTCCCTGAATTTGGCCAAATTGGATGTTTGGTCTTTGGACTAGAAATCTAGTTCAGGCCAAATTCAGAGTCTCATGCTCCAATTATCTCTTTCAAGTTGTTTTTGTCAGATACTGAAAATTAGAAACTTAGAGAGAGAGAGAGAGAGAATCTTGTAGAAGAAGAACACGAGAGAGAAGTTGATTTCTGTTATCTTTTCTTAATGACTAAGTAATACAATCTTAGGCTATTTATACATGCATGCATGAGTAGTAACTAACTGACCATATGGGCCTCTAATCTGCACACACTTGGCTCAATCCTATACATCCATTTCTACACTCTATCATCCCCCCTCAAGCTCATGCCAAGTTTTGAAGCATGAGATTGTTACAATGAGTGTGAAAAAGAGACGCACTAAACCCCTTTGTAAGAATATCGGCAAACTGTTCGTTGGAACTAACAAACTGCACAGCAAGCTGCCCTTTAGCTACACGTTCTCGGACAAAATGCACATCAAGCTCAATGTGTTTGGTCCGTTGATGTTGCACGGGATTAAACGACAATGCAATCGCAGACAGGTTATCACAAAATAAGACGGGAACACGGGAGACATGCACTTGCAGAAATTGAAGAAGTTGTTTGATCCAATCAAGTTCTGCCGATGTAGACGAGAGGGCGCGATATTCAGCTTCAGTGGAAGAGCGTGACACTGTGAGCTGCTTCTTGGAAGACCATGATATCAGATTGGAGCCAAGAAAGACCACCATACCAGTTGTGGAACGCCGATCATTCAGATCACCGGCCCAATCAGCGTCACTGAACGCTTTGAGAGTGAGATCACCTTTTGTATATGAGAGACCACGATCCTGAGTGCCCTTGAGGTAGCGAAGAATGCGTTTAACAGCTGTAAAATGAGAGACCATAGGCTGTTGCATGAATTGACATACTTGGTGTACAGAAAAGGCTATGTCAGGCCGGGTAAACGTGAGGTATTGTAGGGCACAAACGATACTTCTGTAATGACTAGGGTTTCCATAGACTAGACCATCATCCTTCAATAAACGACTAGAGGGCAAACAAGGTGTGTCACAAGGATTAGACTCCAACATCTCAGTCTTTTCCAATAAGTCCCTGATATACCTAGCCTGAGATAAGAACAGCCCAGACGCAGTCTTCGAAATTTGGATGCCCAGAAAATAATGCAGCAGACCAAGATCTTTCAAATCAAACTCAGTGGTCAGGGAGTCAATAGCAAGTTGCACAGCAGCACTATCACTTCCTGTGATGATTATATCATCAACATAGAGCAGCAACACTACAATCGCAGACTGAGTTTTCTTAACAAACAGTGAGGAGTTCGAGTATGTAGACTGAAATCCTAACTGAGACAAGGCAGTTGTAAAATGCTCATTCCAGGCACGAGGAGCCTGTTTTAGTCCATAAAGAGACTTACTCAGTTTGCACACCATATGAGGTTGGGAAGGATCCTCAAAACCTGGTGGTTGAGCCATATAGACTTCCTCCTGCAACGTGCCATGCAAAAACGCATTTTTGACGTCAAGTTGTCTTAGATTCCAATCATAATGAGCTGCAAGAGCCAGTACCAAGCGCACAGTAGTTGGTTTGACAACAGGACTGAAGGTCTCTCCATAATCGAGACCTGGCTCTTGACTGAATCCCTGTGCTACCAACCGGGCTTTATGTCTGGCAATTGAACCATCAGAGTTCTTTTTCAACTTGAACACCCATTTACAACCGACAAGATTCTTATCCGGAGGCATAGTAACCAGTGTCCATGTGCCTTGGTTATGTAATGCATTAATCTCTTCCTGTATAGCTTGTAACCAAACTGGAAATTTTAAAGCTTGCTTATAGGATGAAGGTTCAGCCATAGTAGGATTAGTAGGAACAGACGGTTGTACAGCAGCACTGAGAGCTTTCTTCTTAATAATACAACTTTTACTACGAGTCTGCATTGGATGAAGATTGAGTGGTGGAATATCAAACACCACTTGCAGTAAATCTAGCTAAAATGCAGTCGTGGAGACTTGATGTTGAGAGTCAGGGACATGAGCCACATGGATTGAAGAGGAATGTGATACAACAGGACCAGATGGAGGTTGTGATATGGGTGTGATATTAGAGTTTGACACAAGGGAAGGAGTAGGTGATTCAGAAGGACCATATGGGGACGGTGGAATGGGAGTATGCTGGGATATAGGTGTGACATTAGGGTTTGATACTAAGGAAGGAGGAGATGGTGGTGAGGAGTATGAGGAGACTATATTATTCAGACCAACCACATGTAGTGAGGGAGGGGCCTGAATGTTTGATGAAGTAATATGATACAACTTAGAATGATGTGATAGAGTTTGATAAGGAAACTCAGTTTCATCAAATATAACATGGCGAGAAATGTACATCCGTTGCTTAGATACTTCGTAACAAAGATACCCTTTATATTTGGTGGCATACCCCAGAAAAACACACTTAGTTGTCTTTGGTTGTAGTTTGGTAGAATTGTAAGGTTGGAGAAGAGGAAAGCAAGCACACCCGAAAACCCTAAGATGCGATAGAAGAGGTACGTGGCCAAATAAAATTTCAAAGGGTGACTTATGGGAAAGGATAGGAGAAGGCATTCTGTTAATGAGATATGTAGCTGTTTGGCAAGCATAAAACCAGAAAGAGGGTGGAAGTTTAGCTATTTGTAAAAGGGTAAGACCGGTCTCAACAATGTGCCTATGCTTTCTCTCAGCAAGGCCATTCTGCTGGGGTGTATGAGGGCATGACTTGTGATGTTCAATGCCTTTGGTTGCCAAAAAAGATTGAAAAACTTTACTAATATACTCTCCCCCCCCATCACTTTGTAAAACCTTGATAGAAACAGAAAATTGATTCAAAATATATGAATAAAAAGCCTGGAATGTGGCAAACAGATCAGATTTATTAATCAGAGGAAAGATCCAACAATGGTGTGTACATTAGTCTATAAAAGTGGCATAGTACCTATAGCCTTCAATAGAAACACAAGGTGCAGGACCCCAAAGGTCACTGTGAATACAGGCAAGGGGTTGAACAGATTTATTAGAGCTAGGCTGAAATGGAAGTTTGCAAAACTTGCCTTCCAAACAATGGTGACACATTACAGGCATAGAGCTCTTAGGAAATGAAACATTAGATTTGGTTAACATCAGAGACACAATACTATTGGTTGGATGACCTAATCTATTATGCCATATAGTAGAGTTGATAAGCTGACCAAGAAAAGCAGTGGCTGTGGAACGAGTGGTTGCAGAAGCAAGAGAAGGTATGGGGTAGAGACCATTACTACACATTCCTTTGTAGAGAATGCTCCCTGTGGCCTTGTCCTGAATCCAAAAGCACAAGGCATAAAAAATTAGCCAACAGTTATTATCCAAACAAAGTTTATGCACTGACAATAAGTTTTGTGTCAGTTTAGGTACATAGAGTATAAAATTTAGTTTGAGTGGATGTATAGTAGGCTTAAGTATAGTGTTGCCAATATGAGATACTGCCAAACCTTCACCATTGGCAGTTTGAATGACTTTGTTTGTTGGGTAAGGAGATGCCAAGGACAGATTGCTCAAGTCAGCCGTCATGTGGTTAGTAGCTCTTGAATCAGTAAGCCACACTTGAGAGGTTGATGGAATTGCAGAGGAACTTGGCTGAGAGATCGCAGTATGATAGGCCTGTGGATGAGGTTGTTGCTGGAGAAATGGAGGATAGAACTGCTGAGCTGCCATATGTGGGTGTGGAGAGTAGGACTGCATTGATGATCCTTGAAGCTGAGACTGATGAGCATAATTTCGATAACCAGCAAAATTAGGACCTTTTTCATTATAGAAGCAATACCAAGTAGTGTGGTTATGTCTGCCACAGATGGTACAGGTAGATTTCTCAGGGTGTTTGGAGGGGCAAAATGCTGCATTATGACCTTCAGAGTGACACAGCTGACATGGAGGTAGTGGAGGAGCACTGGGAGCCCCATAGTATGGTGCTGGAGGAGAACCAAGTACACCAGAAGTCGGCGTGGAAAACACATGTGTTTGAGGTGAAGGCATTTGTTTGGAAGCAAAGGACCTCGAGTTGTTGTGATACTTGCCTCTGCCTCTATTTTTATTACCATTATAAGCCCGAAAACCTCCATTAACAAAATTAGATTGACTATAGCCCCGAGACCCAATGGACTGATTGGTAGCCACCATTGCACTCATTAATGAAATAGAAGCAGAATTCTCAACAATGATCTCTTCAGCAAGCAACTGAGATCTAAATTCCTTAAGTGTAATAACACTCCCACGGCCTCGGATCACTGTGCGAAATGTATTATATTCTGAAGGTAACCCATTTAGAGCAAGAATAACAATGTCCTCATCAAGAAAGTAAACCCCAGCAGTAGACTGGTAATCTCTAGCCTCTTTAATACGATGTAAATACTGAGAAACAGAATCTGCACCCTTCTTAATATTCTGAAGATTCGATTTCATTTGAAAAATACTAGTTTTGGAAACAGTTGAGAATTGTTCTTTTAACCGAATCCACAAATCTCTCGAACTAGTACTTCCAATTGCACATGATAAAGCAACAGGTGAAAGAGTAGCAGTAATTAATTGCATAATAGCCCTATCATGCATTCTCCAGACGATGAAATCATCAGTTTCAGCAATTGGAGACGAAGTAGAAGAATCAGTACCAGAATCGCCTTCAGCAGGTGAGTATTGAGACGGTCGAGGCGTCTTACCATCAACAAATCCAAGAATACCATTTCTTTCCAGAAGGAGCTGCATCTGGAATTGCCTATTCAAATAATTGGAATCATCAAGTTTGACATTGACCGACGTTGAGATCGTCGAAACTAGAGCAGTGATCGGAGATTGAAGAAGCTGGAGTTGCGAAGCAGTCACCATAGTTCACAGAGATGAGATCTTGCAGAAAACCCTAGAATTTACCGAGAATGAATTGAGCAAAGAAATCGAAGACAAATTGCAAGAAAATTGCAGAAGATAGCAGAGGAAATCGAAGATGAGAGGATCAAAAACAGCGGAAGAATCAGGATCGAAGAAGCTTCGGTGAAGCGATCATGGCGATTGATACCATGTCAGATACTGAAAATTAGAAACTTAGAGAGAGAGAGAGAGAATCTTGTAGAAGAAGAACAAGAGAGAGAAGTTGATTTCTGTTATCTTTTCTTAATCACTAAGTAATACAATCTTAGGCTATTTATACATGCATGCATGAGTAGTAACTAACTAACAATATGGGCCTCTAATCTGCACACACTTGGCTCAATCCTATATATCCATTTCTACACTGTATCAGTTTTCCATATGTATTAAATTTCTGATGCTGTAAATTTCGCACAGGATTACAAGTTTACAGTCGAGTTTTCTCCATCCGTTTTCTTGGTTGAGAAAGGCACAAAAAGAGTAGGGCAGAAGCAGGTGCAAACGTCCTTGCGAATTGATACCATTGATCAGGGTTCATCTAGATGGAGAGGAGCTGATATTTTGGTATTCGACACTGAACATTGGTGGACCGATTTCAAAACTAACTCTGGGTGAGTTCGATAATGAGTGGTAGTAGCTACGTATACCATGCTTGTTGATGTTCGATCACAGAAAAATACATAATTTGGAGCTAACAAATGAATGCATGCAGGAAGAATTTTTACCAGGAAGGGGAAAAAATTCATCCATATCTTGATGTTCACACAGCTCTCAGAAAAGGTTTGATGACCTGGGCAGCATGGGTTGATAAAAGTATCAATCCACGCAAAACCCAAGTTTTCTTTCGAACTTCATCACCAACGCATTTCAGGTAATTAGTTTTGCCTCCTGGAATATTATGTGTACTTTCTTATGGTTAATACGAGTTCACGAAACAGTCAATACAAGTACACTATCTATCCTGTTCCATAATTTATATTTGTGTGGCGACATCAATCAACTTGTGCACGTTGTGATGATTTTCTGAGTACATAGTTCTCTAATTTGTAATTCTTCATTGAACAGCGGAGGTGAGTGGAAATTGGCCCGGAGTTGTATAGGAGCTACTGAACCCCCACCCAAACCTTCAGGAATGGCAAACAAGAAAGATATAGTCCTAGAGGAGGTCGTAAAGCAGATGAAAACTCGTGTGACATTGTTGAACATAACAAGGCTGTCAGAATATAGAATAGATGCTCATCCATCACCCATCAAAGATTGCAGCCATTGGTGTCTTCCTGGCCTGCCTGATGCCTGGAATGAATTGTTGTATCTGCACTTGCTCAGTGACTCATGACCAAAATACACCGAGTATATTTGATCACTGTGTTATACGATAACAAAAAATAAATCACATTTTGTTCACCAAGAAATGCGAGTGAAAATTTCTTGATTGTACGTGTTTTTATGAGAAGTAAAAAGAGCACGCTTTAAAAACTGAAAATTAAAACGATTATCAAACGAACTGATCAAAGTTAAAGCCTGAAAGCTTGACAATGGAAGCAAACGTCTCCAAGTTTGAGAAGAACAGTCAGTAGTAACCAATTTCGCAAACATCCGTCAAGAAATTCCAAGGTAGTTTCTATCTCCAATCCTTTAATTTACTTGAACCAAAAGCAAGTTTGTTTCTTCCGAGAAATATACGATGAATTGGTTGTTTAAGCTTTGATATTTTGGCCTGGACACAACAATGTAGTTAGATAAACTGCAATCATGATTGTTGAAGTAGTTGTCTGCTTGCACGTGCCCTAGGTTCAATGCTACGAAAATGCTGGAACTGATGAGAGGGAAAAGACTAGTTTTCGTGGGGGATTTGATCAATAGGAATCAATGGGAATCCATGATGTGCATGTTGATGTCCGCTGTAAGAGATCCAACTAGGGTCTATGAGACGCATAGGCGTAGAATAACCAAAGAGAAGGGGAATTACAGTTTCAAATTTGTGGTAATTCTTCAGTTTGTTCTCTGTTGTTTAATTTGCAGGTTATTATAATGTGTTTTGTTTCTGAAGTAGTGTTCTTCATATAGGATTACAAGTGCACAGTTGAATATTATGCGTCCCATTTCTTGGTTCATGAAGGCAAGGCAAGAGTAGGTCAGAAGCGGGTGCAAACCTTGCGAATTGATTCCATCTATCATGGATCATCTAGATGGAGAGGAGCTGATGTTTTGGTATTCAACACTGCTCATTGGTGGACCCATTACAAAACTAAAGCCGGGTCAGTTCATTTACCGAACTATTATCAAGCTTTTCAGGATCTAGGGTACCATGCTCTGTTAATGTTTTGTATCTTTTATGTTTTTGTATGGAGCTTTAGAACAAAACAGAGAGAATGAGAATAAGAGGGTCTGCTGTCTAACTTGCAGCAGCAACCATTTCCATATATATATATATATATATATATATATATATATATATCATTAGAGCAATAGGTTTACATCCAACATCCTAAATATCTTGATTTAGATAACATCCTAAATATCTTAATCTAGGAATAAGACAAAGGACATAACCCAACTTAACACTACTCTAATGTAAGCCTTACATTTTCAGCTTTAATCTCAGCCCTTCATTTTGTCTCTTGGACATTAGCTTGAGATAACTAAACATTAGCCTAGTTTAAACAAAACCAGCCATTGGTTTCTTGTTGGTCTTGCTGGAGACTGTTTGATTTCCAACACTCCCCTTCAAACTGTTTCCTGCTTGCACTCCCAGTAACTCCCTGAGATATACAAATCTTTCCTTAGGCAATGCCTTGGTAAAGATATCTGCAATTTGCTCCTCTGATTTGCAGTAAAACAATTCAATCACATTCTCTTGCAAAGCTTCCCGTATGAAGTGATATTTCCTTTTGATGTGCTTTGTCCTCTGATGAAAGACAGGATTCCTTGTCATGGCTATGGCAGATGTATTGTCACACATTAGAGGTGTGGCATCTACTTGCATCTCTCCAAAGTCTTTTAGGACAAACCTAAGCCAGATAGCTTGTGAAGTGGCTTCTGCAGCTGATACATATTCAGATTCTGCAGTGGACAAAGCTACACTTTGTTGCTTCACTGAAGCCCAAGAGAAAATCCCTGAACCGAGAGTGAATGCATACCCTGAGGTGCTCCTCATATCATCTTCACTGCCACCCCAATCACTATCACAGAATCCAACCAAAATGGCAGCCTCACCTTTGTCATACTTGATACCATAATCAACAGTCCCTGCAATGTATCTGAGTACCCTCTTGGCTGTTCCCATGTGAATTTTTGTTGGATTATGCATGAACCTGGAAAGTAGGCTTGCTGCAAACATCACATTAGGTCTAGTGGCAGTAAGGTAGAGAAGACTTCCAACTATTCTCCTGTAAAGGTTGGAATCTGCAGGTTCTGCTCCATCATCTTTGATGAGTTTCTCATTCGAGATCAGTGGTGTAGCTACTGATTTACAACCTTTAAGACCAAACTTGTCTAATAAGGTCTGAGCATATTTCTTTTGGTGGATAAATATCCCTTCAGCTCCTTGCACAATTCCAATTCTGAGAAAGTGGTGTAATAGACCCAAGTCTGACATTTCATACTTCTGCATCATGTCTTCCTTGAAGTCTTTCATCATATTCTCATTGTTGCCAGTGAATACCACATCATCAACATAGATTGCAACTATGAGGATATCAGTTCCATTTTCTCCTTTCACATATACAGTAGCTTCACTAAGACTTTTCTTGAATCCTCTCTTTGAGAAGTAAGTGTCTATCTCACTGTACCAAGCTCTTGGAGCTTGCTTGAGCCCATATAAAGCTTTCTTTAACCTGTAAACTTTATCTTCCTCATTTTTGACTTCAAAACCTTGAGGTTGATCAACATAAACTTCCTCCTCAAGTACACCATTCAAAAATGCAGATTTGACATCAAGTTGGAATAAATTCCAACCCTTTTGTGCAGCAAGAGAGATCAGAGTTCTAATGGTATCCAATCTAGCTACTGGGGCAAAGGTCTCGTTGAAATCAACTCCTGGTTGTTGAGAATAACCTTTTGCTACCAGTCTTGCTTTGTTCTTCTGCACTGTGCCATCCAGGTTGAGTTTTGTTTTGTACACCCATTTGACACCTATCACAGGCTTGTCACTGGGCCTACTAACTAATTCCCAAGTGGAATTCTTCTCAATCATTGCCATTTCTTCTTCCATAGCTTTCTTCCAGGCTATATCACTCTCAGCTTGTTCAAAGTTCTCGGGCTCCACTATGCAGAAATTGCAGGTTGCATATATCTCACTCAAGCTCTTCAGTTTCACAGGAGTAGAGCTAGGAGTGGAGTTTTGAGAGACAGAACTTTGTGTACCTTGAGAGTTTTCACTCTGAGATTGAGGTGAAATATGCTGAGGTGATTGCTGCAACTGAGATTGATTTGGTGAGTGATGAGAGATTTGTGTCTGTGATTCCACTTCATTTCCTGTTTCACTAATTGTAATTGGTACAATTATCTCATCTTCTACACCATCTTCCCAATTCCACTTTGTGTCTTCATTGAAGACCATATCCCTTGAGATGTTGATCTTTTGTGTTTTCAAATTGAACAATCTATATCCCTTTTCACAGTTACCATACCCCACAAAAATGCACTTGTTGCTAGTTTCCTGCAGTTTGTGTCTTAACTGTGAAGGTATTAGTGCATAGCATACTGAGCCAAACACTTTTAGGTGTTTCACACCTGGTTTTCTTCCACTAAAGGCTTCAAATGAAGTCTTCTTCTCCAAAGAACTTGTTGGGCATCTGTTCAGCAAGTAGACAGCTGTGTTCACAGCTTCTCCCCAAAATTGATAGGGAATCCCTTTCTCATGAAGCATGGACTTCGCCATTTCAATTATGGTTCTGTTTTTCCTCTCAGCAACCCCATTCTGTTGACGGGTATAAGCTACTGTTAACTGTCTTTCTACTCCCATGTTTTCACAAAAAGAGTTGAATTCAATTGAGGTGTACTCACCTCCCCTGTCACTTCTTATCTTCTTGATCTTGTAACCACATTGTAACTCAACCATCATTTTGAACTTCTTGAATATACTAAATACCTCAGATTTTTGTCTCATGAAGTACACCCAACACATTCTAGAATAATCATCTATGAAAGTTAGGAAGTATTTGTTACCACTCACTGTTGCAGTTTGCATTGGACCACATACATCTGTGTGAATGATTTCCAATGGTTGTGTAGCTCTCCAAGATTTTCCTACTTCAAAACTTTCTCTGTGGTGCTTGCCTAGAACACACCCTTCACAGACTTCTTTTCCTCCATGCAGATTTGGTAGTCCTTGAACCATCTCCATTCTCTGCAGATCTCTCAAGCTTTGAAAGTTCAAGTGACCATATCTTTTATGCCATAACCGTGTGCTTTCAGTGACACTAGCCCTCAGTGAGATAGCTTGATCATAATTGAGTAGCAGTGGGAAACTTCTGTTTTCTGTCATTTATATTCTTGTGACCAAGTTCTGCAAGCTCCTGTCATCAAAGATTTCAACCATGGAATCTCCAAAGAGTAAGAAATAGCCATGTGTGATCATTTGGCCCACACTCAGTAAGTTCTCATCAAGTCCAGGTACCAACATAACCTCTTTGATGTATCTTCTTCCTTGCTTTGTATCAATCACCAAGGTGCCTTTACCAGTGGCACTTACAAGTTGACCATTGCCCATCTTAACCTTCCCAGTGAATTCTCTGTCAATATTGATAAGTAGAGACTCCTGTGCAGTCATATGATTGCTGCACCCACTGTCTATGTACCATACATCTTTGTTCTTCTCAACAGTTGTGACATTACAAGCATAGAACATATTCATCTCATCTTCAGTCTTTTGTGCATAGTTCACTAGTTGGCCTTTTTTAGAATCACAATCTTTGGACAAATGACCAAACTTGTTACATTTACTGCATTTAGGCTTCCCTTTGAACCAGCAGACGCCAAAATGAGATTTATCACAGATTGTACACTGTGGTTTTGTCCCACCAACACTATTGTTCTTGGTAGACTCACTTGGCCTTCCTTCCCATTTCTTAGGCTTCCCTTTCCATGGTTTCTTCTGTTGTTTGAAACTGGTGTTTTGCCCAGTTGAACTTCCCTCCTTAGGATTAATACTAAGTGACTGAAAAGCCCTCTCTGTAGCTGCATCAGCATGTCTCCCCAGCCTTTGCTCAAAAGCTCTTAATGAGGCTGTAACCTCTTGTGCATCAAGTGTATCAGTATCCTTAGTTTCCTCTATAACATTTACTATAGAGTCATAAGGTTTTGTCAAACTGATTAACAATTTCTGTACTAGTCTTTCCCTATGCAGTTCTTCACCAAGAGTTTTCATTTTATTCACAACATCAAACAACCTAGTAAAGTAATCATTAAGAGGTTCATCTTCTTTCATGCGAGTATATTCAAAATCGCGTCTTAAAGATTGAAGCTTTACTTTGGTTACCTTCTTATCACCTCTGTACTCTCTTTGAAGAACTTCCCAAGCAGCTTTGGATGTCTCTTCATTTGATATCCTGGGAAAAATAGCATCTGAGAGTGCTCCTTGTATTGTCCCCAGTGCCTTAGCATCTTTCATTCCATTTTCCCTCAGAGATGCTCTTCGAGTTGCAATGAGTTCTTCATCGTCCTCTGTCTCATCATCTGAAGTTGGAACTTCATATCCTTCTTGAACTATTTTCCACAGGTCTTGAGACTTGAAAATAGTGGTCATCCGAATCCTCCAGTAGTCATAGTTCTCTCCATTAAAAATGGGAGTTCTAAGTTCACTACTGCTGCTGCTTGCTCCAGACATTTCGTGGTGGTTCTTGAATCACTTTCTGGGGTTTCAAGTACTCGAAATCTTCCCTGAATAGCAGCTTCACAACGCCCAGCTAGTTGTTTAATCCAACCTGAGCTCTGATACCATGTTAATGTTTTGTATCTTTTATGTTTTTGTATGGAGCTTTAGAACAAAACAGAGAGAATGAGAATAAGAGGGTCTGCTGTCTAACTTGCAGCAGCAACCATTTCCATATATATATATATATCATTAGAGCAATAGGTTTACATCCAACATCCTAAATATCTTGATTTAGATAACATCCTAAATATCTTAATCTAGGAATAAGACAAAGGACATAACCCAACTTAACACTACTCTAATGTAAGCCTTACATTTTCAGCTTTAATCTCAGCCCTTCATTTTGCCTCTTGGACATTAGCTTGAGATAACTAAACATTAGCCTAGTTTAAACAAAACCAGCCATTGGTTTCTTGTTGGTCTTGCTGGAGACTGTTTGATTTCCAACATGCTCGTTGTTGGGAGATTGTACTCATCTTGAAATCTGATGATGGGTTAAAACTGAAAAATGACATGTTTACAGTATGCAAGTGATACATCTAATAAGTATCTTGAATGGGAAACCTAATGTTTAAAGCTTGCAACAGGATTAATTACTACCAGGAAGCGGGCCAAATTCATCCGCAACTTGATGTTTCTGCGGCTTTCAGAAAAGCTTTGATGACTTGGGGATCATGGGTTGATAAACACTTCAATCCACGCAAAACCCAAGTTTTCTTTCGAAGTTCAGTACCATCCCATTTCAGGTTAGCTTGTGTTCATATTGCAGCAATGCTGAACTTGTGCAAGTCAGTTGCTGATTAATTTGTAACTCATTGAACAGGGGAGGTCAATGGAATTCGGGTGAGAGTTGTAAGGAAGAAACCCAACCCCTCCAAACTTTGAGCTCTTCTTACTCAGAGAAGAATACGATTGCAGAAGAGGTCATAAAGCAGAAGAGGTCATAAAGCAGATGAGAACTCCTGTGAAATTCTTGAACATAACCGGCTTGTCCGAATACAGAATCGATGGTCATCCGTCTGTATATGGAAGAAATTCTAGAAAGTCGGCGATTCAAGACTGCAGTCATTGGTGTCTTCCCGGCATTCCTGATGCCTGGAATGAATTGTTGTTTCTTCATTTGCTGCAATAATTGAGGCTAAACCGGTTTCTGTTTCATCTGACTTGTATATAATTCTTCATTTCAAGGATATTGCTATTCACACATCCATTTTTACCTCCCACACACCCTTGTTATTTTTGGCCATTGAGCTTTCAATTCGTTCGATCCGATGGTCAAGAGTTTAAAGAGAGAGGTGTGAGAAGTAAACAAGTTATAAATTTGTTCACTTTACTGCATGGCTGACTAGCTAGCTTGTAATTTTGGTTTCCATCTTCTGTCCTAATGGGGCTATTGATTTTTTTGTCTTCCGTTGTGGCTCACACTTGCCCTTTTGGTCCTTTGAATGTGAAGGAGGAACTTAAGTACAAGTAATGGTAATGTTAGGGAGATTAAATTTTGTAAACTAAATGACATAAAAATTGATGATTATATTATTACTTAATTGTTGATTAATGTGCTCATTTTTTAGAGTAATGCTAGGTAAACTAAATTTGTAGACAAAACTTATAAACTAAATGATGTGTCGTCGATAAAAAATGAGCATGTTTATCAACACTTAAGTAATAATCCAATCATTAATTTTCATGTCATTTAGTTTACAAATTTTAGTCACCAAATTAAGTCTCCATAACATTACCTTATTTTTTAGTGCTAACACATTATTTAGTTTGCAAATTTAATCTACAAATTTAGTATACCTAACATTATTCCTAAGTAAATAGTAGATTTATCTGGATGCCTTTCGACCAAGAAGGTATTTATTTTTTGAACAAACGATATTATCTACACTAAAGAAGAGGAAGGTGGGCTTAGCCTCACAATTGGCTAGCAATAATGTGATACAAATTTGCCTCTAACGAGAATCAAACCTAAGACCTTTCACTTACAAATGAAAAGTAATACTATTAGATCGTAATACTAAGGCCATCTCCAACTGAAGGGTCCAGCGGGCCAGAGGGCCAAAAATAGCCCGAAAATCGTAATCAACTGAGGACTAGGCCAGAGGGCTCTGGAATTTGAGAGGGCCCCACGGAATCCCAAAGGGCTAGAGGGCTAGCTAGAATTTTTTTTTGTTGGATTTCCTGTCGGTTATAACCAACAGTAATACATTTATACTAAATAATATAAATGTATTCCTGTCGGTTATAACCGACAGGAATGCTTTGAATTTTTTTTTTTTACAGTTTTATTATTATTTTTTATTTACAAAATTTTTCATATATTTTTTTTTAAATTCTATTTTTTCCTATTACTTTTATTTTACAAAATTTGTTTCATATTTTTTTTTAAATTCCATTTATTTGTTTCATTTTTTTTAATTCTATTTTTTTTCCTATAACTTCCTAAGCCATTATACAACATTAAATTAAATTAAGTAACATGAAACAACATTAATAACATTAACCAACATAAAAAAAACATTTAACAACATGAAACTTAAACAACATTTAAGTTGTAGTTTTTAAATGAGTTGCATGAGTTATTTGACTTAAACTTTTAAAACTTTATCGCATGCAATCAATATTTAGTTCAATAGAAATGCGGTAGAATTTTAAGTCAAATAACTCATATCTATATGCAGTTAAATTCGAATCCGGATTCTCGTCGAATCTTCTTTGTAAGGATCCCAGAAATCCGTGAATTGTGTCAATTCATCGTATATCATCCAGTTATAAATTATTTTAATATTTTTATTTAAAACTAAACACAAATAGTATCTAACAAAAACTGACTGCACGATGTAGAATGAACGAATACGATTCACAAATTTTCAAGATCCTTATCCAAAATGATGAGAAGAGGATCCTGTTGGGTTAAATTCCGCCTTAGATGCCTTTGTCGTTCAGTTTTGTCAGAGTTGAACTTTCCGAATGTCGTACGTGCCCATGAATAGAAATGGGCATCAAACAAAACAATAAACAAAATAATAGTTGACCAAACTACAGACTAGGTGTTGGTGCTGCTCCTTTTGGCCACCAGAGTCCACTCGGCAATTAGACACCTGCGTGTTCAATGTTTTTGTCCATAAAACATTAGACAAAAGGGTTATGATCGATACAGCTCATGGTGAATATTGATATTATTCCCATCACAAACACCGACTCCATCGAGGATAGAAATTTCAATCTAATTCAATTCATTTTTCAGCCTATTTATTTGTGAACGGTGGAGCTGTGGTTATGGATATTGAGAGTTGTTTCACATCGAAAAAAAGATTTTGCTTTGATAGTAATATTGATCATCTTTCTTCTGTTATTAATTGAGTTTACGTTCGATACTTACATACTAGTAATGAACATAAATTACAAATTAAGTTTACGTTCGATGCTCATATTCTAGTAGTGAACATAAATTTCATACAAAAATTTACTCCGAGTTGTTTGTAACTATACAATTATGTCTTTTAATTCTTCCTTCCAAATTGTTTATAACCATACAATTATGTCTTTTAGTTCTTCCTTTTTAATTTTGCATGGATGAAAATGAAAATACCTTGTAGAAAATATATTCTATGTCGTTTGTGGTTAATTAACAAGTGGTCACATATGGGACAAATGGTCCAACATGCAGACGGACGTGTTCCATTCACTAACGTCAAGAGAAATGGCGCCAAAAGAAGCCATTTCATGCATGCCACAACATTCCAATGCACGCAACAACACTCGCACCTCATCCGCTATATCCTATACCTGACCTTACCTTACCTACAACGCTATCTCTAAACCCCAAGCCCTTCTTACATGTAACAGCTTTATGTGGCTGGCTATTACTCCAATTAATTTTTATACGTTTAAAAATTATGTAAAAATACTTAGACTCGCTAAAGCGCCCGCCTAGACTCGCCTAGCTAGCAACCCTCCTAGGCACCCACTTAGGTCGCCACTCTCACTTAGACAGAAAATAGATAACTTTTATTTTGCATTTTTAAAAAAAATAAATGGTAAGAGACTTGTTAAACACATCGATGAACACTCATTATATTCCTATTCCCAAGGTTTTTAATATGTTCTAATACTTTCTAATCTATATGTTATTCTATTTTTCAATTTATATATCCCAATATAATTATTCATCCGACATATAATAAATTTATTTAAATCTGTCTAGGCCACCTAACCACCTAGCTAGGTTCTAGGCTCCAGTCCGCTGCCCAACTTATTCCTAGCGTCTTTTACAACTCAAGTGACGAGATGATTTTTCATGAACAACTCACATTCAGCAGCTCAGCAGCTCACACATATCAAAGCATACTAGAAGAATTTTTTTTTCTGAATTATTTGTGTTTTCCTCTATAGCTAGTAGGCACATTAATTTATCAAACACACACAGACAGACACGTAAGAAATCTCACTGAAGACCTCCTTCCCATTGACTCTTTTTCTCCATTGAAGAATAGCTGAGGAGAGTACGTACGTTTAGAGTTATGAAGAGGCCGCGGCTGAGTATTTTTTCCATTACATTACCAACTACATCCTTAGTGTTTTATTTTAGCATCTCTTCCTCTATCATCTTTCTCTCTTTCGTTCTCATTTGGGTCAACAAATCCTCTCCTTCCAACATTCCATTGCCCGCCCAACAAACCATCAATTGTCTCGAGTATTTCAACACATCCTCCATCGTTTTCGGTTTCACACCATCACCCTTAGCCGCCACAGTTCCACCTCTTCCAGCTGCTGATCATCCGACTAATTTGACTACCGGAGATGATTTTATCGATACAAATAATGTTTCCGTTACAGAAAATAGTCCTTCGAAAGATTTATCAGTCTTGAAGTTGACGGACACCCCTTCCAGTACACCTGAAAATGCTTCTTCTAGCTATTTTGAGAACGAAGCCCAAGCAATGGCAGTACTGCAACATGAGTTACATGATGACGAAGACGAAAAAGAAGAAGAAGAAGAAGAAGAAGACAGCGGCGGCAGCGAGTTAGATATTATTATTGCTGGTAACTTCACAGCAGTGGCACAACAAATTCCACCAGCTGCAATCTTAATTGACAAGATTGAGACAAATACTCATGAAGACCAAAATGTTCCATCGGTGAACACGACTGTAGAGCAAAATGCTCCATTGAACCGGACTCATGAAGAGCAAACTGCGCCGTTGACAAACACGACCGAGGAGCAAAATGCACCGTTGATGAACAAGACTGAAGAGCAAAATGCTCCAAATTTGATGAACAAGACGGAAGAGCAAAATGCAGCTGCATTGAGTGAAAAAACGGTTCAAGCTAAAAGTAGAAAGAAGAAAAAGGCCAGAGCAACTTCATTTGATCAGATGACTCAAATTTCAAGTAGCGGACCGCTGTTGGTAGAAGAAGACAAGAAAATGGCTAAATTAGGAGGATGTGATTTTAGTACAAGAGGGAGGTGGGTCGAAGACGAGAGCTATCCGTTGTACACAAGTCGTTCATGTCCTTTCATAGAAGAAGGTTTTAGTTGTAATGGGAGATTAGACAAAAACTTCACTAAGTGGAGATGGCAACCACAAGATTGTGACATTCCAAGGTAACTTTCTAGTTAGTTCTTCATCACTATTTCAATTTGATTAAGCTAGCTAGCTAATTGGGACTTTAATTATGTATGCATATATAGATTCGACGCAAGAAAAGTGCTTGAATTTATCAGAGGGAAGAGGCTAGTGTTTGTGGGCGATTCAATCAATAAGAATCAATGGCAATCTATGGTGTGCATGCTTGTCGGAGATAAAAGAAATCCAAAGAAGCCCAGATTCATCAGAGAGAGAGGAGGCCATAGTGTCGTCTTTGTGGTAATTCTTCCCGCAAACCTATTTTCTCCCCATGCACTCCCATGTTTATTTCTGACACTTGAATTGAATAAATTAGAGGATACTCAAGGGACAAAATAAACAAGTGTGTGAAGAACGGGAAAATGAATGTGCCTAAAATATTTCACTTTCCCTTCTTTGTATATTCTTCTCTTCCCTATGGTATATTGCTATATTTACATTGCCTTTTCATTTAAGGTTACTACATATTTAGAATGTTGTATGTATTTAAATTTCTGACGTACGTAGTTTCTTTTTTCACAGGATTACAAGTGCAAAGTTGAATTCTATCCGTCCGTTTTCTTGGTTGAAAAAGTCATGACAAGAGTAGACCAGAAGAAGGAGCAAACGTCCTTGCGAATTGATTCCATTGATCACGGTTCACATCGATGGAGAGAAGCTGATATTTTGGTATTCAACACCGAACATTGGTGGGTCGATTTCAAAACAAATGCTGGGTAAGCTCCATTAATAAATGTATGAATTTTACTTGTGCCCACCCCTTGGAACAACTGAGCTATGTTAACTCGATCGTTTTAATTGTGTCTGATAATTAAATTAAATTTCTTAAATTGGGATTATCCTGACATTTGGAGCTTAAGTACTTATGACTGCTTGCATTGCATTTGCAGGGTTAATTTCTTCCAGGAAGGTGACAAAATTCATCCATATCTTGATGTTCTCACAGCTCTCAGAAAAGGTTTGATGACGTGGGCATCATGGGTTGATAATTACATCAACCCACGTAAAACTCAAGTTTTCTTTCGAACTTCATCTCCAATACACTTGAGGTTATCTAATTATTTAACGATGATCGAAGTAGTACGTGTATTGGTGTTCTTACATGACAATTTACTATTGAGTGGTTAATTTGTAAAATTGTTGATTGATCACAGCGGAGGAAAATGGAATTTACGGCAGAGTTGTGTAGGAGTTAGTGAGCCCCTCCTCCAACCTTCAGGAATTTTAAACGAGAAAGATGTAATTGCAGAGGAGGTCCTAAAGCAGATGAAGACTCGAGTCACTTTGTTGAACACAACGAGCTTGTCGGAGTATCGAATGGATGCTCATCCATCCGACATCAGAGATTGCAGCCATTGGTGCCTTCCTGGCATTCCTGATGTATGGAATGAATTGTTATATCTTCATTTGAGGGTATCCCAAGCAGTGGGAGCACAAAATGATTTACATGTCAAAAATGAAGACGGAGGAGAGTCAGACATTTTTACTAACGTCACGGTAGTCCCGGCTCAAAGTGCACCAGCTGCAACCTTATTTGACAAGGTTGAGAACCAAAATGCTCCGTTGGTGAACACGACAAAAGAGCAAAATGAGCCGAAGTCATTGATGAACAAGACCGATCAAGAGCAAAGTGCGCCAGTATCTGTGAACAGGACTGATCAAGAGCAAACTGCTGCATTGATGAACAGGATTGAGAGGGAGAGTGAAGCCCAAAATGCTCCAATATTGATGAATAAGGCTGATCAAGAGCAAAACCCTCCAACATTGATGAACAAGACTACTGACGAGAAAAACGCTGCAATGGTTGAAAAACCGATAAAAAAGAGAATGTCGGGAAAGAGGAAGAAGAAAAAGAGCATAGCAACATCATTTGATCAAAAGAGTAGTACTACTCAAATTTCAAGTAGCGGCGGGATGCAAGACATTGAAGAAAACAAGAAGAGAACAACAAAATTAGGAGGATGTGATTTTAGTACAAGAGGGAGGTGGGTCTATGATGAAAGCTATCCGTTGTACACACGTCGATCCTGTCCTTTCATATATGAACGTTTTGATTGTCAAGGCAGTGGGAGGTTAGATAAAAACTTCACCAAGTGGAGGTGGCAACCACAAGATTGTGAAATTCTAAGGTCAGTACATAGGCCTAGCTAATTAATTATTTCCTTCTTCAAAACTTGGTATCGAATTTGTTTTCCATTAATGTACATAGTTAGATTGCAATTCGACAATGGTTGACGTAGTACTGGAAGGGCAGACTCAAAATACACAATTCACTGCATAATCACTATTCATGCCAGATTTCATGTTGCTAATGTGTTCCTACATCAGTGATTAATCTCAACTTACTATGTTTAATTTTGGTGTGCGATGTATCTATATATAGGTTCGATGCAACAAAAATGCTGGAACTGATGAGAGGTAAACGGCTACTTTATGTGGGGGATTCAATCAATAGAAATCAATTTGAATCCATGGTGTGCATGCTAATGGGAGATATAAGCGATCCCAATAGGCCCAGAATCTCCCATGCCAAGGGGACTTATAGTTTTGACTTTGTGGTAATTCTTTCTCTCTACATTGTCGATCATTTTGTTTCAGGTTAGAGAAAATTGGAGCACTAGCTAGTCCCTGAATTTGGCCAAATTGGATGTTTGGTCTTTGGACTAGAAATCTAGTTCAGGCCAAATTCAGAGTCTCATTCTCCAATTATCTCTTTCAAGTTGTTTTCCATATGTATTAAATTTCTGATGCTGTAAATTTCGCACAGGATTACAAGTTTACAGTCGAGTTTTCTCCATCCGTTTTCTTGGTTGAGAAAGGCACAAAAAGAGTAAGGCAGAAGCAGGTGCAAACGTCCTTGCGAATTGATACCATTGATCAGGGTTCATCTAGATGGAGAGGAGCTGATATTTTGGTATTCGACACTGAACATTGGTGGACCGATTTCAAAACTAACTCTGGGTGAGTTCGATAATGAGTGGTAGTAGCTACGTATACCATGCTTGTTGATGTTCGATCACAGAAAAATACATAATTTGGAGCTAACAAATGAATGCATGCAGGAAGAATTTTTACCAGGAAGGGGAAAAAATTCATCCATATCTTGATGTTCACACAGCTCTCAGAAAAGGTTTGATGACCTGGGCAGCATGGGTTGATAAAAGTATCAATCCACGCAAAACCCAAGTTTTCTTTCGAACTTCATCACCAACGCATTTCAGGTAATTAGTTTTGCCTCCTGGAATATTATGTGTACTTTCTTATGGTTAATATGAGTTCACGAAACAGTCAATACAAGTACACTATCTATCCTGTTCCATAATTTATATTTGTGGCGACATCAATCAACTTGTGCACGTTGTGATGATTTTCTGAGTACATAGTTCTCTAATTTGTTATTCTTCATTGAACAGCGGAGGTGAGTGGAAATTGGCCCGGAGTTGTATAGGAGCTACTGAACCCCTCCCCAAACCTTCAGGAATGGCAAACAAGAAAGATATAGTCCTAGAGGAGGTCGTAAAGCAGATGAAAACTCGTGTGACATTGTTGAACATAACAAGGCTGTCAGAATATAGAATAGATGCTCATCCATCACCCATCAAAGATTGCAGCCATTGGTGTCTTCCTGGCCTGCCTGATGCCTGGAATGAATTGTTGTATCTGCACTTGCTCAGTGACTCATGACCAAAATACACCGAGTATATTTGATCACTGTGTTATACGATAACAAAAAATAAATCACATTTTGTTCACCAAGAAATGCGCGTGAAAATTTCTTGATTGTACGTGTTTTTATGAGAAGTAAAAAGAGCACGCTTTAAAAACTGAAAATTAAAACGATTATCAAACGAACTGATCAAAGTTAAAGCCTGAAAGCTTTACAATGGAAGCAAACGTCTCCAAGTTTGAGAAGAACAGTCAGTAGTAACCAATTTCGCAAACATCCGTCAAGAAATTCCAAGGTAGTTTCTATCTCCAATCCTTTAATTTACTTGAACCAAAAGCAAGTTTTTTTCTTCCGAGAAATATACGATGAATTGGTTGTTTAAGCTTTGATATTTTGGTCTGGACACAACAATGTAGTTAGATAAACTGCAATCATGATTGTTGAAGTAGTGTATGCTTGCACGTGCCCTAGGTTCAATGCTACGAAAATGCTGGAACTGATGAGAGGGAAAAGACTAGTTTTCGTGGGGGATTTGATCAATAGGAATCAATGGGAATCCATGATGTGCATGTTGATATCCGCTGTAAGAGATCCAACTAGGGTCTATGAGACGCATAGGCGTAGAATAACCAAAGAGAAGGGGAATTACAGTTTCAAATTTGTGGTAATTCTTCAGTTTGTTCTCTGTTGTTTAATTTGCAGGTTATTATAATGTGTTTTGTTTCTGAAGTAGTGTTCTTCATATAGGATTACGAGTGCACAGTTGAATATTATGCGTCCCATTTCTTGGTTCATGAAGGCAAGGCAAGAGTAGGTCAGAAGCGGGTGCAAACCTTGCGAATTGATTCCATCGATCATGGATCATCTAGATGGAGAGGAGCTGATATTTTCGTATTCAACACTGCTCATTGGTGGACCCATTACAAAACTAAAGGCGGGTCAGTTCCATTACCGAACTATTATCAAGCTTTTCAGGATCTAGGGTACCATGCTCGTTGTTGGGAGATTGTACTCATCTTGAAATCTGATGATGGGTTAAAACTGAAAAATGACATGTTTACAGTATGCAAGTGATACATCTAATAAGTATCTTGAATGGGAAACCTAATGTTTGAAGCTTGCAACAGGATTAATTACTACCAGGAAGCGGACCAAATTCATCCGCAACTTGATGTTTCTGCGGCTTTCAGAAAAGCTTTGATGACTTGGGGATCATGGGTTGATAAACACTTCAATCCACGCAAAACCCAATTTTTCTTTCGAAGTTCAGCACCATCCCATTTCAGGTTAGCTTGTGTTCATATTGCAGCAATGCTGAACTTGTGCAAGTCAGTTGCTGATTAATTTGTAACTCATTGAACAGGGGAGGTCAATGGAATTCGGGTGGGTGTTGTAAGGAAGCAACCCAACCCCTCCAAACTTTGAGCTCTTCTTACTCAGAGAAGAATACGATTGCAGAAGAGGTCATAAAGCAGATGAGAACTCCTGTGAAATTCTTGAACATAACCGGCTTGTCCGAATACAGAATCGATGGTCATCCGTCTGTATATGAAAGAAATTCTAGAAAGTCGGCGATTCAAGACTGCAGTCATTGGTGTCTTCCCGGCATTCCTGATGCCTGGAATGAATTGTTGTTTCTTCATTTGCTGCAATAATTGAGGCTAAACCGGTTGCTGTTTCATCTGACTTGTATATAATTCTTCATTTCAAGGATATTGCTATTCACACATCCATTTTTACCTCCCACACACCCTTGTTATTTTTGGCCATTGAGCTTTCAATTTGTTCGATCCAACGGTCAAGAGTTTAAAGAGAGAGGTGTGAGAAGTAAACAAGTTATAAATTTGTTCACTTTGCTGCATGGCTGACTAGCTAGCTTGTAATTTTGGTTTCCATCTTCTGTCCTAATGGGGCTATTGATTTTTTTGTCTTCCGTTGTGGCTCACACTTGCCCTTTTGGTCCTTTGAATGTGAAGGAGGAACCTAAGTACATGTAATGGTAATGTTAGGGAGATTAAATTTTGTAAACTAAATGACATAAAAATTGATGATTATATTATTACTTAATTGTTGATTAACTGAAACACCCCAACCCCTAATTTCAAAATTAGTTTTGAGTTTTATTAAAAAATTTGATTTTAGTTCTTAATTGGTGTGCCTGTGGGGCCCACCTTGTTTTATTTTTATGTTTTCCGGATATCTCTCACTGTCACTCTCAGCTCTCTCTCTTCTCCCCCGTCTCTATCTCACTCTCGCAGTTCTCTTCCCTCTCTTTCCTGTCACTCTCGAAACCCTCTCTTCCTCTCACCATTCTCACTCTCTCGTGCCGTGACCTCACAAACAACCTACAACCGCATTCCCGGCTCGAGACCATCATCATCATCATCCTCGCTTTGGTCTCTCTCTCTATCGTCGCTGCGAGAAAGGCAAAGGACAGAAACCTCTCCAGTGGTTTCTTCTTGTCTCTCCGGCGAGGTAAGCCTCGGATCTTCCTTTCTCCGTTTTAATGAGATGCTCTGAGGTGATTTTGAATGTTACCTTGTTGTTTACGAGGTTTTGAGAACTAAATCAGTGCGGGGGAAATCACACATATTTCCAGCGAGCTCAGGGGTGTCGAGGAGCTTTCCGACCACCACCGACCGTTTCACGGCGAACCAAGGGTATGGACACACTTCTCTTTCTTTCTTCTACATGTTGGTAGTTAAATCGAAGCCTAAAGACTATGTTTGCAGTCGGCCGAAGCTAGGAAAACTCCGGCATTCTTCTCCGGTCCACACCCGGCCTTCAGGCCACACCCAGACCATCGGCGTTCTGGCCCTTTCCCTTTTTTTTTTCCAAACCTAGGCCCTCGGGCCGGGCCTTGCCAAGACCCAAACCAGGCCAACAGACCATTCTCAAGGCCTTTGGGCCGCTGCAGCTAAACCCTTTTCAAATCAGGCCCTTTGGGCCGTGTGTGTGTGTGTGTGTGTGTGTGTGTGTGTGTTATGTGTGTGTTGCATGTACGTGTGTGTGCTGTCGAGTGTGTGTGTGTTATGTGTACGTACTGTGTGTGGTGTAGTGCATGCGTGTGTGTGTTGTGTGTATAACGCGTGTACGTGTGTGTGTGTGAGTGCATGCGTGTGATGTGTGTTGGTGCCGTGTGTCTATGAGTGTACGGTGTGTGTAGGTTTGGGCTTAAGCCCAAACCACCCCTTTTTACCCTACACCCATCCAAACCCAAAACCCAATAGATCCTAACCCTTTAACCTTTTAAACCCTAAACCCTATCAAGCCCAAACCCTTTTACGGGGAATATTCCGTCAGGGAATATTCAAGGAATATTTTATTGACGTTTATGAAATTTACCCGGGACCCTTCTTAGGGTAATTCGACGTCCTGAATCCGTTTTTCCAAATTAAATCGTTTGAATAGAGTTTGACCGAATGTACCCCTTTATGTGCTTAGGGGTAATGATTGTGACGTTTTCGTCTTCACTAGAGGCGCAGCTTTTGAGGGCGAAGTACTGTGAGTTGACCACCTTCAAAAATAGCATGTTTTAAATTAAAGAATTGCATATGTTCCTAGCATGCCTTGCAGATTTATTGATTTGATGAACACTTTACAGGAAGCATGATGATTTGAATATGATTGAGTATATATGTGTTTTGAACTATTTTATTATATCATATTTTCTACATAACCCTAATTATGGTAGACTATCTGATCGATGACGATATGATGCTAAGAATGTGTTTCAAATGCTTTTAGACACCTCTTCGTAGTATGGGGGATCGATGAACTTATGCTACGAAGTTGTATTTTAGGAAACTGTTTTGTGCGTACCTAGTGAACACCATGCTGCCATGGGCGAGGACTTGAGTTGGCAGAGGCCTGGAGAAATAATCCCTAGCGGAAGGCTGAGGGACCACGGAGTCTGGCATCGGGCCGGGAAGGAGTTATCTCATGGTGAAGGCCATAGAGATTTAGGTGCAGGCAATGGGCCGGAAGTTATTATTATTATTCGGTGATACTCACTAGCAGCACAACTTGTGTTATGCTTCCTGATATGATTTATGAGATTGATTTGCAGATGGATATATGAATTGTTTTATGGCATGCTAGAGGGTTTGAAAAACCTATCACTTAGTATGCTAGTAGTTTGCATTATTAAACTGTGGGGGTTAGTACGTTCATAACTGTTTTCGTATTATATATATAAACTTGGTCCACTCACCCTTGTTTTGCGCCCCCATTCAGGTATTAGAAACGAGGCATACAATCCCGGCATTGAGGCACTTCTGCATCAACATCTTCAAGTCCTCTCGATGTATGACCCACTCCTTTATTCATTTAATTTTACCTTAATTCTTTTTAGTGATTATGTTTAGTTGTATGCTTTGAACACGTTCCTAAATTGTTAATCCTTTGTATTTGAATTCATAACCCTTATTTATTTCTTATTCTTAGCTTTTGTATCAATTCATGGCTTTCATCACCCTCAGGTGTCGGCCAACACGTGCCTATCCTGGTATTCGAGGAATATCAGGGTCGGGGCGTGTCAGATTGGTATCAGAGCATGGTTTTGTTCAGAGCATACTTAGGATCCTCTTCAATTCTCGTAATGTGTCAGTCATGACGTCATTTGGATGTCACGACTTCCGAATTTCGTGTCATTCAGCGTTGTGGTGCAAATCTTCCTCTGTTTGAATTGTCGCCTTCTGGTAGAAATACAAGAATTCGTGTCGGGATTGTGCCTCAGCGGTGATGTGTTTGGTTGGTTGGACGATTTTCCACATCGGATCGATACTTTACCACGTGCATTCCTTGGGAATGGTGAGCAAAGTTGGTGTTAATTGGAAGCGACGTGTTTTAGAAATCTCGGTTGAGGAAGTCTCAGCAAGGCCAGCTGTAGATCCAAACTGGCAATGCCACTCTGCAACATGCGTTCCCTAGGAATTACGGGCGGAGTCGGCTCTACATCGAAATCTTGGGAAACGGAAAATCTTGGCGATACGAGTTGGTTAAGACCAACTGGAGTTCTGACTCGGTGATATCACTCTATGACGTGCGTTCCCCAGAAATGGCGAGCAGAGCCATGTCTTAGTGGTAATTACTCGAAACCTTTGAAATGCGTGCTGCAAGAAACGAGCAAGTGGTAATTGGTGGGGTCGAATCAATGTTCTCGGACTCATTACCACTGAAGAAATTCGTGTGGATCTCTAGAACAGTTCTCCGCGATTGTCCTAGTGTTAACCTTCTTGCTTATTCCAACGATGAAGTCAAGTTCCTTAACCTTTGACCGTCAGCCTTATTCCAAATTCTTCGAGTGTTGACTTTGTTTTCATTCATTGCTTTTCTTGGGAAACTCCTCAGTAGCAGATGCTATTCTCATCAAATTCCAAACGGAGTTGCGATTCTTGTTGTTGTTGTAGTTGGACTCAAAGGATGAAGATCCAATCTTGTTTGGATGAACGGACTCCTTGAATTTCACCTGAGTCTAGTACTCGATGGTAAATCCTAGCTCCTTATCCGCGTACTTTTCAATAGAGGTGAATTTAGCCTTTTGCTTGTAGCCTAACTGATCAGTGCTCTCGTCCACAAATCGTTCAGCCTTGTAATTTTCAGTGTAACGACTTGAGACTCTACCATATTCATCTTTGTACAAGGATCGAGCTTTACTTTGAACTTCTCTTGACTCATTGAGCTTTGGTTTACTCAGAGCATCACTTTAAGGTAGCCAATTGTGTCACTGCATTCATACTCAAGTTGCTTTGTATCTTTCTTCTTTGTCATTCTGTTGATTCAGAGATTCCATATTTAAATTCTGAACTTTGAAGCAACTCTCACAAAGTATTGTGAATTTCGAAATGTCTCAGATCTTGTCAAACCTCATTTGCGGTTCTTAGCTATTCTTGAACTTAGACCTATTTCTTTTTGGCTAAGAAACCAATTGACCTTACTGTGATGATTAACCAAATAATCATAAACAGTGACTTCTATTTCTGCATCTTCACCTTCCTTCGCTTGTTTGTTTCTCAATGTAAACCGAATCATGCCGGAACAAAAAAAAAATTGTTCTCGGCATGGTTTCTTAGATATCTTGTACTCTAGTTTTGGTGGACTTGTTTTGACTCTCAAATTCTTGAGTGTTCTTTTAGCCTTCTCGACATGGTTTCTCGCTCAGTCAGTGAGGAATTCACAATCGATCGTTTCAGTGGAAGTGTGCACCCAATTCCTTTCGTTTCAGACAGGAACGTTAAGAGCATAACCTTTTCACAAGCTTACCAGACTGACCAGGAAGAGTTCCACGTAGGTTTGAGGTTCGAGCCGTCTTTTGGTAAGAAATTGGTGAAGTTTGTAGTGCAGGTGATCAACAGATTGCATCAGTATCTTCAGGCTGACTTGTTTGATCACCATCTTACTACAATTCATAGGCATCACATCGGTATCTCAAGGTACGGTTATCAAGTGAGTTCTTCGTTGGCAAAAATTTCAGAATTGTTATTCTTGGGACTCGACCCAAAAACACATCTATTCCCGGAGTACGTGACGTTTCGCATGCTTGGGCAAGACCCACTCTCATTTTCAGTTTTGGTTTTTCAGTAAAAGTGTTTTAACTTCCTTTATTTCAGTTATTTGTTTTGACGTTACAAATGTTTTGGGGAAAGAATTTCCGTTTTCAGTTTTAAGTTCACACTAGTTTTCGACCTATATGTTAGTACTTATCTATTTTGACGTTATTGTATTTTGCGTATTTACTTACTTTTGACCCTACGTCAATATATGTTTTCAACTTTATATCTTTATAAAGTATGTTTTCTTTTTATACACTGATGGGGAAAGAAAGTATAGCTTGGAGGCACGAATGATGGAATCATTGCAACACGATCCGGACGGGATGACATTTTCCCTTTTGTGCAACCGCTCTGACTTGATTTCTTCGTTACGCATGTATTTATATATTACTCTTCTTACTACTTTCGAGTATTTCAGTTTAAGAAGTGATTTTAAATTTCGGGGACGAAATTCTTTTAAGGGGGGTAGATTGAAACACCCCAACCCCTAATTTCAAAATTAGTTTTGAGTTTTATTAAAAAATTTGATTTTAGTTCTTAATTGGTGTGCCTGTGTGGCCCACCTTGTTTTATTTTTATGTTTTCCGGATATCTCTCACTGTCACTCTCAGCTCTCTCTCTTTTCCTCCGTCTCTATCTCACTCTCGCAATTCTCTTCCCTCTCTTTCCCGTCACTCTCGAAACCCTCTCTTCCTCTCACCATTTTCACTCTCTCGTGCCGTGACCTCACAAACAACCTACAGCCGCATTCCCTGCTCGAGACCATCATCATCATCATCCTCGCTTTGGTCTCTCTCTCTCTCTCGTCGCTGCGAGAAAGGGAAAGGACATAAACCTCTCTGGTGGTTTCTTCTTGTCTCTCCAGCGAGGTAAGCCTCAGATCTTCCTCTCTCCGTTTTAATGAGATGCTCTGAGGTGATTTTGAATGTTACCTCGTTGTTTACGAGGTTTTGAGAACTAAATCAATGCGGGGGAAATCACACACATTTTCGGCGAGCTCAGGGGTGTCGAGGAGCTTTCCGACCACCACCGACCGTTTCATGGCGAACCAAGGGTATTGACACACTTCTCTTTCTTTCTTCTACATATTGGTAGTTAAATCGAAGCCTAAAGACTATGTTTGCAGTCGGCCGAGCTAGGAAAGCTCCGGCATTCTTCTCCGGTCCACACCTGGCCTTCAGGCCACACCCAGACCATCGGGCCTCTCGCCCTTTCCCCCGTTTTTTCCAAACCCAAGCCCTAGGGCCGGGCCTTGCCAATAGGGGTGGGTTCGGTTCAAATCGGTTTGGTTTTTTGCCAAAACCGAAACCGAACTGAAATTTCGGTTCGGTTCAGTTTTTTTTTGTTCGATTTTTTCCGGTTCGGTTTCGGTTTTTTTTTTCTTTTCAAAAAATGAAAAAAATTGTAATCTTAAATTTTAACATCTCCAACACAATCATAACATAAATATTCCAACTAGAATCAAAGACAATGAAAGTAAACATTTAAAGTTCAACTAAAATTATAACATAAAAGTTTTTTCTTTTATAATATTTTGGGTTTAAAGTTTAACTGTAAATAGATTTTTTTTTAGAAAAGTAAAATTTTCTACCATTTTCTTCACACTTCAACTCTTAACTATGAATAATATAAAGAGATAGTATAGATTGGTGGACGTGAGATGAATTATTTTATCATGATAGTATGTACAATGAGAGCATTAGGCTTACAAATTGGGTTTAAAAAATAATACCCATAACAAATAATTAAATAAATAAAATTAAAAGATATTAATTTAATTAATTCGGTTCGGTTCGGTTTCTAGACCACTAAAACCAAACCGAACCAAAAGAATTTGGTTCGGTTCGATTTTTTCAATTCGGTTCGGTTTTTTCGTTCGGTTCGGTTTTCGGTTTTTTTCGGTTTTCATTTTTTTGAACCCACCCTTACTTGCCAAGACCCAAACCAGGCCAACATACCATTCTCAAGGATTTTGGGCCGCTGCTGCTAAACCCTTTTCAAATCAGGCCCTTTGGGCCGTGTGTGTGTGTGTGTGTGTGCGCGTGTGTGTGTGTGTGCGTGTGTTGTGTGTGTGTTGCATGTACGTGTGTGTGCTGTCGAGTGTGTGTGTGTACCGTGTGTGGTGTAGTGCATGCGTGTGTGTGTTGTGTGTATGACGCGTGTACGTGTGTGTGTGTGAGTGCATGCATGTGATGTGTGTTGGTGCCGTGTGTCTGTGAGTGTACGGTGTGTGTGTATGTTTGTGTAGGTTTGGGCTTAAGCCCAAACCACCCCTTTTTACCCTACACCCATCCAAACCCAAAACCCAATAGATCCTAACCCTTTAACCTTTTAAACCCTAAACCCTATATCAAGCCCAAACCCTTTTACGGGGAATATTCCGGCAGGGAATATTCAAGGAATATTTTATTGACGTTTACGAAATTTACCCGGGACCCTTCTCAGGGTAATTCGACGTCCTGAATCCGTTTTCGATGTCTGTTTTCCCAAATTAAATCGTTTGAATAGAGTTTGACCGAATGTACCCCTTTATGTGCTTAGGGGCAATGATTGTGACGTTTCCGTCTTCACTAGAGGCGCAGCTTTTGAGGGCGAAGTACTGTGAGTGGACCACCTTCAAAAATAGCATGTTTTAAATTAAAGAATTGCATATGTTCCTAGCATGCCTTGCAGATTTATTGATTTGATGAACACTTTAAAGGAAGCATGATGATTTGAATATGATTGAGTATATATGTGTTTTGAACTATTTTATTATATCATATTTTCTACATAACCCTAATTATGGTAGACTATCTGATCGATGACGATATGATGCTAAGAATGTGTTTCAAATGCTTTTAGACACCTCTTCGTAGTATGGGGGATCGATGAACTTATGCTACGAAGTTGTATTTTAGGAAACTGTTTTGTGCGTACCTAGTGAACACCATGCCGCCAGGGGTGAGGACTTGAGTTGGCAGAGGCCTGGAGAAATAATCCCTAGCGGAAGGCTGAGGGAGTCTGGCATCGGGCCGGGAGTGAGTTATCTCATGGTGAAGGCCATAGAGATTTAGGTGCAGGCAATGGGCCGGAAGTTATTATTATTATTCGGTGATACTCACTAGCAGCACAACTTGTGTTATGCTTCCTGATATGATTTATGAGATTGATTTGCAGATGGATATATGAATTGTTTTATGACATGCTAGAGGGTTTGAAAAACCTATCACTTAGTATGCTAGTAGTTTTCATTATTAAACTGTGGGGGTTAGTACGTTCATAACTGTTTTCGTATTATATATATAAACTTGGTCCACTCACCCTTGTTTTGCGCCCCCATTCAGGTATTAGAAACGAGGCATACAATCCCGGCATTGAGGCACTTCTGCATCAGCATCTTCGAGTCCTCTCGATGTATGACCCACTCCTTTATTCATTTAATTTTACCTTAATTCTTTTTAGTGATTAGGTTTAGTTGTATGCTCTGAACACGTTCCTAAATTGTTAATCCTTTGTATTTGAATTCATAACCCTTATTTATTTCTTATTCTTAGCTTTTGTATCAATTCATGGCTTTCGTCACCCTCGGATGTCGGCCAGCACATGCCTATCCTGGTATTCGAGGAATATCAGGGTCGGGGCGTGTCATTAACGTGCTCATTTTTTAGAGTAATGCTAGGTAAACTAAATTTGTAGACAAAACTTATAAACTAAATGATGTGTCGTCGATAAAAAATGAGCATGTTTATCAACACTTAAGTAATAATCCAATCATTAATTTTCATGTCATTTAGTTTACAAATTTTAGTCACCAAATTAAGTCTCCATAACATTACCTTATTTTTTAGTGCTAACACATTATTTAGTTTGCAAATTTAATCTACAAATTTAGTATACCTAACATTATTCCTAAGTAAATAGTAGATTTATCTGGCTGCCTTTCGACCAAGAAGGTATTTATTTTTTGAACAAACGATATTATCTACACTAAAGAAGAGGAGGGTGGGCTTAACCTCACAATTGGCTAGCAATAATGTGATACAAATTTGCCTCTAACGAGAATCAAACCTAAGACATTTCACTTACAAATGAAAAGTAATACTATTAGATCGTAATACTAAGGCCATCTCCAACTGAAGGGTCCAGCGGGCCAGAGGGCCAAAAATAGCCCGAAAACCGTCTCCAACCGAGGGCTAGGCCAGATGGCTCTGGAATTTGAAAGGGCCCCACGGAATCCCAAAGGGCTAGAGGGTTGGCTAGAATTTTTTTTTGTTGGATTTCCTGTCGGTTATAACCAACAGTAATACATTTATACTAAATAATATAAATGTATTCCTGTCGGTTATAACCGACAGGAATGCTTTGAATAATTTTTTTTTACAGTTTTATTATTATTTTTTATTTACAAAATTTTTCATATAACTTCTATTTTTCATATTTTTTTTAAATTCTATTTTTTCCTATAACTTTTATTTTACAAAATTTGTTTCATATTTTTTTAAAAATTCCATTTATTTGTTTCATATTTTTTTTAATTCTATTTGGTTCCTATAACTTCCTAAGCCATTATACAACATTAAATTAAATTAAGTAACATGAAACAACATTAATAACATTAACCAACATAAAAAAAAACATTTAACAATATGAAACTTAAACAACATTTAAGTTGTAGTTTTTAAATGAGTTGCTTGAGTTATTTGACTTAAACTTTTAAAACTTTATCGCATGCAATCAATATTTAGTTCAATAGAAATGCGGTAGAATTTTAAGTCAAATAACTCATATCTATATGCAGTTAAATTCGAATCCGGATTCTCGTCGAATCTTCTTTGTAAGGATCCCAGAAATCCGTGAATTGTGTCAATTCATCGTATATCATCCAGTTATAAATTATTTTAATATTTTTATTTAAAACTAAACACAAATAGTATCTAACAAAAACTGACTGCACGATGTAGAATGAACGAATACGATTGACGAATTTCCAAGATCCTTATCCAAAATGATGAGAAGAGGATCCTGTTGGGTTAAATTCCGCCTTAGATGCCTTTGTCGTTCAGTTTTGTCAGAGTTGAACATTCCGAATGTCGTACGTGCCCATGAATAGAAATGGGCATCAAACAAAACAATAAACAAAATAATAATTGACCAAACTACAGACTAGGTGTTGGTGCTGCTCCTTTTGGCCACCAGAGTCCACTCGGCAATTAGACACCTGCGTGTTCAATGTTTTTGTCCATAAAACATTAGACAAAAGGGTTATGATCGATACAGCTCATGGTGAATATTGATATTATTCCCATCACAAACACCGACTCCATCGAGGATAGAAATTTCAATCTAATTCAATTCATTTTCAGCCTATTTATTTGTGAACGGTGGAGCCGTGGTTATAGATATTGAGAGTTGTTTCACATCGAAAAAAAGGTTTTGCTTTGATAGTAATATTGATCATTTTTCTTCTGTTATTAATTGAGTTTACGTTCGATACTTACATACTAGTAATGAACATAAATTACAAATTAGGTTTGCGTTCGATGCTCATATTCTAGTAGTGAACATAAATTTCATACAAAAATTTACTCCGAGTTGTTTGTAACTATACAATTATGTCTTTTAATTCTTCCTTCCGAATTGTTTATAACCATACAATTATGTCTTTTAGTTCTTCCTTTTTAATTTTGCATGGATGAAAATGAAAATACCTTGTAGAAAATATATTCTATGTCGTTTGTGGTTAATTAACAAGTGGTCACATATGGGACAAATGGTCCAACATGCAGACGGACGTGTTCCATTCACTAACGTCAAGAGAAATGGCGCCAAAAGAAGCCATTCATGCATGCCACAACATTCCAATGCACGCAACAACACTCGCACCTCATCCGCTATATCCTATACCTGACCTTACCTTACCTACAACGCTATCTCTAAACCCCAAGCCCTTCTTACATGTAACAGCTTTACGTGGCTGGCTATTACTCCGATTAATTTTTATACGTTTAAAAATTATGTAAAAATACTTAGACTCGCTAAAGCGCCCGTCTAGACCCGCCTAGCTAGCAATCCTCCTAGGCACCCACTTAGGTCGCCACTCTCACTTAGACAGAAAATAGATAACTTTTATTTTGCATTTTTTTTAAATAAATGGTAAGAGACTTGTTAAACATATAGATGAACACTCATTATATTCCTATTCCCAATGTTTTTAATATGTTCTAATACTTTCTAATCTATATGTTATTCTATTTTTCAATTTATATATCCCAATATAATTATTCATCCGACATATAATAAGTTTATTTAAATCTGTCTAGGCCACCTAGCCACCTAGCTAGGTTCTAGGCTCCAGTCCGCTGCCCAACTTATTCCTAGCGTCTTTTACAACTCAAGTGACGAGATGATTTTTCATGAACAACTCACATTCAGCAACTCAGCACAGCACACACATATCAAAGCATACTAGAATAATTTTTTTTTTTCTGAATTATTTGTGTTTTCCTCTATAGCTAGTAGGCACATTAATTTATCAAACACACACAGACAGACACGTAAGAAATCTCACTGAAGACCTCCTTCCCATTGACTCTTTTTCTCCATTGAAGAATAGCTGAGGAGAGTACGTACGTTTAGAGTTATGAAGAGGCCGCGGCTGAGTATTTTTTCCATTACATTACCAACTACATCCTTAGTGTTTTATTTTAGCATCTCTTCCTCTATCATCTTTCTCTCTTTCGTTCTCATTTGGGTCAACAAATCCTCTCCTTCCAACATTCCATTGCCCGCCCAACAAACCATCAATTGTCTCGAGTATTTCAACACATCCTCCATCGTTTTTGGTTTCACACCATCACCCTTAGCCGCCACAGTTCCACCTCTTCCAGCTGCTGATCATCCGATTAATTTGACTACCGGAGATGATTTTATCGATACAAATAATGTTTCCGTTACAGAAAATAGTCCTTCGAAAGATTTATCAGTCTTGAAGTTGACGGACACCCCTTCCAGTACACCCGAAAATGCTTCTTCTAGCTATTTTGAGAACGAAGCCCAAGCAATGGCAGTACTGCAACATGAGTTACATGATGACGAAGACGAAAAAGAAGAAGAAGAAGAACAAGAAGAAGACAGCGGCGGCAGCGAGTTAGATATTATTATTGCTGGTAACTTCACAGCAGTGGCACTACAAATTCCACCAGCTGCAATCTTAATTGACAAGATTGAGACAAATACTCATGAAGTCCAAAATGTTCCATCGGTGAACACGACTGTAGAGCAAAATGCTCCATTGAACCGGACTCATGAAGAGCAAACTGCGCCGTTGACAAACACGACCGAGGAGCAAAATGCACCGTTGATGAACAAGACTGAAGAGCAAACTGCTCCAAATTTGATGAACAAGACGGAAGAGCAAAATGCAGCTGCATTGAGTGAAAAAACGGTTCAAGCTAAAAGTAGAAAGAAGAAGAAGGCCAGAGCAACTTCATTTGATCAGATGACTCAAATTTCAAGTAGCGGACCGCTGTTGGTAGAAGAAGACAAGAAAATGGCTAAATTAGGAGGATGTGATTTTAGTACAAGAGGGAGGTGGGTCGAAGACGAGAGCTATCCGTTGTACACAAGTCGTTCATGTCCTTTCATAGAAGAAGGTTTTAGTTGTAATGGGAGATTAGACAAAAACTTCACTAAGTGGAGATGGCAACCACAAGATTGTGACATTCCAAGGTAACTTTCTAATTAGTTCTTCATCACTATTTCAATTTGATTAAGCTAGCTATCTAATTGGGACTTTAATTATGTATGCATATATAGGTTCGACGCAAGAAAAATGCTTGAATTTATCAGAGGGAAGAGGCTAGTGTTTGTGGGCGATTCAATCAATAAGAATCAATGGCAATCTATGGTGTGCATGCTTGTCGGAGATAAAAGAAATCCAAATAAGTCCAGATTCATCAGAGAGAGAGGAGGCTATAGTGTCGTCTTTGTGGTAATTCTTCCCGCAAACCTATTTTCTCCCCATGCACTCCCATGTTTATTTCTGACACTTGGATTGAATAAATTAGAGGATACTTAAGGGACAAAATAAACAAGTGTGTGAAGAACGGGAAAATGAATGTGCGAAAAATATTTCACTTTCCCTTCTTTGTATATTCTTCTCTTCCCTATGGTATATTGCTATATTTACATTGCCGTTTCATTTAAGGTTACTACATATTTAGAATGTTGTATGTATTTAAATTTCTGATGTACGTAGTTTCTTTTTTCACAGGATTACAAGTGTAAAGTTGAATTCTATCAGTCAGTTTTCTTGGTTGAAAAAGTCATGACAAGAGTAGACCAGAAGCGGGAGCAAAAGTCCTTGCGAATTGATTCCATTGATCACGGTTCACATCGATGGAGAGAAGCTGATATTTTGGTATTCAACACCGAACATTGGTGGGTCGATTTCAAAACAAATGCTGGGTAAGCTCCGTTAATAAATGAATGAATTTTACTTGTGCCCACCCCTTGGAACAACTGAGCTATGTTAAATGTTAGCCTTATAAGGTTATACAATTAAAACACAAACGAAGGAGTGACTGACTTGATTCCAATAAAAGCCATGGAAGTCGAACACACGGCAACACCAGGATCTTCTATAAACTCCTAGCCGAATACAACTACTCTATGGGAAGTATTATGTTGTGTATTTGATAGCACCAGACCAGGGAGGCTCAGACCTTAACCTGGTTGCGAGAACAGAAATGGCGGTGGAAGAAGAAGAGAGAAGAAGTAACAGAATTGGGAAATGTAAATTGTGTATTAATTTTTCTGACCCTTCTCCAATAGAAACATATGGCTTTATAGATAGCCAATTACATCAGTGAAGACTGCCACAAGGCAATACAATACAAGAATTGTAAACAAATTTCCCTGTAAAACTACAATTACCACAATAGCCCCAACAACTACTCAATTATTACATTCTAAATTCATTTCCATATGCTCGTGATCGAAGGAATCATAAGATCATAACAATACCTTCCCCTAAACAACCTTGTCCTCAAGGTTATACTGCAAATTCTGGAAATCGTGTATGAAATTCATCAAAATCCTCCCATGTGGCATCATCTGCTTCCTTACCACTCCATTGCACCAGAAGTTGAACTCCCGCAACATTACCCTTTTTGTACATTCTTCTCGCCAAAATTGCAGCAGGTATGTTCTGAGCCAAGCCATCATCAGTCACCAAGGGTAGCTCAATTTGTGGAACTATATTAGGTCCTAGCTGTTTTTTGAGACAGCTAACATGGAACACAGGATGAATGCGGGATCCTTCAGGTAGCTGCAACTTATATGCCACTGTGCCAATCTTCTCAAGTATTGCGTAAGGACCATAGAACCGTGGCTGCAGCTTGTGATAACTGTGATTGACCAAGGATTGTAGTTGATAGGGTACCAACTTCAAATAGGCCATATCTCCAACATCAAACTGTCGCTCACTTCTCTTTTTATCCGCCTGTACCTTCATACGATTTTTAGCTATCTGCAAGTTATGCTTCAACACAGATAGTAGCCCATCCCTTTCAATCATGCTTTGTTCAACAGAAGCCACCATAGTGGAGCCAACTTCATGTGGGACAATGTGAGGAGGAGGATACCCATACACCAATTCAAAGGGAGTATACTTCGAAGAAGTATGGTAAGCAGTGTTGAAACACCACTCTGCCCACGGCAACCACTGCACCCACTTCTTTGGTTGCCCTCCCACAAAGCACCTTAAGTACGTCTCCAAACAACGATTCATAACTTCCGTCTGTCCGTCAGTTTGAGGGTGATACCCCGAACTCATACAAAGCTTGGACCCTTGAAGCTTAAAGAATTCTCGCCAAAATGCACTTATGAACACCGGATCCCTATCACTTACAATGGAATTGGGCATCCCATGTAAACGAAACACATGCTCAATGAAGAGTTGAGCAACTGTAGAAGCAGTGTAAGGGTGGGAAAGTGCAACAAAATGGCTATATTTTGAAAGCCTATCAACAATGACCATAATAACAGATTTGCCTTTGCAATTTGGCAGTCCCACCACAAAGTCCATACTAATATTGGACCAAACCCGTTGTGGTAAAGGTAAGGGCTGTAACAATCCCGGTGGTGCAACCGTTTCATACTTATTCTGTTGGCATATAGCACATTCAGCCACAAATCTCCTTATATCTTGTTTCATTCCTTGCCAATAAAACCCCTTCTTAAGTCGTTGGTAAGTTTTTGTGACACCTTGATGACCTGCTATTGGTGTGCAATGGTGCTCCTCCATCAATTTACTTCTCCACACATAATTTAGGATGATGACCACTCTTTTCTTATAGCATAAAAACCCATTGTCAATAGAATATTTAGCTAAAGCAGAGTTAGTACTGCCCGTGAGTTGAGCCGCAGTCACCTCTTTGATCTTATCCACAATCCAAGTGTCATTCTCAGTATGCCTTCTTAATTCATCCATCCAACCAAAATAAGGGTAAGAAATTGCAGCCAATACCATATTACTCACGGAGGCAGTGTCATGATGATCTGGGATTCGAGATAAAGAATCTGCCACAGTATTTTCACTTTCGTAATCAAACCCAAGGAGTTTTGACACCCATTTTTGTTGGAACTGTGTGTTGGTCCGCTACCCCAAGAAATATTTCAAACTACTATGGTCCGTTTTGATAATGAAATGTCTCCCTTGCAGGTAATTCTGCCATTTTCGTACTGCATGAACTATGGCAATAAGCTCCCGTTCATAAGTGGACAGTGCTTGATTCTTAGGTCCAAGTGCCTGACTGAAGAATTCAATTGGTCGTCGATTCTGTTGCAACACAGCCCCTATTCCATTTCCAGATGCATCACATTCTACTACAAAGGTTTGAGAGAAATCTGGAAGTGCCAGGACTTGTGGTGAGGACATGATTTTCTTAAGCTGTTCAAAAGCTTCCATAGCTGAACTGGTCCAAGCAAACCCATCCTTTTTAGTCAAATTGTACAACGGTTGGCAAAATTTTCCGTAACCCGGAATAAATTTCCGATAATAACCAGTAAGCCCCATAAATCCTCTTAATTCTTTTACATTTCGTGGTGGAGGCCACTCCTGAATTGCTCTGAGCTTGGAGGGATCTGCAGCCACCCCATCCTTAGACACTATGTGTCCTAAATATTCAACACTGCGTTGACCAAAAGAACATTTAGACTGTTTAAGGAATAACCGATTTTTATGGAGCACTGTAAGTACTTCCTGCAAATGAACCAGATGCTGCTGCCATGAGGTGCTATAAACGAGTATATCGTCAAAGAAAACCAACACAAACTTCCGGAGAAATGGCTTAAACAGATCATTCATCAGATTTTGGAACGTTGCAGGCGCATTGGTGAGCCCAAAAGGCATTACCAAAAACTCATAGTGCCCTTTGTGAGTTCTAAAGGCCGTCTTTCCCACATCCTCAGATTTCATGAGAATTTGATGATATCCGGATCTCAAGTCGAGCTTAGAAAAATATTTCGAGCCATGTAATTCATCTAGTAAATCATCAATGAGAGGAATTGGGTATTTATCCTTAATAGTGAGTGCATTCAATTCCCTATAGTCAATGCACATACGCCATGTGCCCTCATTCTTCTTGACCAAAAGTACGGGAAATGAAAATGGACTATGACTGGCCCTTATAAATCCTGCATCCAAAAGCTCATGTACTACCTTTTCAATTTCTGTTTTTTGAAGGGGGCCATAATGATAAGGCCTCAAGTTTGGAGGTTTAGCACTGGGAACCAAAGCAATTGAATGATCAAGTGATCTGGAAGGAGGCAGTGTAGTAGGTACCTCAAAAATGTCTTCAAACTTGCCCAACAACTCCTCTAACTCTTGCAACTGCTGAGGGGTGAGATCACTGGAATCGATCTTATTGCCTTCCAAAGAATAAAGACATAAACCCAAATTAGAACTGGTAAGTTCTTTATCAATGTGCTGCAGAGACATTTCTTGAATGCAGGGAACCTGTGGAACACTATGTACGAGTTTAAACTTCCGAGCTCCCTTAGAAAATTCCATAGTCAGAAGCTTGAAATCCCACAGAACCGGACTCACTGTTGCTAGCCATTGAACTCCTAATACTACATCACACCCCCCTAATGGCAAAGAATAAAGGTCCACCGAACATTCATAACCCCCCAAAGACATAGACATAGCTTTACAACAACCTGAACTTCTCACTGTGCCCCCATCTGCAATCATCACATCAAAAGGCCGTGTACTTTGAGCATGATAGCCCCATTGTTTCAGAACTTTGGAGTCCACAGAGTTGTGCGTGCTCCCTGAATCTAGTAAGATCGTGATACGACGTCCACTCAATAGTCCCTCCACCTTCATTGTTTGCAGTTTTTGGTTAGGAGTAGTGCCATAAAAGGCACACTCACTGAGAGTCATCTGATACAACTCAGGAGCGCCAATCGGTTCTTCCACAAAACCAGCCGCATCTTCCTCCATTAAATCCAACATCAGAAGCTGTTTTAACCCACATTTATGCCCTTTCGTCCATTTATCCGGGCAAAACCAACATTCCCCACGCTCCCTCTTTCGTTGAACTTCCTCAGGAGATAATTTTTTGACAGCCAAATTACCAGTTCGGGGAACAGTATGGGGAGGTATAGCAGTAGGTACAAGCGAATTTTTCAACACAGATGAAGATTTAACCTGACTGCTCCTAAACTCATTAAGTTTGGCATCTAATTGGACCGCGATTGCAATCGCATCATGCACCGTAGCCGGTTTAAGCAGTTTAACATCAAATTTAAGCTCTCTTTTCAACCCTCCCACAAAACAACTCTGAAGCAATACAGGACTAAGACCAGCAGTACGATTAGCCAAATGGCGAAATTCAGATATGTAATCCTTTAAAGTACTTGTATGGCGTAGCTTAAAGAGTGCTTCGGTAGTGTCCTCGAACTCAAGTGGACCGAATTCCAGGCACAAAGCGCGAGTAAACTCCTCCCAAGTCGGCGTGGTTCGCAAACAATCGCGCCATTGAAACCACTGCAAAACTTCCCCGTCGATATGGAAAGAAGCGAGAAGCACACGATGAGCAGCCGGAGTGTTATAGAAAGAGAAAAATTGCTCGGCCTTGTAGATCCAGCCGAGCGAATCCTCGCCATCGACGAATCGAGGAAAATCAACACGCTGAAGCCATGGCGACCGGGGCAGATGATCATCGCCACGGTGAATCGGACTCTGAGGATGCTGATCAGGTGCAACTGGCCGAGGATCAGGATAATCACGAACCACAGGAGGCGGAAAGCCAGTGCCGCCGGATCGAAATTGCAATTCGCGACGGAATTGCTCGAAATAAAGCTGCAATTTAGTGTCAAGAGTAGCAGCGACCGCATTGTCCACAACGGAGGGAAGAGAAGCCATGGAAGCATCTACCGAATCTTGGAGTGCAGCCATGGAATCTTCAAGCGCCGCAACTCGGCCGTCCATCGCAGAGAGACGAGTGGTGGTAGTCGCACGGGGCATGCACGGAAGGGAACCAGGATCGAAGGCTGATACCAATGATAACACTAGACCAGGGAGGCTCAGACCTTAACCTGCTTGCGAGAACAGAAATGGCGGTGGAAGAAGAAGAGAGAAGAAGTAACAGAATTGGGAAATGTAAATTGTGTATTAATTTTTCTGACCCTTCCCCAATAGAAACATATGGCTTTATAGATAGCCAATTACATCAGTGAAGACTGCCACAAGGCAATACAATACAGGAATTGTAAACAAATTTCCCTGTAAAACTACAATTACCACAATAGCCCCAACAACTACTCAATTATTACATTCTAAATTCATTTCCATATGCTCGTGATCGAAGGAATCATAAGATCATAACAGTATTCTAGGGCTTATAGGGACCTGTGTATTATATAGGCTAAAAGCCAGGGTTTTCGTCCATAAAGGAAACCTAAACTTTACTTTCTTAGCCTCCAAGTCAAATACCATAATCATATTCAATTAAGGAATCCATCAATCCTATTTCCAATATAAGACACCTTATATAGGATTGATATCTTTAAGAGATCAAATCACAATCAACATTATTCTCCAATATTACATTCCTATTACATGTAGTAGACCACTTAAAGGTTGATTTATATTGGATAAATCCAACATTAACTCGATCGTTTTAATTGTGTCTGATAATTAAATTAAATTTCTTAAATTGGGATTATCCTGACATTTGGAGCTTAAGTACTTATGACTGCTTGCATTGCATTTGCAGGGTTAATTTCTTCCAGGAAGGTGACAAAATTCATCCATATCTTGATGTTCTCACAGCTCTCAGAAAAGGTTTGATGACGTGGGCGTCATGGGTTGATAATTACATCAACCCACGTAAAACTCAAGTTTTCTTTCGAACTTCATCGCCAACGCACTTCAGGTTATCTAATTATTTAATGTTTATCGAAGTAGTACGTGTATTGGTGTTCTTGCTGTCTTACATGACAATTTACTAATGAGTGGTTAATTTGTAAAATTGTTGATTGATCACAGCGGAGGAAAATGGAATTTACGGCAGAGTTGTGTAGGAGTTAGTGAGCCCCTCCTCCAACCTTCAGGAATTTTAAACGAGAAAGATGTAATTGCAGAGGAGGTCCTAAAGCAGATGAAGACTCGAGTCACTTTGTTGAACACAACGAGCTTGTCGGAGTATCGAATGGATGCTCATCCATCCGACATCAGAGATTGCAGCCATTGGTGCCTTCCTGGCATTCCTGATGTATGGAATGAATTGTTATATCTTCATTTGAGGGTATCCCAAGCAGTGGGAGCACAAAATGATTTACATGTCAAAAATGAAGACGGAGGCGAGTCAGACATTTTTACTAACGTCACGGTAGTCCCGGCTCAAAGTGCACCAGCTGCAACCTTATTTGACAAGATTGAGAACCAAAATGCTCCGTTGGTGAACACGACAAAAGAGCAGAATGAACCGAAGTCATTGATGAACAAGACCGATCAAGAGCAAAGTGCGCCAGTATCGGTGAACAGGACTGATCAAGAGCAAACTGCTGCATTGATGAACAAGATTGAGAGGGAGAGTGAAGCCCAAAATGCTCCAATATTGATGAATAAGGCTGATGAAGAGCAAAACCCTCCAACATTGATGAACAAGACTACTGACGAGAAAAACGCTGCATTGGTTGAAAAACCGATAAAAAAGAGAATGTCGGGAAAGAGGAAGAAGAAGAACAGTATAGCAACATCATTTGATCAAAAGAGTAGTACTACTCAAATTTCAAGTAGCGGCGCGATGCAAGACATTGAAGAAAACAAGAAGAGAACAACAAAATTAGGAGGATGTGATTTTAGTACAAGAGGGAGGTGGGTCTATGATGAAAGCTATCCGTTGTACACACGTCGATCCTGTCCTTTCATATATGAACGTTTTGATTGTCAAGGCAGTGGGAGGTTAGATAAAAACTTCACCAAGTGGAGGTGGCAACCACAAGATTGTGAAATTCCAAGGTCAGTACATAGGCCTAGCTAATTAATTATTTCCTTCTTCAAAACTTGGTATCGAATTTGTTTTCCATTAATGTACATAGTTAGATTGCAATTCGACAATGGTTGACGTAGTACTGGAAGGGCAGACTCAAAAATACACAATTCACTGCATAATCACTATTCATGCCAGATTTCATGTTGCTAATGTGTTCCTACATCAGTGATTAATCTCAACTTACTATGTTTAATTTTGGTGTGCGATGTATCTATATATAGGTTCGATGCAACAAAAATGCTGGAACTGATGAGAGGTAAACGGCTACTTTATGTGGGGGATTCAATCAATAGAAATCAATTTGAATCCATTGTGTGCATGCTAATGGGAGATATAAGGGATCCCAATAGGCCCAGAATCTCCCATGCCAAGGGGACTTATAGTTTTGACTTTGTGGTAATTCTTTCTCTCTACATTGTCGATCATCTCGTTTCAGGTTACAGAAAATTGGAGAACTAGCTAGTCCCTGAATTTGGCCAAATTGGATGTTTGGTCTTTGGACTAGAAATCTAGTTCAGGCCAAATTCAGAGTCTCATGCTCCAATTATCTCTTTCAAGTTGTTTTCCATATGTATTAAATTTCTGATGCTGTAAATTTCGCACAGGATTACAAGTTTACAGTCGAGTTTTCTCCATCCGTTTTCTTGGTTGAGAAAGGCACAAAAAGAGTAGAGCAGAAGCAGGTGCCAACGTCCTTGCGAATTGATACCATTGATCAGGGTTCATCTAGATGGAGAGGAGCTGATATTTTGGTATTCGACACTGAACATTGGTGGGCCAATTCCAAAACTAACTCTGGGTGAGTTCGATAATGAGTAGTAGTAGCTACGTATACCATGCTTGTTGATGTTCGATCACAGAAAAATACATAATTTGGAGCTAACAAATGAATGCATGCAGGAAGAATTTTTACCAGGAAGGGGAAAAAATTCATCCATATCTTGATGTTCACACAGCTCTCAGAAAAGGTTTGATGACCTGGGCAGCATGGGTTGATAAAAGTATCAATCCACGCAAAACCCAAGTTTTCTTTCGAACTTCATCACCAACGCATTTCAGGTAACTAGTTTTGCCTCCTGGAATATTACGTGTACGTTCTTATGGTTAATACGAGTTCACGAAACAGTCAATACAAGTACACTATCTATCCTGTTCCATAATTTATATTTGTGTGGCGACATCAATCAACTTGTGCACGTTGTGATGATTTTCTGAGTACATAGTTCTCTAATTTGTAATTCTTCATTGAACAGCGGAGGTAAGTGGAAATTGGCCCGGAGTTGTAGAGGAGCTACTGAACCCCTCCCCAAACCTTCAGGAATGGCAAACAAGAAAGATATAATCCTAGAGGAGGTCGTAAAGCAGATGAAAACTCGTGTGACATTGTTGAACATAACAAGCCTGTCAGAATATAGAATAGATGCTCATCCATCACGCATCAAAGATTGCAGCCATTGGTGTCTTCCTGGCCTGCCTGATGCCTGGAATGAATTATTGTATCTGCACTTGCTCAGTGACTCATGACCAAAATACACCGAGTATATTTGATCACTGTGTTATACGATAACAAAAAATAAATCACATTTTGTTCACCAAGAAATGCGAGTGAAAATTTCTTGATTGTACGTGTTTTTATGAGAAGTAAAAAGAGTACGCTTTAAAAACTGAAAATTAAAACAATTATCAAACGAACTGATCAAAGTTAAAGCCTGAAAGCTTGATAATGGAAGCAAACGTCTCCAAGTTTGAGAAGAACAGTCAGTAGTAACCAATTTCACAAACATCCGTCAAGAAATTTGCGTTATGAAAGCACATGATCAAATTGAATGCTTTGGAAAGAAGTAAAGAACTAGTGTAAATCGATAAGAAGCTTTGATTCTACTTAGACTCTGATGTGAGTACGTATAACCCTCGTTAAGAGCACGATCAATGAGCCCTTTCCTTACAGCTTCAGATTATTTAGCAATGAAAACATTATCGAAAGAAATCAAAACAAAAAACAAAAGGGTAGCTAAGTTACAAATTAGGGATTGTGCTCCATTCGCCTACTAGACCATGAGAAGTTTGGACCACAACCTTAATATCCTACTGCATATATATTGCAAAGAGCTTGCTCTCTTTTGTTTTTTGGTATATTTTTATCGTTTTTATTTTCATTTTCGTGGAATACGAACACCTTATCATTCTCCAAGTTGTTTGTAGAAAATTCGTAAGTGGTTAGAATTCAACCAGCAATTGCATGGAACAAATAGTCCAAAATACATGAATATCCAAAGACTGCTTTCTGCAAGTATGCTGCACATGTCTTGCTACTTTTTCTGATGAATTGTGTTCTTCTTCTTCAGAAAGAGTATTTCTTTTTTGTTTTTTAACGACAACAGCGAGTGAAATGAGAGATTAGGCGAGCAGAACTACAAAACCAAGAAGTAGTAGTCATGAAGAGGCAGCTGAGTTTCTCCTCTAAATCATCAGCCACTAGAATAACTAGATCATTGGTGTTCTATTTTAGCATCCCTTTCTCTATCATCTTTCTCTCTTTCGTTATGATTTGGGTTAACAAAACCGCTCCTCCCAATTCAGTGCCGGTTCAAGAAACCATCAGATGTCTCCGGTTCAACACTACATCCTCACCCGTTTCGAGTTTCATAGCTGCTGTTGTTCCACCTGTTCCATCATCTGCTGAGACTAATTTGACTACTGGTAATTCAAATAGCAATATTTCTGCAGTTACATCAGATGATGGTCTTCTTCCGAAAGATTCAACCTTGAAGTTGGCGGCTAACCCTTTGAGTGCACCTGAAAATGCTTCTAGCTTTTCTGGGACTAATTCAGTTGTCAGCGGGCTGCAGAGGAAGGAAAATGATGAGACAGATGATGATGAACAAGACAGAGGCGGTGGTGAATTAGATGGTAACGAGCTCAAAACAGAGGAACAAAGTGCAGCAGCTGTGGCTGTGGAGCAAAATATTACACCATGGAACAAGTCCGAAGAGCAAAATGCCCCATTGACGAATGGGGTTCAAGGGAAAAATGTTCCATTGATGAATGAGACTGAAGAGCAAAATGCTGCATTGAGTGAAAAACAGATTGAACAGCAACAATGGCCACTGACGAATGAGACTGAAGAGAAAAATGTGCAATTGTTGAACAAGGTTGAAGAGCAAAATGCTACGTTGAGCGAAAACAAGGTTGAAGAGCAACAATGGCCATTAATGAAAGAGAATGAAGATAAAAATGCGCCATTGTTGGACAAGACTGAAGGAAATAATGTTCCATTGCTGAACGGGACTGAAGATCAAAATATGCCATTGTTAAACAAGACTGAAGACCAAAATGCTGAATTGAGCGAAAAAAATATTGAAGAGCAACAATGGCCTGTGATGAAAGAGATTGAAGAGAAAAATGTGACTTTGTTGAACGAAGTTGAAGAGAAAAATGCTTCATTAAGCGTAAACAAGTTTGGAGTGCAGGACACGACATTGATGAACAAGACTGAAGGGAAAAATGCGCCATTGTTGAACGAGACTGAAGAGAATAATGCGCAACTGAAGAACGAGACTGAAGAGCAAAATGCTGCATTGAATGAGAACAAGATTGAAGAGAAACAATGGCCTGCGATGAGAGAGACTGAAGAGAAAAATGCGCCATTGTTGAATGAGGTTGAAGAGAAAAATGCTGCATTGAGTGACAAGAAGGTTGAAGAGGAAGCCACGCCAATGCCATTGATGAAAAAGACGGAAGAGCAACAAAATGTGCAGTTGATGAACGAGACTGAAGACAGGATTGAAGCAGACAAAAGTAGGAAAAGGATAGTTGGAAAGAAGAAAACGAAGAAGAAGAAGACCAGAACAACTTCACTTGATCAAAATTCTCAAATTTCCAGTAGCGGCGGGCTGCTGGTTGAAGAAGACATGAGCATAACAAAATTAGGGGGATCATGTGATTATAGTACAAAAGGGAGGTGGGTCAAAGAAAACAACAGCCATCCTTTGTACACATATCGTTCTTGTCCCTTCATCGAAAAAAGTTTTAATTGTGAAGGTAATGGGAGATTAGACACAGATTTCATGAAGTGGAGGTGGCAACCAGAAGATTGTGACATTCCAAGGTTCAATGCAAGGAAAATGCTGGAACTGATGAGAGGGAAAAGGCTCGTTTTCGTGGGGGATTCACTCAATAGGAATCAATGCCAATCCATGGTTTGCATGCTAATGGGAGCTATAAGAGGGCTCAGAGTCGCCAGAGGAAAGAGGGCATATACTTTCACCTTTGTGGTATTATTCTTCTTCAACATTATTTACTCCTTAACATGCGTATTTGTATTTCATTTTCTGAAGTAGTTGTTCAATTTGTCACAGGATTACAAGTGTACAGTCGAATTTTATACGTCCCCTTTCTTGGTTGACAAAGGCATGGCAAGACTAGGGCAGAAGCAGGTGCAGACCTTGCAAATCGATGCAATCGATCGTGCTTCATCAAGGTGGAGAGGAGCTGATATTTTGGTATTTGACACCGGACATTGGTGGAATGATCACAAAACTAACGCTGGGTCAGTCTAGTCACAGAATTTGTGCAAGTGATACATGCTATATATAGTTAATTAACTTGAATTTCATCAACCGCAATATCCTGACCTTAATTTGGAGCTTGCAGGATGAATTTCTACCAGGAAGGTGGCAAAATCCATCCACACCTTGATGTTTCCACAGCTCTCAGAAAAGCTATGCTGACCTGGGGGTCATGGGTTGATAAAAACATCAATCCACGTAAAACCCGAGTTTTCTTTCGAAGTTTATCACCCACGCATTTCAGGTTAACTTGCATTTCCTCCTGTCTTCGATCGTGCTGCCTGCACATATAAACTTCATATAACCAGTTGCATCGCAGAGTGTTTAATTTGTAATTATTCATTGAACAGGGGAGGTCAATGGAATACAGGCGGGAGCTGTACAGAAGCTACTGAACCCCTCCTCGAACTTTCGCGAATTGCAGACGAGAGAAACATAATTGCAGAGCAGGTGGTTAAGCAGATGAAGACTCGTGTGACTTTGTTGAACATAACTGGCTTGTCAGAATATAGAATAGATGGCCATCCATCTGTCTATGGCAATTCTTATTCTTCAGGGGTTCAGGATTGCAGCCATTGGTGTCTTCCTGGCATTCCTGATATGTGGAATGAATTGCTGTATTTTCATTTGCTGCAGTAACTCACTGCAAACCGCTGTCTGTTTATCAAATTCATTCAATAAGTTCAGAATCTTATCAAAAGATAAAATAAATCAATTCAACCCTTTTTTCATCTCGATAAATGTTTTAAATTGTCACATCCCGGCCCGGGCTCCACCACATCCTGGGCCCGCTCTACTACCGTAGTACAATATTATCCGCTTTGGGCCCCGACTACGCCCTCACGGTTTTGTTTCTGGGAACTCAAACGAGAACTTCCCAGTGGGTCACCCATCATGGGAGTGCTCTCGCGCGCTACTCACTTAACTTCGGAGTTCTGATGGAATCCGAAGCCAGTGAGCTCCCAAAAGGCCTCGCGCTAGGTATGGATGAGAATATACATATAAGGATCACTCCCCTGGACGATGTGGGATCTCACATACATAGAATTTCCGGTTATTACCATCACAACATGCCTCTCTGCGATAACATTCTCGAACACAAACTACAATATCGAACTGCTAGAAGAATTCAAGCTTATTGTCTATAAATCCATAACAAATAAAATTACAAATTCCAATACAGCCACCTAGAAGGACAATTCTTGTCCCGGATGTTGTCATGGATAAAACCCTCCAGAGTCGAGCTATGCGCCACACTTGATACTTATGTACATCTCCATCCATGCTAACTATCCATTCAAAGGGCTTGGTGCTTTTTTGCTCTGCCTCTGGAGACAGATGAATCGTCCCTCTTAGAACCCTCTGGTTTTTGAGCCCATACAGGCGCTGCCTCTAAAAGATAACAATAATCGTAGAAGAGCTCCTCACCGGCATCAATATGCTCCTTGGCAAATATGCCAACTCGATGATCACCTGCGACCAGCATTACCTATACACAAACATGTATTAGCACACACCATTATAACTAATCAAACATGTATTAGCACACACCCGCGACCAGCATTACCTATACGCAAACATGTATTAGCACACACCATTATAACTATCAAACAAGAGAATTACAGAATACTTAATCACCTTTGCATGGCAGTTAGGATTTGATGAGTGGTTTGCAAATTTAAGCTTGTCTCCCTTTCGGTAAGCATCGAGGACATACTGCAGTAAACAGGTGTAATGCCAGTGTAAAGCTTTATCCTATAGGTATCACATATTTGCGAAGAAAATTAAAATGCAAATATAAAAGCGGTCAATCATTAATTTTCCCTTGCCTGTTCATTCAAGTCGAAAAGGAATGATGAGTTTACACGATCATAAATCTTCCCCCGCTTGTCTGCTTCCTGATGCGAGATGATTTCACCAGTATATTCTCCAAGATAATCATTCTTGTTTACGGGGTTCTGAAATCACATGGTTTAATATGGTGAGAAGAGAAAAATCAACTTCAAGTTATAGGATGCCACATACAAAAACATCGAAATCTTCCAACCTTTAAGAAGGCTCCCCAACCAGCAACATCAGACTTGCCCAGGAGAATCTGAAGAAAAAAAGAAGTGTATGCAATCATAAATCATAAAGTAAATTATGCAGACCACAGAAGTGATTTATTAACTAAATACTAGGAATGGCTCACCCTCTGTTGTTGTCTTAGAAGAAGCCTCATGTTACCACACTGACTATCTCCCTGTTTCGGTGGCTCGCCTAGTGAACCATCCCCACAACTGCAAAAAGTTTTTATATTTGAATTAAAAAATCACCACTAAAGAAATAACAAAACTCTCTATGATGAACACTCTCTGCATGATTCAAACAGCTCGATCAGCTGGTCCATCATGGAGCTCATTACCTAACCCAACAATGACGACAGACATCTGGGTCACATTCGCGCCCAGCAGCAAAGCATGGGCACTGCCGACTTCTACACTGACTCTTTGCACAGTGACATCCCCTGAACCTATTTTTGCAACTCTTTGAGCACCTAAAATTGAAAGAGTTAATCACTGGTTCTGTGCATTTAATTCAGTTTACTTTTAGGATAAGTCAGACATACCCACAGTATTTTTCACAGCAGGTTCCATTACTCATACAAGAACATTCCTTTCCACACATAGACTGGCATCCACATGGCGTATACAGTTTAAGTGAATCGTTTTTTCCATCAGCAATTCTTTTCCACATTGTTGGGTGCCCAGCAGACTTCCAAGAATACTTCAGCCTCCGTGCTTTTCCCCTTCTACGAAGTAACCGTGGCTTTGACGACATCTCTTGTTCCTAGCACGAGTACAATAAAATTAACCTTTTTTAACCAGAGAGAGAGAGAGAGAGAGAGAGAGAGAGAGAGAGAGAGAGAGAGAGAGAAAGAGATAAGTAAAAAAAGAAATAGGGAGGATAAGTTCTATGATGCTACTGTCTGATCCAAATCAGCTTTCACATTGTCTTCCATAAATGACGATGTTCCAACCACAGATCTGTTAGGCATTGAAGATCCAGAATTATGCATGTAACTAGACACCTCCATACACGTCCTCAATCCGGAGAGTAAGTTCCTCGCTATGAGGCAACTGCAGAACGCAAGTTACCAATTAAGTACAAAGATACGGAATGGTGTAATGAAGATCCGTGTAAGGCATTTCGAATTAAAAAATGAGTACCTGTTTCTCCCAAATATCTGTAGTCCCTTCATGTATAAATCTTTCTCCACTGGTTTCCACTCAGAGTTGCTACACACCCCCTCAACTTGTCCACGTGTAGAATTGGATGTTTGCCTCAGTTCAGGCACTTCGGTTACATCTCTTGGTTCACCTTCGGAAATGTGAACCTGAACCGGGATAGGTTCACTAGTTGCAGTTACCAAATCCAAAGCATCTAATCTCTTTTGTTTCTTAGAAGAACCGCAGAAATCATCAGGTACTATAGTTAGGTCCTTTGCCACTTTATCTGTATGCTTCATGACCTTGCGCTTCCCTGTATTTTCATTGTGCATCTTCAGGATATGAGAACACTGAATGGTTTCTGAAGTTGCAGGCACAGCATCTCCAGGAATGCTTCTTTCGTTTTGTGTGAGGTCTGTATAGCCATGAGAACTTGGTCGCTCGGCACTAATGGATGATCCTGGAGCATTTTCTCTGTCTGATGTTACTATACTCAACTGCAAGAAGAACCTGGAGGTCATAATTCAAAATCCTATGACTGGTGGCAAAAGCCAAAGTAAATATGGAGTGTACAAAACATAATTGTCATGATAAATATGCCCTATAGTCCATCAGGAGAAAAGAAAAAAGAAAAGTTCAGTGAGCCTCAGATTTGACCAAAAGAATAAAAACAAAAGCGTAGTCAGGCCCCGAACTAGTGAGATTTCGGCATTTAACTACTTAATTCACCACCAAAACCTTAGAGAGGGTGAAAAAGTTTAACTTGTACAAGTTCATGATAAGAAAACCTATCAGATTAACAGTGTCCTACTATTAAATTCAAGGAGAATGAAAGAAACTAATTTAACTAAATAGACTCAAGTAGTAACAGAACATTAATAAAGAAAGGAAATTCCATACCCTGAGGTAACATTGATCACTGCAAGGTTCCTGGTTCTCGTCATGACCGGACCACTGCGACTTTTCACTCTGAAAAAGAAAGAATACCACAATAGACATAAATGAATGGAGTTCAAGCAAGCTGGCACATATAAGCAACGCTGCTGCTTACAGGATAGATTAAAGGTTGAGAACATCCATGCAAACGACAATCAAACACCTGTTAGATAGAATCAGTTGAGAGTTACATCAGAAAATGCAAAACCAGTAATTTCATTTAACAATTCAAGGAAGATGACAGCCGCATACCAAGCAACGGCGACAGAAAAGGTTATCGAAAGAATCTAAGGCAGCACTAAGACTCTTATCAAGAGAAATGCACCCATCGGGTTCACGTTTCTCGCGGTTCCTTTCCTTGATTGTGTTATAACGGTCCTGCAAGTGTAGAATTCCACAAAATTTAGGCACCAAAATCCTCCCAAACAACAATGTGAACACACGTTAGTGTCAGCTACCAGGATTTCCAAAACGGGGACTCCAATAAACTCCCTCACAACTTCCACTACTTCCTCGCCTAGGCCATGCTCCTGAAGGGCCATCCTACAAATTCAATACTTAAAATTAAAAACCTTCATTTATTCCTACAAAAAAATTGGACTACGCAAGTTCATAAGCAGCCATAGTCGATGTGATTCTCTAAAAGTCGATGTGATTCTCTAAAAATCTAACATCTCATTTGAACTTACAACAGAATTCGATCTTCGCCTGCAGAAAATTCATGTTTTACTTTTTCGGGTTCTTCTGCCTCATCATCACTGCCACTGTAGACAAGGGCTTCACTGCCATCTTCATCGTAGTAAATACGCCTCCTCCCAACTACTGATTGGTCTTCAGCCATTCTTTGATTTCTGTGCTGTGAAAGAAAAATTTGAGATGGAAGAAACACAACAGCAACAATTTTCACATTAACAACATAAGAAAATAGGGACAAAAACATATACAAAAATCTACAATTTGCATTATGTCACAAGTCCAAATTCTAAACCCCATAAAGCGTTTAAGCAAACGGGTAATCAAACCTGTCCAAGAATATCCAAGTTGTATAAGGCGGTATCTTGTCAACAAGTGGGAGCTTGGTACTTGATGAGAATAACACCTCTTGATTCTCAATCCAGTTTTTCTCACCATATCCCTGCGCAAATCCACTGATTTTGCAGAGAGGCCGTTCAATTCTTGAAGAAAACAATTTAAAGCTCCCATTTTGCTCTGACGACGAAGCATTCAAATTCGCTCTTGATGTCTCCGATAAAATTTTCGAAACATAACCTTCTACCTTCTCCCTGTTCTTGTCAACTTTTTCCTGAAATGTATAACAAATGTATGCCAAAACTTACTTTTACTGAAAGTGAAATCATTACGGTTATACATTTCCATATAATCTAGCAAACAGCTTCTATGGGAACTCGGATTCTGATTCTCCTCAATTCAATTCCTCCTTAACTCAATTCTTAAACAATTCCGATTACGGATTAATAAACAAGGCATTGAAATGTATGTGAAAAAACTTACTTTTACTGATATCACTCTCTCTGCTTGAATTTGCAACTTGAGCTGGTGCATCTTCTGCTCCAAGCTTCCGACGCCATCACTCGGATCTTCTCCATGGAATTTCTGCCCATATAAATCACAGAGTACACACAATTTCGTGAATTCAATATCAAACACAATCAGATTCTATTTTCTGTTTGGCCGCATAGTACAATAAGTTACGACTTCTAATCACACAAAGTTCTGAAATTTCATTGCTTTGATATCAAAAATTCAATCTGGATATCCGACGATAAATTCTCATCCCTGTTTGATCACAACAATTACAATTCTGATAAAAAAAAAAAGCATCGAAATTTTGTTTTTAACAGGAAAAAAAGAAAGAAAGCAGGAACCAAAATCGCCAGAAGAAACAGAGAATTCAGGGATCGATGAGGTGAGAGAGATAGAGAGAGTTTAGAGAGAGAGAGAGACTGACTGTGAGTTCAGTTGCAGAGTCGGAAGCTTCGGACAGCATCGTCCCTGTTCTGCTCATCTCTGCTGTGTAGAAATGACTAAGAAAATGAAGGTAATAAACCATTTTGTGACTACACGTGTAATGATTGCTGATGTGGCATACACGCCCGAGGTTTTGTGACGTGGCCTACATGCCGGAGCCGCGATTATTGTGTGCGTCGGTTATATATAACTTACATCTCACGTGTGTAAAATTTGACACGAATGAAAGACTAGCATACGTGTTGAAAGATTGATGACTTGTTTACGCTTTGAAGGAGAAAATATTGTATGTGTCGATTTTACTATTTTCTCTTCTTTTATTACTTCTTTTAACAAACGATATGATAATCTAAAACTCACACTACATTATTTCAAGACTTAATGATGTGAAATTCAAAATTGATAGATAGCATAGATTTTGTACCCCATAATTAGGGGATTAGTGTTACGATGCCACTTGTCATCGTATCAATAAGCCAAGTGTAAGGCTGAGATGCTATAGTTGTTAGATGTTAGCTTACGGAGGAAGCTAGGTAGTTTTGGTATAAGAAAGTGGATTGTAATTAGAAGGGCAGTCATTGTAATAATCTGTTTTGTAATACAAGAAGGTACTAAGCAATTGTGAAGTAAGCGAGGCTTAACATTACCCCCCCCCCCCTTGAAAACTGACTTATTACAACAGAAGAAAGAACAAACAATGAAGGATGAATACAAGGAACTGGGAATGAACAGAACAGCGAACAGGACTTAGAGATTAGCAATTTCTGGAAACTTCGATTTCAAGTCATGATATGGCTCCCAGGTGGCGTCTTCGGGCGTATGATTCTGCCATTGGACTAGGACTTCCGTGATGGCAGCATTTCCCTTCTTCACCAACCTGCGATCAAGAATGGCAATGGGAAGGTCCTATAAAATTCCCTTCTTAGTAATAACTGGAAGTGGCATAGGAGTGCTATGCTGAGAACCCAAATGCTTTTTGAGGCATGAAACATGGAAAACTGGGTGCAGTTTGGAACTGTCAGGAAGCTTCAATTTATAAGCCACGGTTCCCACCTTAGCTAACACCTCGAAGGGTCCATAAAAACGGGGTTGTAATTTGTGAAAAGGAGTGAGAAGCTAAGGACATGTACTGATAAGGCACGAGCCGCAAATAGACAAAATCACCAACCTCAAACCGCCTTTCAGTTCGTTTCTTGTCGAATTGGACCTTCATTCTACACTGAGCTGCTTCCAAATTAGCCTTGAGAAGAGATAACATCATGACCCTTTCCTCTAAACATTGATCCACTGATGCTACCTTTGTAGTACCACTTTCATAAGACTGAACCAGAGGAGAAGCCTGACCATATACTATCTCATAAGGTGTTAATTTGGTGGCAGTGTGATAACTAGTATTGTAGCTCCACTCTGCCCAAGACAGCCAATGTAGCCATTTTTTAGGTTGCAAACTACAAAAACACCGGAGATAAGTCTCAAGACACCTGTTCAACACTTCGGTTTGGCCATCTGTTTGAGGGTGATACCCTGAACTAAAGCAAAGAGCAGATCCTTGTAGAGCAAAAAACTCTTTCCAGAACTTACTCATAAAAATGGGATCCCTATCACTGATAATAGAACTGGGCATACCATGCAACTTAAAAATGTTATCCACGAAAAGCTGTGCAATCATGGATGCCGTGAAAGGATGAGAAAGAGCGAGGAAATGAGCATACTTGGATAACCGATCGACAACAACCCAGACCACTGTTTTCCCTTTGCAAGGAGGAAGCCCCACAATGAAATCCATGGAGATATCAGACCAAACTCTAGATGGAATAGGTAGTGGCTGAAGGAAACCAGCCGGAGACAAGGTTTCATACTTGTGTTGTTGACAAACACTGCAAGAAGCAACTAATTCTCTGATGTCTTTCTTCATTCCTTCCCAATAGAATGAGCGGGAAATTCTTTTATAGGTTTTTAGAAAACCCTCATGGCCTGCCGTTGGGGTGGTATGATGTTCTCCAAAGATTTTGGATTTCCACGAGCTAAAAGGACTGAGTACAATTCGACCCTTGTACTTAAGAAACCCATTATCCACCTGAAACCGGAGATTGCCCAGTGGTGCCTGATCGGAGGTGTCACTGAGAACCTTCCGTGTTTTTTCAATTACCCAAGTGTCTTTCTCAACATGTCTTCTAAGATCATCAATCCACGTGGAATAAGGGTAGGAAATAGCTGCACAAATAATGGAGTCGTCATGGGACGCAGTAGTGGAATCAGTAGTGAAAGGACTTCGGGATAATGCATTAGCAGCTTGGTTGTCACAGCCCTGCTTATACTGAATTTCTGTGAGATCCCACATCGCCCAGGGGAGTGATCCTTATATATATATTCTCATCCCTACCTAGCACGAGGCCTTTTGGGAGCTCACTGGCTTCGGGTTCCGTAGGAACTCCGAAGTTAAGCGAGTAGCGCGCAAGAGCACTCCCATGATGGGTGACCCACAGGGAAATTCTGCTCGCGTGAGTTCCCATAAACAAAACCGTGAGGGCGTGGTCGGGGCCCAAAGCGGACAATATCGTGCTACTGTGGTGGAGCGAGCCCGGGATGTGGTGGACCCTGAGTCGGGATGTGACAATTTGGTATCAGAGCCAATCCCTGGCCGGAAGTGTGCCGACGAGGACGTCGGGCCCCTAAGGGGGTGGATTGTGAGATCCCACATCGCCCAGAGGAGTGATCCTTATATGTATATTCTCATCCCTACCTAGCACGAGGCCTTTTGGGAGCTCACTGGCTTCGGGTTCCGTAGGAACTCCGAAGTTAAGCAAGTAGCGCGCGAGAGCACTCCCATGATGGGTGACCCACTGGGAAATTCTGCTCGCGTGAGTTCCCATAAACAAAACCGTGAGGGCGTGGTCGGGGCCCAAAGCGGACAATATCGTGCTACTGTGGTGGAGCGGGCCCGGGATGTGGTGGACCCTGAGTCGGGATGTGACAATTTCATAATCGAAACCCATGAGTTTAGACACCCATTTTTGCTGGAAAGGTGTGTGAGCTCTTCCTTGTAAGAAGTATTTCAAGTTGTGATGATCTGTGAGAATTATAAAATGGTTGCCCACCAGATACGATTACCATTTGTGAATGGCATGAATGATTGCCAACATCTCTCGTTCATATGCTGACAGAGTTTGATTTCTTGGGCTAAGGGCTTTGCTTGTGAAAGCAATGGGCCTGCCTTCTTGTTGTAATATTGCTCCGATGCCATGTCCCGAGGCATCACTCTCAATAATGAAGGGCTTACTGAAATTGGGCAGAGCTAAAACTTGAGGGGAAAGCATGGCTGCCTTAAGAGTATTAAAGGCATGTGTGGCCTCCTCGGACCAAATAAAGCTGTCCTTCTTGGTTAATGCAGTTAAGGGGCCGATAATTTTGCCAAAATGGGGAATAAATTTTCGGTAGTACCCAGTTAAACCCAAAAAACCCCTCAGTGATTTGACAGAAGTAGGAACAGGCCAATTAGCAATTGAATCCAGCTTGGTAGGATCAGCAGCTACCCCATCTTTAGACACAATATGTCCCAAATATTCAACCTTATTCCTCCCGAAGGCACATTTCGACTTCTTGACAAACAAACTGTGAGACTTCAACAGATCAAAGACGACTCGCAGGTGCTGCAGATGTAATTCCCAAGTAGCACTATATACCAAAATGTCATCAAAAAACACCAAAATGAATTTCCTTAAGAATGGTCTGAAAATGTCATTCATTAAACACTGAAATGTGGCAGGAGCATTGGTTAACCCAAATGGCATGACCAAAAATTCATAATGGCCATCATGTGTTCGAAAAGCTGTCTTCTCTATATCATTAGGGTACATCCTAATTTGATGATAACCAGCTCTTAAATCCAGTTTAGAAAAGAAGTGAGCACCAAACAGTTCATCCAAAAGTTCTTCAATCAAAGGAATTGGAAATTTGTCTTTGATAGTGATGCCATTCAAACCCCGATAATCCATACACATACGCCATGACCCTTCTTTTTTCCTTACTAAGATCACTGGAGATGAATAAGGGCTATTACTTTCCCTAATAAAACCAGCTTGCAACAACTCCTGCACACATTTTTCAATCTCGGTTTTTTGCACTGGACCATATCTATAAGGCCTACTATTTGGCGTTTTGCTCCCTGCTATCAAATGAATTCTATGATCATGCAGCCTATTAGGAGGTAAGGTATTAGGGGTTGCAAATAGTACCTCATATTCCTCCAAAAAAGACTTTTAAGTCCTGTTGTTGCAGCTCAGTGAGATGTTGAGAATTAGTATCCTCCAAGGTTTGCTCCAAAGAATAACAGTGCATGGTAGTAGGTGCCATCTGATAAAGAATTGCTCCCACTGTATTTTCCTGCTGCAAAAGTTTCTGCATTTGCAATGCTGAAATGTCTTCAAGCTGATGTAAAGAAGATCCTGGACTAGTGATGCAGTATGTCTGATACCCTTTTGAGAATTTCATGTAAAGTTTGTCAAAATCCCAGAGAATGGGACCAAGGGTGCGAAGCCACTGGACTCCCAATACAATATCACAACCTCCTAAAGGAATGACATAAAGATCAGTTATACAACTGAAATTCTGAATTTTCACAGTAGTGTGAGCTAATGTCTCCATCTTCCTTATTGCATGCCTCGCCAACCCCAGATCACCATGGAATCGCGAGTGTCGACGTTGGAAACCATGCTCACCGATCTCAAATCTGAGTTCAAGTCCAGCCATGAGATGCTCATGATGCAGCTGCAATCATTGATAGCCAAAGGCGGTTCTTGCGGCGGTGAATCGTCAGAGGCAACACCGCTGAATCCTCAGGTTCCGGAAGGAGTACACGGTGGTCGCCACGATTTGGGTTTTCAGAATCGTTTGCCATTTCTGAAAATGGATTTCCCACGGTTCATGGAAGGCGACGACCCTCTGGGTTGGTCTATAAAGCCAACCATTATTTCGATTTCTTCCACATCGAAGATGCGAGGAAGGTGAAGTTGGCTTCATTCCACATGGAAGGGGAAGCTCTTCAATGGTTTCAATGGGCCAATTGTCTGACCAATTATCCTAATTGGGAGGATTTCACCAAGGTTTTTTGTCAAGAATTCGGACCTTTCGAATTGGAGGACTCGGCTGAAAGTTTGGTCAAGTTACGGCAAACTGGGACACTCCGCGATTACTTGTTGGAATTCCGGCATCTGTCGAATCGTACCAGAGATATCAGTCCTGCCTTGTTGAAATCTTGTTTCATTGGGGGTCTTCGGCCCGAATTGCGTCATGATGTGAAGCTCCTCAAGCCTAAGGATGTGCTGGAAGCTGCGGCTTTCGCTCAACAGATCGATACCAAGCTTACAGATCTCAAGGTGAAAACTTCCTATAAATCTCCTGCACTCCAACCTAATTTTAGATCCCCAGCTTTGCAAAATGTTACTAACCAACCATTGGCTGATACTCGTCCTAAAACTCCTAATGTTCGACGATTGACCCCAGAAGAAGTGGATTATTGTCGAAAGAATGGATTGTGTTTTCACTGTAAAGAGAAATACGTGCGGGGTCATACATGTGAAAAGAAGCAGTTGCTTCTTCTTGATGTTCAAGATTGTGAGGTAGGTGAAGAATGCTTTGAGGAAGTCGAGAATGAAGAACCCGAGATCACTGCTTGCGCTCTTTTTGGTACCCCCTATCCGCCTACAATTAATACTATGAGGGTCAATGGATTTGTTAAGAACTGTCCAGTCACTATCCTCATTGATTCGGGTAGTTCTCATAATTTTGTTGATTTGGGATTAGTTAAAAGACTCAGGGGGCATCTTGATACTGCACATCTTTTCAACGTCAAAATTGCAGACGGTGGACGAGTTGCTACCAAAGGCACATTAGCTCAGACTACTGTGAAAATTCAGAATTTCAGTTGTATAACTGATCTTTATGCCATTCCTTTAGGAGGTTATGATATTGTATTGGGAGTCCAGTGGCTTCGCACCCTTGGTCCCATTCTCTGGGATTTTGACAAACTTTACATGAAATTCTCAAAAGGGTCTCAGACATACTGCATCACTAGTCCAGGATCTTCTTTACATCAGCTTGAAGACATTTCAGCATTGCAAATGCAGAAACTTTTGCAGCAGGAAAATACAGTGGGAGCAATTCTTTATCAGATGGCACCTACTACCATGCGCTGTTATTCTTTGGAGCAAACCTTGGAGGATACTAATTCTCAACATCTCACTGAGCTGCAACAACAGGACTTAAAGTCTTTTTTGGAGGAATATGAGGTACTATTTGCAACCCCTAATACCTTACCTCCTAATAGGCTGCATGATCGTAGAATTCCTTTGATAGCAAGGAGCAAAACGCCAAATAGTAGGCCTTATAGATATGGTCCAGTGCAAAAAACCGAGATTGAAAAATATGTGCAGGAGTTGTTGCAAGCTGGTTTTATTAGGGAAAGTAATAGCCCTTATTCATCTCCAGTGATCTTAGTAAGGAAAAAAGAAGGGTCATGGCGTATGTGTATGTATTATCGGGGTTTGAATGGCATCACTATCAAAGACAAATTTCCAATTCCTTTGATTGAAGAACTTTTGGATGAACTGTTTGGTGCTCACTTCTTTTCTAAACTGGATTTAAGAGCTGGTTATCATCAAATTAGGATGCACCCTAATGATATAGAGAAGACAGCTTTTCGAACACATGATGGCCATTTTGAATTTTTGGTCATGCCATTTGGGTTAACCAATGCTCCTGCCACATTTCAGTGTTTAATGAATGACATTTTCAGACCATTCTTAAGGAAATTCATTTTGGTGTTTTTTGATGACATTTTGGTATATAGTGCTACTTGGGAATTACATCTGCAGCACCTGCGAGTCGTCTTTGATCTGTTGAAGTCTCACAGTTTGTTTGTCAAGAAGTCGAAATGTGCCTTCGGGAGGAATAAGGTTGAATATTTGGGACATATTGTGTCTAAAGATGGGGTAGCTGCTGATCCTACCAAGCTGGATTCACTTGCTAATTGGCCTGTTCCTACTTCTGTCAAATCACTGAGGGGTTTTTTGGGTTTAACTGGGTACTACCGAAAATTTATTCCCCATTTTGGCAAAATTATCGGCCCCTTAACTGCATTAACCAAGAATGACAGCTTTATTTGGTCCGAGGAGGCCACACATGCCTTTAATACTCTTAAGGCAGCCATGCTTTCCCCTCAAGTTTTAGCTCTGCCCAATTTCAGTAAGCCCTTCATTATTAAGAGTGATGCCTCGGGACATGGCATCGGAGCAATATTACAACAAGAAGGCAGGCCCATTGCTTTCACAAGCAAAGCCCTTAGCCCAAGAAATCAAACTCTGTCAGCATATGAACGAGAGATGTTGGCAATCATTCATGCCATTCACAAATGGCAATCGTATCTGGTGGGCAACCATTTTATAATTCTCACAGATCATCACAGCTTGAAATACTTCTTACAAGGAAGAGCTCACACACCTTTCCAGCAAAAATGGGTGTCTAAACTCATGGGTTTCGATTATGAAATTCAGTATAAGCAGGGCTGTGACAACCAAGCTGCTGATGCATTATCCCGAAGTCCTTTCACTACTGATTCCACTACTGCGTCCCATGACGACTCCATTATTTGTGTAGCTATGTCCTACCCTTATTCCACGTGGATTGATGATCTTAGAAGACATGTTGAGAAAGACACTTGGGTAATTGAAAAAACACGGAAGGTTCTCAGTGACACCTCCGATCAGAAACCACTGGGCAATCTCCGGTTTCAGGTGGATAATGGGTTTCTTAAGTACAAGGGTCGAATTGTACTCAGTCCTTTTAGCTCGTGGAAATCCAAAATCTTTGGAGAACATCATACCACCCCAACGGCAGGCCATGAGGGTTTTCTAAAAACCTATAAAAGAATTTCCCGCTCATTCTATTGGGAAGGAATGAAGAAAGACATCAGAGAATTAGTTGCTTCTTGCAGTGTTTGTCAACAACACAAGTATGAAACCTTGTCTCCGGCTGGTTTCCTTCAGCCACTACCTATTCCATCCAGAGTTTGGTCTGATATCTCCATAGATTTCATTGTGGGGCTTCCTCCTTGCAAAGGGAAAACAGTGGTCTGGGTTGTTGTCGATCGGTTATCCAAGTATGCTCATTTCCTCGCTCTCTCTCATCCTTTCACGGCATCCATGATTGCACAGCTTTTCGTGGATAACATTTTTAAGTTGCATGGTATGCCCAGTTCTATTATCAGTGATAGGGATCCCATTTTTATGAGTAAGTTTTGGAAAGAGTTTTTTGCTCTACAAGGATCTGCTCTTTGCTTTAGTTCAGGGTATCACCCTCAAACAGATGGCCAAACCGAAGTGTTGAACAGGTGTCTTGAGACTTATCTCCGGTGTTTTTGTAGTTTGCAACCTAAAAAATGGCTACATTGGCTGTCTTGGGCAGAGTGGAGCTACAATACTAGTTATCACACTGCCACCAAATTAACACCTTATGAGATAGTATATGGTCAGGCTCCTCCTCTGGTTCAGTCTTATGAAAGTGGTACTACAAAGGTAGCATCAGTGGATCAATGTTTACAGGAAAGGGACAGGATGTTATCTCTTCTCAAGGCTAATTTGGAAGCAGCTCAGTGTAGAATGAAGGTCCAATTCGACAAGAAACGAACTGAAAGACGGTTTGAGGTTGGTGATTTTGTCTATTTGCGGCTCGTGCCTTATCAGTACATGTCCTTAGCTTCTCACTCCTTTCACAAATTACAACCCCGTTTTTATGGACCCTTCGAGGTGTTAGCTAAGGTGGGAACCGTGGCTTATAAATTGAAGCTTCCTGACAGTTCCAAAGTGCACCCAGTTTTCCATGTTTCATGCCTCAAAAAGCATTTGGGTTCTCAGCATAGCACTCCTATGCCACTTCCAGTTATTATTGAGAAGGGAATTTTACAGGACCTTCCCATTGCCATTCTTGATCCTTCCCATTGCCATTCTTGATCGCAGGTTGGTGAAGAAGGGAAATGCTGCCATCACGGAAGTCCTAGTCCAATGGCAGAATCATACGCCCGAAGACGCCACCTGGGAGCCATATCATGACTTGAAATCGAAGTTTCCAGAAATTGCTAATCTCTAAGTCCTGTTCGCTGTTCTGTTCATTCCCAGTTCCTTGTATTCATCCTTCATTGTTTGTTCTTTCTTCTGTTGTAATAAGTCAGTTTTCAAGGGGGGGTATTGTTACGATGCCACTTGTCATTGTATCAATAAGCCAAGTGTAAGGCTGAGATGCTATAGTAGTAGATAAGATAGTTGTTAGATGTTAGCTTACGGAGGAAGCTAGGTAGTTTTGGTATAAGAAAGTGGATTGTAATTAGAAGGGCAGTCATTGTAATAATCTGTTTTGTAATACAAGAAGGTACTAAGCAGTTGTGAAGTAAGCGAGGCTTAACAATTAGTGCTTGGCCTACATACTTAGGACTATATCCTCTTCTTTTATTGGTTGGAATTAGGGTTCTCTACCCAATTAGAAACCCTCATACATTTCTCTATTTGGATAAATTCAAGCACTAATGAGAATTCAAAACGGATACAATTTGATGTTTATATTTTCTATGTTCGTCATTGAGCTATAGTTAAAATTATGTCATTACGCTTTCTCTCCAATGCAACTAATTTTAAATTTATAAGAAATAAATTAATTTAAATTCGAATATCGTTTGATTAAAACGAAGACGCTTTGGATAGAATATATAAGATCAACACAACAATCATATATTACATTGTTTTCAACTCTAAAAAATACTCTTTCTCCACCCTCTCTCAGCGAAGAGAGCGCAAGTTTGTTATTTCTACTAGGGTACCTCTCATAAGGAGTGAGACTATATGGAGAGACTTCTACACTTTTGTAAGAAGTGTCGTACGGATGATTTGATCGGTATGTCCCAAAATTCAAGTTTTTCTTCTCAAGTGAACTTCCAAGCCGAAAGTGAATGGATTGGGGTTCCTTTCCACCCAACAATAAGACATTTCCCATTCCTATCAAGTGTGCAAGGAGGGCTTCCAAACTTTTTAGCCACCAAACTAGCTTGGTACCAAGCTGCATTACTTAACTTGATTTCCACCATTCTAAACCTTGCAAAGAAGGCTCTCCACACCTCCATCGTCACGCTTCTCACAACCCTTTCACTCCCCTCCGCCACCACAATGTTTCGTATTCCCTCATGTAACAAACCCTCCATCAGCACTCTGTCCTTCTCCTGCTTCATGCAAGCCTCAAGGCAGTCGAAAAATGCGCTGTAATAAAACAGTGCGTCAATGAATCGGTTCACAAATGACGGCGAGTTGTGGTTGGCCTCAACCTCATTCACCACCATTACACAAGGGGTGAGATTTCTCATCACCCTCATCAGATTTTCCAAGCAACTTGGCCTCGAAATCATTGTCCTTAGTATTAGAGGCGCGTAAACCACCACAGCTTCGTCATCCTCAACATCAAACAATTGGTCCTTGACATCTTCCATGTCTGCCACAATCACTGCCTTGAATTGAAAGGGTAAGTTCAAGGCCTCTGAGACGCTTGCCAGCCTCCTTCCTGTCTCCTCGATCTTCTGCTTGCCCGTCACTCCCACTGCGGTTATTGTAAGGAGCTCAATGGGGCACTCCTCGCGCCCTGCAAGCACTTCCATCAGCCCTGTCCAGTGCACTCCGCTTCTGATTTCGAGATCAATCAAATGAACCTTGCTTTCAAAGGCTACGTTTTCGAGTATTACTTGGATTCCTGGGTTTTGTATTACTGAATAAAAAGGGCTATTTTGGTAGAATGCAAGAAATGTAAGGTTTGTGCTTAGTCCATTACTATAAGTAGACATTTCATTCCCCTTATACATGCTGTTCCCCGTTTTCTTTTCGATCCTCTCGCGAAGCGCCTCGGCGAAATAGAAAACAACCCTCTGGACAGGGTTGACTTTGAAGGAGGCAGCAAATTCGCAACGAAGAAGCAGGCGGTTTGCGCGCTCGAATTGTTGGTAGCCTACCTTCTCTGCTGCAGCTAAAAGGATGTGAGCAAGCTCCACATCTTTCGTTTCTTCTTCAGATAGACCCGAAAGTGCGTAGCCAAACGGGTGCAAAGGCATGAAAAAATCTCCATATCCTTGATTAGAGAATTGCACATACCTTGCTCCGGCAACCCTCATGGTCTCCTCGGTTGACAATTTTTGTTGGATCGAAAACGAGGAGGCTTCAGCTTCATTGCATCTGTTGCTTAATCTGTCTCCCCTCAGATTCTTGAACGCACTGCCGTAGTTGTTTAGGAGCTCCAACACAGCTAAGGAAGACTGATGGGGCATTTGCTTGTTGGTCTCCGCAATGTTTGATTCTCCTATTTGGCTGTACGTGAGCTCATTCGTTGCGTCCTGGATTGGTTGCGTGGATGGGAAGGCAGAGTCAAATTTGAAATTATCCCAATCGGAGTAATTTAACTTGGATGGTTGTTGGTAATGTTGATTTTGTTGTTGGTAGTGGCGGTGGTCGTGATCTTTGGAAACATGAGCTCGTGCTTTCTCGGACTTGCTGCTGGAACGTTGGAGATCATGTTCGGAACAACCTGTATCGAAACTGAAATTATCCAACATCAAATAACTTGCCTTGGATTGTTGTTGATCTTTGGACAAATGAGATAACTTTTCCATCTCTCCCAGCCCTAATTCTTGTATCCCAAACAAATCGTCTGGCTTCCCTTTGGGCTCCTGATCTTCCTTCTCATAATCTTCAAGCTGGGGAGTCAAACCACCACCGCCGCCGTGGACTCCAAAATCAAAGGGTGTGAAGGAGAAGAATGCATTCGCCATGCCGGATTATATATGAACAAACAAATTCACAAAATATATTCTCAGAGCTCAAGTGAACCTCAAGTGAGACAGTAGGATTATTCGGACTCGCATCGATGAATATATCTATATCAGTTTGTATGTTTGGTTGATAACAACGATCACACGAATGAATAATAAAGCACAGTTTAAGGCGAGGAATGCAACCACGATAGTGACATAATTCCGATATTGTCAACAAAGCCAGCAGCCATGAAATGCCAAAAACTTGTCCAAATAAAAACCATTTAATCCTCTATTTGAGCTAAAAATTAAACAAACGTCACTGCTAATTAGTAATTACCATATTTAATCAAAATATTCTGCGCAAAATACATGGTTGATTAAACGATGGGATTAATTAAAGGAAGAAGATGTGGACTGGCTTGGATGAGTACAGAGAGTTAAAAGACAAACTCCAAAACATGAAGATATGTACCATTTAACTTGAGAAGATAACATTTAGCTTTTGACCATATATACAGTACTTCTCGTGGTTTCAACTTAATGCACCAATTTTTTTGTTTTTACATTATAAATGGACCAATAACACGACACTAACTATGTTGATCTTCATTATCTGATTGATAATATATAAATGCACGTCTTGCCAAGAATAATACAATTAAATAATTAAGATACAGTTGTTGTACGTTGGCTATAAAAATAGGGTACAAGTTCATCCAAAGAAAAGAAAAATGAAATTACAATTTTGGAACAGCTACCCAACAATACAAAATTAAGTATGAAGTGAAGAAGAGAAGAGATCTATAGCTCAAATGGTTCAGAAAATTTACTCATGCACCTGAGGTTTTGTGTTCGATATAGTCAATTAATTAATTGGATGAGATTGTGAGATTTAGACCTCGTTGTCTTGACTACCATGATCTTCTCCGCAATCGTTACAAAGTTTGGCTTCTGTCCTTCTACATAACAAAGCCATGGAAAGCCACATAAGACCCTTTACCACCCTAACCATACCAATAGCCACAGTGAGGTAATATAGCCACCAACCAACAAAGTCAGCGACTCCTAAGCCCATTGCCAGCTCTCTTTTAGCTTTAGCCACAACAACCAAAGACTCAACCTCGTCCCTCAACCTCCACCACCACAAACAACCAAAACTGGCAGCTATTGCCACCCTCTCAACCCACTTTTCCTCTCTAGCGCCACCGAAAATCGTGTCATCCACCACCGGCTTCACCACAACCCTACACCAATGAAGCATGGTCTCATGCAACCCTAGGAAAAATATTGCTCTGCTCAACAAACATATTTTGCCATCAACAACACCACCGAAAGTAGCGCGCTCATCTACCTCAGCGGGGATGCTACCTTTGATTCCCAAACCGACGCAGACTTGCAATGTGCACAGGAATATCCAAGCAGTTTTCAAACGGGGACGGAAAATGGGACTCGGGAACTCGGTTATGATGGTGATATTTCCTGTTATGCAGTGGATAAAGGCGGCTATGGTGACGATGGAAACAAGAAGATAGAGAAAAGAAGGGGTAGCATAGAGGAAGAGATAGAAGATGCATGATGAATCGTGGTTGGAGGGCTCCGGAGGAGGAATGATGAGAGTGGGGAAGCTTAAGCTTAAGAGACAGTTGGCGCAAGATAGCCTGGATAGGAGGAGGAATGAGAGGGGAAGCAATAAACTGAGGAGGGTGAGTGTGAGAATATGGAAAGGTTGTTTTGGGAAGATAGTCGAATTGATCAAGAGCTTCTTAGCACTTTGTTCAGAATTGTACTGCCGACCCATTTTTTGTTGTAAACCCTAAATTAAACCGATCGATCGATCTTTTTTCTTGTCTAGAAAATGATGAATATAATGTGAAAGGCTTAGGGTCAAGCTATATACCTGATAAATTGATCACAATTATCAGTTGCCAGCAAGAATATATAGTGGTCACCACGCTCAAGTATAGTTGACTTCTAGACATGGTCTTATACAAGCCCACCTTCCTAATAATTGCTTGAATATGAATATATATATAGGGAACTGTTATTAACTCTTCAAAAATCTTATTCTACATTCCTCATAAGTGTATTTTTCTTTCTAATTATAGAAAGTTTGGAGTGCCAAATGAGATTTTTGGAGTGCTAATAACAATTCCCTATCTATCTATCTATATATATATATATATATATCATTAATGCTAATTAAGAAAACTTTCAAAGTGAGACTCTTCAAGGATTCTTTATCACCTCACAGTTAAACATAAGTTTCCGCGTCAATATTATAACATATTGTGTCAAAAACATAAGGTGGCTGAAAGTTCACGGAGAGTTCCACCTTTGAGAAAGCTCAAAGTCTTCTTAGCATTTCTCATATATTTTATATATATATATATATAATATATGAGAAAACTTATTGCCATATATATGCTAATTAGTCTATATACAATATATAGTTCGTTGGACCAGTTCAGACTTGAGGACTTTTCTAGTATACGCAGATATATATAAGTTTTTCTCCTCAACTGAATTTCCAAGCAGAAAGCGAATGTATTGGGGTTCCCTTCCACCCAACAGTGAGACATTTCCCATTCATATCAAGCGTGCAAGGAGGGCTTCCAAACTTTTTAGCCACCAAACTAGCTTGGAACAAAGCTGCATTACTTAAGTTGATTTCCACCATTCTAAACCTTGCAAAGAAGGCTCTCCACACCTCCATCTTCACGCTTCTTGCAACCCTTTCACTCCCCTCCGCCACCACAATGTTTCGTATTCCCTCATGGAACAGCCCCTCTATCAGCACTCTGTTCTTCTCCTGTTTCATGCAAGTCTCAAGGCAGTCGAAAAATGCACTGTAATAAAACAGCGCATCGATGAATCGGTTCACAAATGACGGTGAATTGTGGTTGGCCTCCACCTCAATCACCACCATTACACAAGGGGTGAGAGTTCTCATCACCCTCATCAGATTTTCCAAGCAACTTGGCCTCGAAATCATTGTCCTCAGTATTAAAGGCGCGTAAACCACCACAGCTTCGTCATCCTCAACATCAAACAACTGGTCCTTGACATCTTCCATGTCTGCCACAATCACTGCCTTGAATTGAAAGGGTAAGTTCAAGGCCTTTGCGACGCTTGCCAGCCTCCTTCCGGTCTCCTCGATCTTCTGCTTGCTTGTCACTCCCACTGCGGTTATTGTAAGGAGCTCAATGTGGCACTCCTCGCGCTCTGCAAGCACTTCCATCAGCCCTGTCCATTGCACTCCGCTTCTGATTTCGAGATCAATCAAATGAACCTTGCTTTCCAAGGCAACGTTTTCAAGTATTACTTGGATTGCTGGGAGCTGCATTACTGGAATAAAAGGGATATCTTGGCAGCATGCAATAAATGGAAGGTTTGTGCCTTGTCCAAGACTATGCGTAGACATCTGATTCCCCCTATACATGATGTTCCCCGTTTCCTTTTTTATTCTCTCGCGAAGCGCCTCGGTGAAATAGAAAACAACCCTCTGAACACCGTTGACCATGACGGAGGCATCATCTTCGCAATGAAGAAGCAGGCGGTTTGCGAGCTCGAATTGTTGGTAGCCTACCTTCTCTGCTGCAGCTAAAAGGATGTGAGCAAGCTCCACATCTTTCGTTTCTTCTTCAGATAGACCCGAAAGCGCATATCCAAACGGGTGCAAAGGCATGAAAAAATCGCCATATCCTTGATTATAGAATTGCACATACCTTGCTCCGGCAACCCTCATGATCTCCTCAGTTGACAGTTTTTGTTGGATCGAATATGAGGAGGCTTCAGCTTCATTGCATCTGTTGCTTAATCTGTCTCCCCTCAGCTTCTTGAACGCACTGCCGTAGTTGTTTAGGAGATCCAACGCTGCTAAGGAAGACTGATGGGGCATTTGCTTGTTGGTTTCCGCAATGTCTGATCCTCCGATTTGGTTGTAGATGAGCTGATTCACCGCATCCTGGATCGGTTGCGTGGATGGGAAGGAAGGGTCAAAGGTGAAATTATCCAAATCAGAGTAATTTGACTTGGATTGTTGTTGGTTATGTTGGTTTTGTTGTTGGTAGTGGCGGTGGTCGTGATCTTTGGAAACATGAGCTCGTCCTTTCTCGGACTTGCTGTTGGATCGTTGGAGATCATATTCGGAATAAACTGTATCGAAACTGAAATTATCCATCATCAAATAACTTGCCTTGGATTGTTGTTGATCTTTGGACAAATGAGATAATTTTTCCCTCTCTCCCAACCCTAATTCTTGTATCCCAAACAAATGGTCTGGCTTCCCTTTGAACTCCCGATCTTCCTTCTCATAATCTTCAAGCTGGGGAGTCAAACCACCACCGCCGCCGAGGACTCCAAAATCAAAGGGTGTGAAGGGGAAGAATGCATTCGCCATGTCGGATAAGGGTACATGAACAAACAAATTCACCAAATATATTCTCAGAGCTTAAGAGAACCTGACAATAGTATTATTCGGATTTGTATCGATGAATATATCAATATCAATTTGTATGTTTGGTTGATAACAACGATCACAGGCATGGGTACTAAAGCACATTTTAAGGCGAGGAATGCAACCATGACAGTGACATAATTCCGATATATTCAACAAAGGCAGCAGCCATGAAATGCCAAAAACCTGCATTTAACCCTCAATTTGAGCTAAAAGTTAAACAAATGTCACTGCCAATCACCATATTTAACAAAAATATTCTGCGCAAGATTACAAGGTTGTTAAACGAAGGGATTTAATTAAAGGAAGAAGATGTGGACTCGCTTGGATGAGTACGGAGAGTTAAAAGACAAAACTCAGGAACATGACAAATAAAAGGGTTGGATAGGAAAGTAAAAAAACTAAAGGAGAAATTAGGTTCTCATCCTTCCTTTTACTACTCCATTGATTAAAATCCTATTCATTTTCAATTTTTTATCAAGGTCCTTGGATATTAATAACATCATTAATTATTTCAATAATAAAATATTTTTTTATTTCTAAATATATTCATTTAATGTTTAAAATGTTACAATTAGTATATTTATATTTATGAATAAATTTTTTATCATATATTTTTAGTTTTAGTTTGTACCCATTTTTAATTTGTAATTCTTTTTTAATTTGTACCAATTTTCTTTTCAGTTTTAATTTGTACCCATATATTAATTTCTTTTTGTGCCTATATTTTTTAAAGTTTATTTGTATTTGTACCCATATATTTTTTTTGTACTTTTTTTTTGCTAAATGTACCCATGCTAATTATATATATGTACCTATTCATGTAAAACATTTTAATCTTAAAATGTATTCATTCTTAAATATACCAATTTGTTATATATAAAATGTACCATTTTTTTTATATATAATCTATTCAATTTTTTTCTACTCCATTTTTAAACTTATATGGGTACATTCTTTTTTCTTTGATTTAAAAATGTATCCATGTCAAGTTTAATCAAAGAAGTTTACTAATGTTATTAAACCTAATATCTTCTCTTTTTTTGTGATTTTGAAGAATGTACCCCTATTTTGATACAATAATTTTTTTGGTTAATTTTGATGAATGTACCCATGTTTATATATTTATACACACACACACACACAATAGTATATTTATATTTTAATATTTTTAATCCCACAAATTATGATTTTTTATTTAAAATCTCATTTATATAAACAACTAAAATTTCTAATTTTTAATTTAAAAAATATAGTAACGTACATAGAAATAAATTATCACATTAATTTCAGGGACCTCGATCAAAAATTAAAAACCAACAAGGTTTTAATCAAAGAATATTCATAGCTAAGGATCGCATCCAAAGTCTCCCAAAACTAAAAGCAGCAACGTATTATTAGATTACCGTCTGTAGTTTTTTCAACTGAAGAAGATTACTATAGATTTTGATCCTTTTTAATCCAGCATTTTCGGTAATATCATGGAATTGGAAATTCGGAAGAATTTTTTTTTAACTCTAATTAGGTCAATTGATCTTGCATTAGCTGTGATTGATTATGTATATTTACAGAAGGTGATCAGTAACGACAGAAAAACACCTGCTGGCACAGGGTTATACCTATGGTGTTTATCTCACTGCTCATGTGATATAACTTACGTGAGAAGTGAGATAACATATTTCGTGCCAACCAGGTAAGCTCCACAACGGAAGAATTTTAACTCTTTGGTTAATATTGTACAATACTTCTTGCTCAAGTTATGATCTGTGAAATCAGAGGGACACCACCTTGCAATGAGCTGTGTTAAGATTGGTGTATATATATATATATCAATCTGTCGCTGTATTTGTACTTAAGAAGATACCATTTTACTTGATCATAGTACTTCTTATATTCTCAACTTAATGCACCAATTTTTTGTTGTTACATTGTAAAGGAACCAATACAAAGTTACCAACAATGTTGATCTTCATTATCAGCTGATTTGATAATATATAAACGCACATCTTGCCAAGAATAATACAATTAAATAATTATGATACAGTTGTTGTACGTTGGCTTTAAAAATAGAGTACAAGTTCATCCAAAGAAAAAAAAAATTAAATTAAATTTTGGAACAGCTACCCAACAATACAAAATGAAGTATGAAATGAATAAGATAAGGGATCTATAGCTCAGATGGTTCAAAACATTTATTCTTGCACCCAAAGTTTTGTGTTCAATAATCAATTAATCGGATGAGGTTATAAGATTTAATCCTTTTCGTCTTGACGACAATGATCTTCTCTGCAAATCGTTACAAAGTTTGGCTTCTGTCCTTCTACATAACAAAACCATGGAAAGCCACACAAGACCCTTTACCACCCTAACCATACCAATAGTCACAGTGAGGTAATACAGCCACCAACCAACAAAGTCAGCCACTTCTGAGCCCATTGCCAGCTCTCTTTTGGCTTTAGCCACAACAACCAAAGACTCAACGTCATCCCTCAACCTCCACCACCACAAACAACCAAAGCTGGCAGCTATTGCCACCCTCTCAACCCACTTTTCCTCTCTAGCGCCACCTAAAACCGTGTCATCCACCACTGGCTTCACCACAACCCTACACCAATGAACTTCCAGTGTAGCTAGTTTATTGCCATATATATGCTAATTAAAAATAACAAAATTTTATTTTTAATCATGGTGGTAGAAGATGCCTTTTTTTATTTTATTTTAATTACACTGCCTTCTTTATGCATCAATGATCATCCATTTACGGCCAAGCAGACTTTTGCAATAGAAAATACTTGCTTGTGTATTTAGCCTTGTTAATTTGGAGGATTAAAATTATGATCGATTGGTCTCTCTTTTCTAATCAAGTTTTAATTAATATTGGTGATCGTAATTAGTTACAGCAGTCGTGCATGCTGATTCTTTTCATTGCATGTCCCCTGATTGGTGATCAAGTAATAATAATCTTTGCCTCAACAGTCGGTCAACCAACAACATTTTCAAGTTGATATATAAAAATTTAAGCTCAAAAACATGCTGCTGCTATAACATTATAAATAAATATGCTCAAGTACTCGACAGTTAATATATTCTGGTAAAATCATAATATTAAGGTCGATCCTTAATTAAGTGGCCCAGACACAAGGCATGCTGTTAGTCTATATACAATATATAGTTGGTTGGACCAGTTCAAACTTGAGGACTTTTCTAGTATACGCCGATGCCTAATTGCCTATAGCTGTTTTGGATCATTGATTAATTGTTTGATCTTTGGCTACACATTCGGTGACCCCTTCATCCGTTGCATGTTATACACTAATCAAAGCTTAAAAACATAATTTGGCTTCCATTGGCAGCTTCTCCAAATTATTATCGTGCCATAATCTAAAGCACACGAGGGATCGTCCTGTTTCAGTTTGTTTGTGCACATCTGGGAAGGGGCAACCCTGTGATCTCAGTTTCCACTTTAGAATAGTTTCTGCAAATGGGCACGCTCGCTCACTCACTCCCTCCAATAACCACCATGGCATCAGTAAAGTAAATGATTGAGAGGAGGAAGCACTGCAGGCCCTCCATTATATATACCTGAATTGGGGTCACTCGTGGGATCTGACTTGTCCTGTCCCATCACAATTATATTCACGTAGGAAAGAAAAGTGTTATAAGTACTTGAAAACAAACAAAAAAAAAAACAAAAAAATTGAACGCCGTTGCCGGGGATCGAACCCGGGTCACCCGCGTGACAGGCGGGAATACTTACCACTATACTACAACGACTTCGTTGTTACAATCGCCCACTTTTTTATTATTATTATGTTGAGCTATTTTCACGTTTTGGCTTTCGGATATTTGGCTACTTCGTCCAAAACTGGGTCGTCGTGTGCACTTCACCCTAAACCCTAAATGCACGAGTGACTTGTTAACCCTAAAAACCCTAAACTGAGAGGCTTCCAAGCTCCAGCCATGTCAGGCTTCCCACTGGAGTTAATCTTTGAAATCCTTTTACGGCTCCCCCTGAGGATTTGCTACGATGTTTGTGCGTCTCCAAAGCTTGGAATGCTATCATTCTTGACCAGCACTTCATCAAATCCCATCTTCAACGCTCCATTGAAACCAACTCTCTTCTTGCACTCTTTTATTCACGGAATTTGGTTGGACGAAAAAACCCGTTGAATATTTACTCATCGCCATTTTACGACAACGATACCACCAACAGTAGAGACGTGAAAATTGAGCACCCTCTGAAAAATCCAGAAAGGTGTACTTTGATTTGGGCTATGCCAATGGTCTGGTTTGCATTTATAACTATTACGCTATGCGTATTTGCTTTGTGGAACCCGTCCATTCAAAGTTCAAGATGCTTCCTCTCACACAGCCGCCGTCATCAAAATTCACAGTGAAACATCACTATGGATTCGGGTACGATTCAGTTAACGATGACTATAAAATCCTGAGAACTGTAGAGTTTTTGGGTAATAGTTCAGATTGTGTTTATGAAGTCAGTGTTCATAGCCTAAAATCCAACTCATGGAAGAGTATTCAAAGCATGTCTTGGAATGGTTTTTCAATGCATTTGACTCGGATCGTGTTTTTCAATGCTCTAGGTTGGCTGATGCATAACAAATCAGATACACAAAGCAAAATATAATTAGGCTTATTGATCTATGTTATGAATTGTTTTATTTTTGTGGCGACTCTATTAGTTATTTTTTTCAGTAGCAGACTTGTTCTCAGCTTGTCTAATTTTTATTCACCTCTCATTTGGTAGTGCATGTCTTAATATTTTGTCGTGATAGTCTCCTGGGTTTAGCACATATTTTCGAACTTTTGTGTGCAAAACATAGAAATTGATTGTTGCACTCGGAATGCAATAAGTTGTTTCAGCTTGGTTGGATGGATTTTTAGCAAAGAATGGAATTAATTTTGGATTTTCATCTTGGTACATCTTTTGTCCTCTCTAGTGTATTTCAACTTTGGGTTGCTTGAGTGTGCAGAGTTAGACGAGAGGATTTGCCCTCGATATCTAGAACGAAATCATAAAATATGCACCTTATTTTTCATGCCTCTCAAACCTCAACTCTTTGAAACGAGATAATGTCAATGATCCATCACACCAATAATAGAGTATCGGAGGGGATAATACCAATACCTCCATAAAAAATTGGTTACATACAATTGCCTCTACAATTTCTCAATTTGTTCGGCCTAATATGTTTTACGAGCTACTCTTATTTAAGAGGGAGAAGTTAGAACTTGGTTTAAGTCGCTGTCAATTAACCTAATACACATTTTTGAATTATCCGTGGATATTGGATGTTAGATTACTTGTCACATATAATTTCCAAATCCATCCGCTGTATTTCTACTGCATTAAAAGGTGCATGGGGTCAACATGTTCATGCTGGCCATGGAAAATATCCTTTTGCATGGCTCTAATGGGTGCGGCTATATATAATATTGGATATGTGGTGGGGTGGGGTATACTAATAGAAAGAAAGAGAGAGGGAGGTGGGGTTGGTGATACGTGCAGTGCATCTGGTAAGTGTTCATAACTTTATATTAAATGAGTGAAAAGAAAGAGAGAAGGCAACTTGGAGGGGTTTTTGTCATCTCTTAGCTTATCCTCCTCCTTTGCTTTTCCTTTCCTCTCTCTCTTCTCTTTCTATCTCTCAACCTACTGGACAACTCTTCTGTCTCATCTTGGTCCATTTCTTCCTCCTTTCGTGGTGTCATTTGCTTCTGCAACTTCCTTCCCTCCCTCCCCGGAAAAAAAAAAAAAGAAGATAGAACATCACCAAGGGGAGGAGCATGGATGAAACCCTCTCTCCAGAACCAGATTCAGATGTTTCAAAGGAGCTCAGGCCAGAAACTCAGTCATCCAAAAGAAGGTATATACATATCCACCTAAATCAAACAAGAAACGATGTACTGAAACAAGGAGAGAAGTGCAGAAGGAGAAACTGGGAGCGTAAAAATCACTGGCTTTAAATTTCATCTAAAACTTACTTAAGTATTTTCATTTTTTAACACATGTATGTTCTTGTATTGTTGTAGGAGGTTGGCTCATGACAAGACTGTTGTGACAGTGAAGATAGAAGCTAATGTTGGGAAGCTAAAGAATGAAGGGCCGCCTTCTGATCTTTGGTCATGGAGGAAATATGGCCAAAAACCCATCAAAGGATCTCCTTATCCAAGGTTTTATATTTTTCTCTTTGGCTCATGATCAATTGTTCTCACATTTTATTTTTTAATTTCTTTAGTTAAATTTGAAGTCCCCATAGGAAAAGTGAATTTATTATAGGAAGTTATTTCAAACTCCCTTGTTATTTTCCGACATGTCAGAGGAAGATCAATGACAAAAAATTAGCAGAGTGCAAAAGGAGGAAAAGGGGTTTAAAAACCAGTACCCTTGATTATTTGTACTCATGCATGTTGTCATCTATGATCATATTTTATCAAGAATTTGCAAGCTTTGGTTGGCACATGGTGGGATTTCAAAGTTAGTACAATGTTTCAGTTTTGTTGGTATTTTTGTTGATGGTTGCTCCAAGACTGACCGAGCAACCACCCGATGATGCAGGGGATACTACCGTTGCAGTACATCGAAAGGTTGCTCGGCAAAAAAACAAGTGGAGAGAAGCAACACTGATGCTTCAGTACTCATGATCACGTACACTGGTAGCCACAATCATTCAGGTCCTCCTGATGTGAATGTGATCTCCACCACCCAACAAGAACATGATCAAAAGCAAGAACAAGAACAGGAACAGGAACAGGAACAGGAACAAGAACAAGAACAGGAACAGGAACAAGAACAAGAACAGGATCAAAAGCAAGAACGAGAACAAGAACATCGGAAATTGGAAGAACACTTCCACTACATCGAGTCCCCACTCAGATCTTCCCAGGAAGAAGAACACATTTTTATTGCTCACGACACGAGTTTTGGGTTCCTGTTGGATGAAAAGCAAGAGCCACCGTCACTATCATATTCTCAACTGATGAGCTTCTCAACACCCAAATTATCAGAAGAAAACAATGACTTCTTTGATGAGCTTGAAGAACTGCCAACATTTTCATCCTTCCCAAGCTTCATGAGGAGGACTAACAATCTTTCCTTTGGAATTGAAAGGATTCCCTTTGTCCCTTCTTGATCCATGTGAAAATTCTAAGTGTTTGGTTTTTAGAACAATGTACCTAAAATATATGTCGTCATCTTGTTCTTGTTCATCCCACACAGCCCACTACCAGCGGTTGTTTCTTGTTGGCATCTTTTACATTTTTTTTTTTATATATATTTTTGGGTTCACAAAATCAGAAAGTTGGATCACTTTGTCATCGCTCATGACCCATGAGCAGAAAGTTAACAAGTGGGGGTGGGGAGTGGGTGGTGGTAGGTTCTTCAACACTATCATTCTAATACACACATACACAGTCGAAAAGAATTTGCATGCATTTGGAGTGTCACGGTGGAATGATATTTCAATCACTTACGCATTGTCACGTGTGAAAGTCGAAACACATGCATATCGTGAGTTAGAAAATGACTTTCATGGTATACACTTGGATTGCCATAATAACGATATCTCATTCAATTACAGAGTCTCATGCAAAAAAATAAAACACATGACGCTACTTAATCAACATGGGAACCACCATCGTGGCAATTACCTGGAATGCCCCCAGTGACGATCGCTATCTAAGTCAATCACACACTTCATGCAGGAAAATCAAAACACACAACAATACGTGATTATGTCGGTATAGTTAAATTTCTCTCTCCACACATTAACGGGCTATTTATAAGTTAATCAAAGATGGCACGAGGTGCACAACAGCACAAGTGTTCATCCGACATCTTTTGGGGATGAGGTGGTGTTGGGTGTTTCTCTTTTTCGTCCGTCCTGCTTTTTCAGAAAGTTTGTGGGTGGTTGATTTGGTTAATATAATAGTTTCGAATTCTCTTTTCACTTGCCATGTATGTCATTCAAGCTTTCAAGATGCCAATCATCATTTGTGGTTTTTATCCGACCAAAAAAAATCCATTTGGCGTTTCTAAATATGATTAATCATTATCCTTTTTTTCACCACTCAAATTTAACAAGTTGACCACTGCCGTAAAACAAGATAGGAAGAATTCTTGTATCCGACAGCCGAAGCTAGAGAGTATCAAACCCACAGACAAAGGAGTGCAACCTTTGCTCTGGGGTTTGTATCCCATGAGGCCTAGTGGTAGGGCTCATTTCATTGTGAGCTTGTCCGACAGTCCAACCGATCCTAGCACAAGAATTTCTGGAGATGTAATGAGGAAGTTCAAATTGACAACGTACGAGTATGACTACGAAAACCCAAATTAATCGAAATTTCTATTCTTTCATGATTCAATGATTAGTTCAGAGAAAATCAACAGCAATACTATTGTCTCTCTACGCTGATTGACGGATATTAACATCACTCAGCATTAAAAATGAACCCCCGTAAATATCACTCTCCCTACCATCCAACTCTACAACATATCCATGTCGTTGCTCGCAACAAACTAAGTTCGGACACTAGATTCCCCTTTAACTGTCCGCAACAGTCTGCTCAGCAGGTTCATCTCCACTCGCTGTTGCGGCTGCCAAAGGTTGGAAAGCTTTGAGAGGATTCGATATAACACCATCTATAAGCCCGTATTCTTGGGCTTCCTTCGCACTCATGAAGAAATCGCGATCTGTGTCTTGGTTGATCTTTTCAAGACTTTGACCAGTGTGGTACGAGAGATAGCCATTCAAGTTTGCCTTATGGTGTAGCATCTCATTTGCCTGCACAGCATGTCAACTATTTAGAGATTTAATCGTGGGTTTAAAACAAGGCGCACCAACCCCTTCAAGAAAATAGTAGACCAAAAGCCTTCAACAAATCTTTAAAATCTAATCTTTCCTAATGGCGGGTTAAAATTTTCAAGACATCGAGAGTTCTACTTTAATATATAAAGGTTTTAGTACCAAAATAGACAGGCATGATGACAAGTAATAAAACATTAACCAAGATGTGATTGCTAAAGTAACATGAGGTCCCGCTATAATATAAGGAGAGAGGTTTGTCCTTTTTGGCGTTCGGTTGACACAGAGAGAGGTTTCAAAACAGGAAACAATTAACATACCTGAATATCGATGTCAGTTTGCCCACCTTGAGCTCCACCAAGAGGCTGATGGATCATTATCCTCGAATTTGGCAAGCTGTATCTTTTTCCTTCAGTGAATTAATGCAGCAAAAAGGAAAAATACTTGGCAAACTTTAGGACACAAAACCACAAATTACACAAACCACAGGTCTACAGGAATTGCTTACCTTTGGTACCAGCGCTAAGCAGGAAAGCTCCCATACTGTTTATTTAAAAGCAAATACATATATCAATTACTGGGGCGTGGTAACAGACATTTTCTTTTGGATGCTAACATTAGCAACAACCAACAAGTAAGAAATCTTGCCATCAATAAACCGCTCAAATTCTGAATATGTTGCTGATATTAAGAAATTACATACTTATAAGCATTAACAAATGATATCTTTTCAAAAACTAAAGATTAAATCTGCCTCAGCATCTCCACTCATACAACCAAAAGAATAATGAATAAAACAACCCTCATTTTTTCTAATATAAAAAATTGTGTTTAGAATTTCATCCCGAAAGCTACTATCTGTATCAATAAAGCTAACACTAGACCTGTACTGACACACACTTAAAAGATTCATAAGTAGTAACAGGGGAAGAGATGAGTATATTATAGAGGCATCTACCTAGCAGCAAGTCCAACGCAAACAGTGGAGACATCAGGTCGGATATGCCTCATTGTGTCAAAAACGGCCATACCTAAGCAGATAAAGAGCTAGTTATTCAAGTAAATTATAACAATTGTCTTATGAACAAGAACCGTTAACAGAGCCAGACAAGTTCGAAAGACAGATCGTACCAGCAGTAACAGATCCTCCTGGTGAATTTACATACATGACAATATCCTGTTCAGAAATCAGAAGAGACTAACTGATCAATCAATTGAAAAATACTTTACAATTCCAAAAATCACTGCAAGAAACATGCAATAGAGAGAGAGAGAGAGAGAGAGAGAGAGAGAGAGAGAGGGGAACTATAAGTCCATAAACGAAGAGCAGAAATAGAATAGTACAGACTTTCTGAGGATCAACAGCATCAAGGTAAAGAAGTTGAGCAACAATTATGTTTGCCATATCATCATCAACAGCTCCCCCACAACGTATTATTCTCTGACAGTCATATAAACAAGAAAAGCATTAATTATAAGAAACTAAAAAGCGATGCAAAACTCACCAAATTTAACAGGAAGAAAAACACAAATAGTTACTCCTTACATATTGGAAAAGCTGACTAATAACGCTTTGAAAGCGCTCTTGCACCATGGGGGGTGGCCCCTGTCCCTGTGCATATGAAGGGAAGTATGGCGAAGATGGAACTTGGACATCCTCCCTACAACATCAAATTCATAGTGACATAAACAACTGAAAAATATGCAAAAAATTTGGTATCCGAGTAAATATTATTCACGCAGGCACTAATCAACACTGAACCCACCTTATTGACCAAATTCCTTGACGGGAGTTCCTTTCCGCCGGTGTCCAAAATTCACCAGAGTAGATAGCTTTCACTGGAGAACTCCTTTTGCTGCTCCCAACTAAATTTTTCAAATTCCTGCAAAACTTCCACATGGAAAAAGCTTTCCTTTATGGTAACATTCGCCAAAATTTCCAAATTAATTTCTGCGAACAAAGCAGAGAATTCTAAGGAACTGGGTTTAGCAGAAATTCAAAATCTTTGAATCCCATATGTTTGCTAATTCTATGCATAAACCATCCAGCGAGCCTAAGTTGAACAAGTCACACACAAATATAAATCATAGTATTACTTCCGATTATCCCCACCAAATTTCTCACCAATTACCTAAGGTTTCTGGGTTTTCCTTCCTCTATTTTTCGAATTACAGAACATGTAATTTCTTACCTTAGCCAATCCAAGTAGTTCTACCAAGGTAAAAATAATTGAAATAGAGAGATTAAATTTGAATAGAAATGACCTTGAAGCAAAGCGGTGGAAGGGGAGAGAAAGGGTCTGCGGTTGGGGAGAAGAGCTAGGGTTTGGGGCGAAGACGAGGGAGTTGAATCTGAGAGCGGAGGCGGAGGTGGAAACGGAGGTCTGCGCCATTTCCGTGCTGCTCGGAGTGTAAATTATTGGGGAAGAAATGAAGAAGTTGAATTGTTTGGCGCCTTATCTGCAAAAGACAAAGAAATGAGGCTCACACGGCGGCGGTATGCAGGAGGAGTGGTGTGTTGGAGCAAGCAACACCTTACCACCTTCCATTCTGTGATTATCTTCCACCCGATTCTTCATTTTGTTGGGCCTACTTCTCCTTCAAAGCCCAAATATCATGGGCCCATTTAGATGTAGCTCATACAGTCATACTCGTAGTTTGGACTTTGGAATTCAGGGACGAAAATGCTGCAACTTGGGCACAAAAGCATTTAAGATTTCATGTTTGAATTTGGTCTAACTTTTTTTATATTTTAAACTAGTTTAATTTTTTTTTTTTTTTCGAGCTACTCATAATCACTTATGTTTGAAGTGCTTTTATTATGATTTTATAAACATCTATATTTTATTAAAGGACTTGGATTCTCGTCCCTTTTATTTCTCTTCTCTCACATCTCCTCCTTTTAATTTGGACCGTTCAAAAGAAATTTGCTGGCTTAAAGTTGTGTCACATATTTAATGAGCTTCATTTTATTTATTTATTATTGCTTTTTTCAACAATTCTTTGTCTTCTCCACTCATGTCCACACCACCATTTATCCTCTTCCTACACGTCATTCATGGTTAGCTCCTCAGGTCGATCTTGTCGTCGTAGCAGAACTTGACATGTATCTCGAAGATCTCAAAGCTTGCAGTGATTCTTGAATTATGTCGTTCTTTTCATCAATTTGTTCAACAACTCTCACATACGTTACACAAGAAGGAGAGAATGAGAGATGAGAAATAGAAAGAGAGAACTCTCCTCCTTTATTAAAAGTCCAAGCGCTAAGGAAAAGTACTTGGAAGTCTTTCCGAAAGACTTCCGAAAAGCATAAACAGATCCTCCTCCAGAAAGTGTTTATACGACGCATAAACATTTTTAGAATTTGCAGCCAAATGTAGTTACAATGTCCAGGAACTTTTAAATTGCATCTCAGAAAACCTTCTTAAAATATTGCTCAAGACGCGGTCTGCAGTCAATTTGCCATGGCCTGGATTGGAAGATTTGAAGATTACAAGGATTGTATGAACCAGCTGAAGTATGTAACTGTAACTTTCCCAAAGCTCACCAAAATGCTCAAGTGGAAGTGCAAATGCAAAATACCATTGAATGGAAGGGGATTATTTTATATATTGCGACGGATAAACAATCTGCACTTGTATAAACATCTCTACTCTTGACTTAAAAATGTTCTCCCACAAATCCCCTAAATATGTACTTATTAGCTATCAACTACACTCTGTAGAATCATCAGCATCCCCACCAATGCGAAAAGATGCCGTTGAAAAGAATGGAATGTTGCTTCGCTCTGCTAGACGCTACTTCAAGGCTAGTCCAAGATTGTTTCCGACATTAGCATGTAGCTCCCACCGCTGTCTTTTCCTGGATTGCCTTGTAGCACTTAAGACTGCAAAGAGGAAGATGTGACTTAGAATCCCTATACTTGTATGGATTGGCACACGATGGACCCACGCAATTCTCACGCAGAGTTGGATAGCTGAATTTCCATACCACAAGATGTTTAGACACTATCAGGAAACAAGCATAGATATAGGGTAAAATTTGCAAGAAAAGTAACTACCTGCAGGGTTTTGGGTCAAATAAACTGGGGAGACCCATATCATTGGAGAATGTAACTACAGTACCCGCTGGGCCCATCACTGTTCTGATGGTGTTTGGCGGAAGTGTCAAGGCGTTAGCAGCCCTCTCCTGCATAAATTACAACGAGTGCTAAGCCCGAACTGCTAGCATTTTACGGAGACAGAGAAAGAGGGAGGGAGGGAGATCATCAAATAGGTTTCAATACCTGTGCAATTTCTTCTTGTCGCTTCTTTATCTTGTCTTCCCGCTTCTTCCTGCTGGAATCTTGACCAAGAATTTTTCTAATAGCCTCAGCCTACATAATTCAATAACAATAAATAACTAATAAATAAGTCCGATTTCCACGTCTAGAGCTCCGAAGAAACTAATGGACAAGATGAAAATAAAAGGCAAATAACAAACATACCTCTGATTCCCTAGCAGCCTTCTCAACCTGCATCCTTCGTCTCTGAGCAGCCTCAGCTTTCTTCAGTTGCTGCTCCACATCTGTAAGTTTCTCCTTTTGCTCTGTGGTCAACCAAAACAATAACGTGTAAATATTACAATTAACTACAGTAATTCAAATTACACCAAATTATGGCGGAAAAGCTCACTTCTAGATGGTGCAGGTGGTAATCCGTTTGGAAACTCAATTAAGCATGAACCAGGGGTGGCATCTTTGCTTGACTGAAGGGTCCTTTGACGAGTTGTGAGAGTCACTTCCTTCTTACCATCCACCAAAGAGTCAACAGCTTCCTTCTTCTGTTTCTTTTTACCTTCAAGCTCACCATCAGATAATGAACCTTGTTCTTCCTCATAATCAGTGTCGCCAGATACTCTATCAGTTCTCGACTTCCTTTTAAGGTCTTTATCCAACCTTGATGCACTGGCATTATCAATGTTGGAAACTGCAGAAAGTTTTCTGTGCTTCCTGCTTGATTCATCATCGTCGTCTCTATACACTGCAGCAACCTTTGATATTTTGAGTTTCTCCAGATACCGAATCTCATCATCCTCTTCTTCATCTCCAAAATCTCCATCAAGAATACGCCTCTTAGGCACTCGCTTGCTCTTACGAACTGGTTCAGATCCATCGCCTTCCTTACCATAGGTATTATTTCCCGATGTCCTGCCCATCGAACAATTATCCCTCCCGAAACTAATACCACTTCTTGAGAAATCCTTCCATGGAATTCCTTTTAACCCTCGCTTCTTATCTGAAGGTGAATGATTATCATCCGAATTTTCCTGCTATGAAAAAATTTGTTTAACGAAAAGATCTTAATAGACTAACCATTTATTATGTTCATATGCAAACATAAATGCAAAAGATTAATTTCCATACATAAATAGATTCCAAATTTCCATTTATCTAATTAACACGATCCGCGTGTTAACTAGCAGACTGTCTGCTCTCGGTCAAATAAACAAGAAAGTTGATTACCACAAATTTTAAAGACAAATTGACATTCTTTTTAATAAGTACACTCAAAGTTTAAATTTTTTAACAAACTAAGACATCAAGGGCCCATAACACAAATGCATAAGCAATTAAGCATAAATCGAGTAATCTGATGCAAGATCTAAAAACTTTAAGATCCTCTTGGTATAATTGGGGGAGATAATGAGTCTTTGATTCAAGCTAAGAAGAGCAATAGTTTATTACCAGAAGATTTTGCTTTTGCCGTGGTCTAGACACATCTGACAATCGAGCAGTCTTTGTGGTAGACCCACCCTCCGTTGTACCATTCAATGTAGAGTTGGCCTGAATTGTACGTGTGACACCGCCAACCTTGAGCTTAACCTTTTTAACCTTGTTCTCATTTCCAAATCCATCTAACCCTGACAACCTAGTACTTGGACTTTCACCATTCCTCCCATTAAATGCACCAGCACTTATTGACTCCGATATCAAATCATCCTTCATTAAGCTTGAGCTCTTCCAATTAGCAGGGGCAAGGCAACCTTCGCTAGAACGCTTGTTATTGCTCTCATTCCGTCCTGGCTCATTCTTGTAAAACGAATTACATCCTCCACCCTTACTATCCTTTTTGTGAGGTTTTTCGCCATTACCTGCCACAGAAGAACCCCTGGCCATACATTCATTAAGACTTAATTCTTTTCTCTTTGAATTGGCATCACAACCTGCATTCTCATCACTAGAAACCTTGCTCTGATCATCCGAAGGTGTAGTTGATGACAACGGTGACTCATCGTGGAGTTCAGTATATGAATCAGGTCGGGGTCGTCGAAACGTTTGACTTCTCTTCTTTCTTACAGCACTGCTTATACTGTCCAATCTATGATTATTGCCCAAGTCTTCCATGAGACAATCTTGTTACAACTCAGTTCTTCTGAAGGCACTTATCAAAACATGAAATAAGAGAATTAAAACGCCAACGAGGTACTCCAGTGAAGCCAAAAATCCTACCCAAAAACAAAAGGAAACATATTTAATTGCAAACAAGAAAATCATATGCCATCAGTAACAAAACAGCGCATAGGAGAAGGGTGTAAAGCACTCATAATATGACACCCGCGAGAACAAAAACAAACAGAGAGCTAAACCATGAGATTCAATTAGGAACGGAAAGCGACTAAGGTTGACAACAACACAAATTGGTATTGGTAGCTGATCATATGTGCAGGTGAAAACACAGAATCCCAGCAGCTAACAGATAACCAACAAAAACAACAGCAATCAAACCGATGACATTCAAACACGATATAACGAGCATTACAAAAACTACAACCTAAAAAAATAAAACAGAGTGGGATATAGCAAAAACTCAACTAATTCCATTAAAGTGCTAGAACGAAAACCCCAAATCAACCAACCATTCACAGAAAGTAGCAGAATTTAGAAGCAATATGAAATAAAGTCCACAAATTTACGAAATTAAAAGCAACCCAACCAAAATTGCATACCTCCAAACCTAAAAAATACACCAATTCAGAACACAATCAAGACAAGAACAATGGCACACACTCATCACTCATCACAAACAAATTGAACACCATAAACAAACACTCACCCACAAACCCACATATAACAGATTGAAGTCGAAATACACAGATCCAATACCTTCGCAAAATCGAACCCAACTGGGGTACCGCCCAAAGCCGCCGCAGCGAAAACAACTGAAACCCTCCGCAGAGAATAACAACCCAAGTAGACAGAGCAGAGAGAATAGAGAAATAGAGAGAGAGAGAGAGAGAGAAGCAGGGAGAGAATGACGAATTGGGAATTGGGGTGGGGAGAGTAGAAAAAGAATGCGGTGGGTGTCTGGTTCGGATAGAGAGACACGCGGTGGAGGAGCTAGGGTTAGAGAAAGGGAACAAAGTGATAGAGTGAGAGTTGGAGAGTTTAGGGTAATGTAATGAGGAGAGAGAAAGAAGAGAGAGAAAGGAGGGTGGTGGAGAGAGAGGTAAAGGAGAAGAGAGGAGAGAAGAGGGGGGCTGGCTTGGTTGCCTAATTGTCTTCGTGTTCACCATTTTGCTAATTCCACGACCCAAAAGCCCAAGTTTTTTTTTTCCCCGAAATTCCCCTCTGCCTGTGACCTTTTTATTTTCTTGTTTCTTCTCCGAATCGGCCGACTCGCTCGACTCGCTCGCTTCCAACTCAATCCTCCTTCTTTCCTCTTCTTATTTTCCCTCCCTCCCTCTTGTGCTGCAGGTCTATGCGCAGGTTTACTATGCTGCGCACTGTGCGCTTGTGTAAGTGAGTGTCATTTTGTATTATATTATTTATTTACTCACGCGAGGACTGAGACGTTGAACTCTTCCATTTGCTTGTATATAACTCAAAATGATTTTTATTGCAAATGGTCTTGGCGGTTGACCAAAGTCATTATTTTGATTCCTTATTTTCAAAATCAATCAATGTCGTTTTTGACATTCACTACCACACATCAATTTGGTTCTTCTGTTTAGATTCCGTCAATTATTCTGTTACTTTCTATGTGAGATCCACAAATCCAATAAAATGGTGACAAATAGATTATACAAAAGAATGGTTTTTATCGCAAATGGTTCTTGACATAGATCAAACTCCTAATTCTAGTCCCTGAGTTTCAAAAATAAATAAATTTGGTCCTTGACTTTCAACATCGCACATCAATAGAGTTCTTCCATTAAAATTTGTCAATATTTTTTGTTAGTGTGATGATGTGGTCCCACTAGTCCAATCATATGAGGCCAAGTGGATTAACTATAAGAAGCTAATTTTTTTTTAGAATGAACCAACTGGCGAGTATTATGCGCTAACATTTCTCTCGCATCCCACAATCCCGATTGGAAAATAAAATTCAATCTAAATTCGATAAATTCGAATCCAAATTCAATTCAAATTTGATAGGATTATAACCAACTAGATTGAATGGGAAGTTAGTTCACAGATGACAAGAGCTTTAGTGGTGTCATGGTGCCTTCCTTTTCTTTTTGAACATACCTAGATGAAGACGATGATGTCTCTTTTTGTTTCTACTTTTAGTTTTAAATCTTAAAAAAAAAATATAGTTAATCCATGTGGCACCATATGATTGGACTAATGGGACCATATTATCACACTAACAAAAAATATTAACGAAATTTTAACGGAATGACTAAATTGATGTGCAGTAGTGAAAGTCAAGAACCAAATTTATTGATTTTTGAAACTCAGGGACCAAAATGATGAGTTTGATCAATGTCAATGACCATTTGTGATAAAACCTCTTCTTTTGTGTAATTCACGTGTCACAATTTTATTGGATTTGTGGGTCCCACATGCAAACTAACAAAAATAGTCTTTGCCTCCACTTCTTCCGGCGTCGGACAAGTCAAGAACTTAGTCTGGCCACAAATTAAAGAACCTCTTGAATTGCAGATAATAATGTCTGAGTCAGTAATCAACCAATAAGAACTAATTATCTCTTTAAAAATAATATTACAGATAGCATTAATTATAAAGAGCCGCTAAGAGCTCACTTCTCCCTCCCTATGTTTAGGAGCTCCTAGATGAATCCCTATCTTAGGAGGTGGATAGGGTATGATTCGAGTTGATTTTTTTTTAATCCTCCCTAAATTCTAGTTAGTAGCTCATATAGGGAGCCCATTAAAAATGCTCATACTTGAAACTAGTGAAATTGCAAATTGGAGAAACTGGATTATATAGAGAACGTACGCGAATAGGATATGTGATGAGCTACTCACTAATCAATCTAATTAATGATCTTTTATGTATTAATTTATGAATTGTAATGTAGGGTACACATACTTTTTATTTTGTATGTGTGAGTAAATACATATATGAGCATCCCGCCATACTTTGGTGTTAGACTAATTCTCCTTACTATGCAACTCTAGTACCACAGAGGCAGATCAAATATATGGACCATATAAAAAACATTGTGTTCTATTCTTAAAAACAACCATTTATCTGTTGTATGAACTGCCCTAATTACCTCCTCATAGATTCAACAAATAATTTTTTGAGGCGAAACTTATTGATAATGAGGTAGTACAATTTTCCCCTTTTCAAAAAGAGCATCTCGGATAGAATCACCTTCTTAGGTAAGGTTTAGTTTCTTTATTGGTAAGATAAGCACGGTTATTGCTTTTTGTCCCAACATTAAGCCGGGATAGGGTATTAACTTGCTCATTAGAAGTAGTTAACGAACGAAAATAAGGTCATTTGATGTCTATAAGTGAAGATTGGATGAATGTCTGCTCCTTGGGTATGCTTTCAAAAGGGCTTTTTTTATTGAACTAGAGCCCAAACTTGGCTAGTCTATAGGCCACAACATTGACACTTCATCGGACATTGAACAAATATTATCAAATTCGTAATTGCATGGATCGTTAAAGAATTAACTTGCGACTTATGGATCAGTGCTATCAAAGATGGTCCAAGAGTAAATCACCGAGGAATATGCAATCAGCAACTAACTAGAAATTAAAGAATAGTCAAGGAATTAAACAAACATTGATTAAACTGCCAACTGCTGCACTGCATCCAAATCTTAATTAGTTATATATAATTAGCTATTGGATATGTTAATAATGATGTGATGATAATCGATTTTGGCTCATGAATAGCTCATCCAACGATTCGGACCAAATCCCAAAAGGACTTGGATTACTAGCTCCCACGAGTCCATGATCACCATAATCCATCCCAGAAGTTGGCAACGCCAGCGGCGGTACTTGGTTTTCATAATTATATTCAGCGATCTCAGGCGGCAGCTGCGGCAGTTTTCAGCATCTAGGCTTCTCATCAAATACTCATCCACGTCCACCGGCGGCCCCCGCGGCACGTGTATAAAATATTCTTTCCAAGTGCTATTAGTAACACCATGGTGATCATAATTATAATAAGAAGCATTAATCTCACTCGTCGTCGGGACACAAAAACTATGACATTGATCATAACCAATAGTTGTAACCCTGTCGTTTATGTTCAACTTCTCATCAGTAGTAAAATTACTTGAGCAGCTTTGTCTCTCTGGTTGCTCTAATTCTAATGTTTGCCCTAGATCTAATTGTACGTAGGTAATTTTACCTTTTTGTTTGCATCAATTGTCCGTTGATTCTCCCTCGATCTCTTTCTTTTCAGCCGCTGATTCTCTATCGATTTCTTTCGGGGTGTATACCGTTTTCTCTTGTGGTAATTCTTTCTAAGTCGGCAAATCGCCGCTGCTGGTTGATCATCATCAGGAATGCTAGCAAGAGTGTACGTTTCCAAATACCAATCGTGATGTTGATCCGACCCTTCATGGACATACTTAAACTGTTTTTTTCGACCGATAATCCCATTATTATTAGGGTTTTCATCATGTCTTCGCTGAGTTATTTGCCGTTCCAAAATCCTCCGGACGCATTCCTTCGATCGATGCGTACGCCGGATTTTGATCATTTCTTAAGCTTGCAGAAGAAGTAGATTTCTTTGCCGTAGGGGTGAGGTCCTCCGCAGGCATCCCAAATCTCCCAGGGCTGGTGGTCTCACAAGAAATCAATCGCATGCACGAAGCCTACATGTCGCGGCAGTAGTGGCTGTCGGAGAGCAACCTTCCTGTAGAGGAAGAAGTTGATGAGTTCTTGATCGGCTGGCTTGAACCTAAAACCCACGTCATCATCGTAACCGGCCATTGTTAACTTGTCGAGCAAGTTTGATGCTTTTCTTTTTTTTTTTTGAATTGTGATTGGGAAAGAGAGAGACTGGAAGATTAGTTAGCTAGGGTTTCAAATTTAATTAACTGCGTGTGATGGTTCACCTGCGTGTGATGGAGAAAATATATGTGGATGCCTTAGGCCGAGTGAGGATCCTTGCCGGATCCTTTTGTGAGGATACCGGGGATCCTCAAATTACATCCGTTCATCGTACATCATACGGTAAAAAATCATTGTAATTTTTTTTATTTAAAATTGAATATAAACAGTACCTGACGAAAACTAGTCGCACGATACATGATAAACGGATCTGATTTGAGGATCCTTGGGATCCTCACAAAGACGATCCGGCAATGATCCTCTCTCCCTTAGGCCTGCTCACCGCTTTAATTAATTAATAAGTAATGTTAAGAGACTAAATTTGTAGACTAAATTTTGAAAATTAAAAGACATGGAAGTTGATGATTGGTTTATTACTTAAGTGTTGATAAATGTGCTCATTCCTATTGATGATACATATCATTTAGTTTGCAAATTTAGTCTCTCTAACATTACCCTTAATTAATTATTATCATTAACTGTAACGAGGAGAAGAAGGAAACAGGAATGTAAATATTCCACGTCGCCATGCACCCGTTTGGGCCGGGATGGCTTTTCCGTTCCTCGTCTACCTTCTTCTTGTTGCCTGTTTTTTTTTTTTTTGTCTTGTTACTCAAGTGGACCTAAAATAAAAGGGTAAGCTGTATCTTTTTGTCTGTAACGAGGATTAGTTGAGTTGGTAATGATCGTTCTCTTTATTAGACCAATGCGTAGGTTCGAGTTCCGTTGCCAACAATTCCTCTTGGTGAATGATCTATATATAAAAATCAAAATAAGGCTAAGACTTCCTCTCTAAGTTCTCAAAAAGGTTTGTGGTATGGTATGCCCTATCTCAAGATGGGGTAGCCTCCCTCCCCTTCCCTAAACTTTTGATTACCAAAAAAAAAAAAAAAAAAAACCATCTTATCCTCACGAGAATTGCTTTTTAAAACTAATTTAACTGTTTGAACTCGCAATACTTAAACAAAGAAATGATTCATTGTATTGAATGGTTGATTAGACTAGAATATACAAGAAAATTTAAATAGTTGAACAAATAAAACACACGGCAATAACGGTCGACTAAAAATCAAAAGACGGGGAGGGAACCTAAGGTATGAATCTAGCGATGACAATCTATTTTCTTTTCATGGAGCTAATTACTATCCCATTATCATGCAAATATTAAAGATTTCTATTTCTAATGTAAGAATTAAACTCGTCAAGATCATAAACAATGTACCCTTACAAGGTGTTAAAATTTAACGAAAAAGTAGAATCCATTAAACGTAGAAGAATTCCATCAAGCAAGTAGACGTCTAACATATGGCGTTTATCTCCTAGTTATCTACTCTTCTTCATCTTAGTTCCAACAAACCGAGTGGATTGGCGTTTCTTTCTTTTAACTTATTCTAGTATCTAGATGTGCAAAGTTCCTAAGAGTGTGCCTTTCTTAGAGACTCAAACCTTTGAATTGATCACACACAAAGAATAAGAACTTAACATGAAATAAATTCGGATAGGAATCATTCAACAATTAAAGTAGTTTGCGTATTCATGTCATGGCTTCATCAACAACTTTAGAAGGAGATTTAGATACACATGTTTATAAAAATAAAAGAAATATAAGACCTGAAATCCATGGCAATGCACGCTCCAATCTCTTATTGCTTCAACCAAAAATTGTGTAAAAGATAGTGTTTAGAGAGAGCTTAGACCGACCTTATATGGTGTAAATAACAAAACCCTTACTTCCTCAAGTCTAGAAAACTCTCCTAAAATAAAATAAAGACCTAAACAATTAGGACACGAACTAAGAAAGAATACCTCTTCAACCTCTTTTTTTTTAGTACATCAATATTTTTACACTATGAGGAGGAGGAATTCGGCTAAAATCACACAATGAGTAACCTAATTTGGTATCAAATTCATTATCCACGAGATTCGAACCTAAAACCTCTCACTTCCAAGTGAAGAGGAATACCACCGATTTTTTGTAAAAAAAAAAAACAATTTAACTACGTATTTGAGCATAAAAATGGGGAAACCAAAGAATTAAAGCTATTTTAATATCAGTTCATATACACGACTAAATATAAATTAATGATATAAAAACCTATGAAATAAAGCACCTCTCGATATAGGGAAATTGGCCAATAGTGGTTCCAAAGTACGGAATTGGATCCTCTCCTGAGCAGGAGATCGGGATCCTCCTGACCCACTAACACGAGCCGTAGGATTTTGATCCAACGGCTACAATTACTATAACTTTTAGAGGGATCCCCTGTTTGTAGCCGTTGGATTAAAATCCAGCAGCCCGTGTTGTTGGGTCAGGAGGATCCCGATCTCCTGCTCAGGAGAGGATCCAATTCCCCAAAGTACACCCTCCTATTTACGTTTAGGGACAAAAGCATACAAAATTTAAAGCCTTTCAATCCATTGACCTGAAGAAATCCCATCCATATCCAATTATGATGTTGATAACTTGTTATTTGTTTCTAGTCGATCAAGACTTAAGACCCATAAACCAAAGCTTCGGTTGAAGAAATCTCAATCTCATTGATCTTGCGACGTACGTATGCTTGGTTTAGTTTCGTATTTATAAATTGGAACCACCCAACCTAATCGAACGTGATTGCAAAGCCATCCATGGAGGCATATCAATCCCCTTGCCTAAGCAAAACCTCAAACAACCGCATTGAACTCTATATGCAAGCCATCAAACAAATTATTCCTAACGGTGTACAAATTGCATTTGCAAGGCACTACAACACAAAGTAAACTTTTGAGGATTTGAAAAACGTCAAGGAAAACATTTAATGACGTTTCGTATAAAGACATAGTCGTGGAAATGAAGAACAATATTTAGCATTTCACACAAGTGTCCAGACTCACAGCACAAACCAATATCTATATATCGTTGCTCGATCGACAACGAAAAGGAAATATGTCTTTAAATCTTTATCCTTAATTTGTTCTTCTTTTTGGTACATGGGTTTAGTGCATGAGTTGGAATATTATTAAAAACAAAATGGTGCAACAGCTAGCCAACAATGCAAGTACATAGGATGATTAAGGGGAATGGAACTGGTGTAATGCCCTTGATCTCTCTGAGGGTTTGAGCCCTCATCATAGCCTGGTCGGCTCAAAAAGTACACCAAAAGATGCAGGAGTGCAATGCTTTCATGATTTACAGGGAATGCATATGATGCATGTTGTCCCACCTACATAACACACCAAAACTTTATCATAACTTTTATTATATCCATATTCCTTTTCCTATTACAAAATATAGTTGAGATTACACCTTAAAATCAATAAGCAATTTTAAAGAGTAATTCAATTCTTTATAAACACAAGTAAAGTTCGGTAAACTTTCGATTTGAGACATTTCTTCACATCCTCACATGCTCCTCACGTGTGAAGGGCTTTTAAGTCTAACATATAAACAAAACAAATTATGTGACGCTTAGCACGTGTGGCTGCTGAGTTTTACACGCGCGCCAAGCTAGTATGATACCATGAAAAAAGTTAAGATTACACTATAAAATCAACTGACAATATGAGAAATAGCCAATTCTTCATAAAAACATGCAAAATTTAGTAAACTTTTAGTGGAAAACATTTCTTCACATCCTCACAATTATCAGCTACATGCATATTTATTAATATATTAAACCAAACCTTCTAATTAGTTCTAACAAGAAGCATTTACAACCTCACGAGGAACTATGAACCACCCACTGGCAAGTTTAACAAATTGGTGTCTTCAAAGAAAAGGCTCGACTTTTTCATCGTTTATATAAATATATATATATATATATATGTATATATATATATGATAATATAACATATACCACTTGGTTCATAGATTTGTTCTGAAATTCATAACTGCATGCATTTCTGGGTGGAAGTGGCTGGTGTTGGCTTTCCAGGGGTGACCGCCTATGATCCGTATTTGCCACCAAAGACTGCTTTTTACACTCTGGCCAATCAAAAACTATAATCATAATTAATTATGGTCGATAATGATCACGATGAGGATGAGTGCTGTGACATGGCAATATATATTCCTTCTCTATGTAGCATATATCTCTAAAGAATCATTGTAATTATTCACTGGAACAAAAAAATGTCTCTGTAATTATATAAAGGCATCAAGCTAGTGGGAAGTGGCTATCTTATTATGCATTTTCCGGGTCATTGCTAAAAGACGAGAGGAACTTACCTACACTTGTATGTGATGTCACAACGACGTTAAGTTAGTCAAACATGACTATGTAGAAAAATTTAAACACAACATAATACCTGTAATTGAGGGATTAGGGTTTTGGGGCTTCTTGACATTGTAAAATTTCTTTGGACTCTGCCCAAATTGGGAAAAGAAAAGGCAAAGATTAATTAGATGCGAAAATCATGAGTACAGTAGAGGTTGATTAGATTGTATGATCCAAGTTGTTAAAAAGTATATTTCTAAAACTTGTGAACTACTTTCACTTTTCCTAAACTAAATAAAAAAACTGCATCTATGTGGACGAGGTTTCTGTTTATAAAGTATGTTTTGGTCTCTTTTTATCGCCTACTAATATGCTTGCTTATATGATACTTTTGCTTACAATTGAGGACCACTTTCTTTTTCGTAAGAGAAAAAAAAATCCCCCATCGGATGATGTCGTGTAATGTTTTCATTATATGACAATATAATGTAGCATATAGAATAACTTACATAGCACGGATACATCGTCACTTAGTATCTTACATCAATATAACAATTAATACATTGCACAAAAACTTACACTTGTATTTATTTAATTGGCATAAGACGTCACCACGACAGTGTATTCGTGTCAAGTAAATTCTCACATTTTAAAATTTTTTGTGTATCAACATCTGTATGTATCTAATTATGTGTTTGTTTAAATTATGTCACATAACGAAAGAGATATATGCTTTATCGATGATGGAAGAGATTATCCGACTAGTTTCTCGTGCTACATGCTCTCCATCTTGTGTCCATAAACCAGCGCAATGCCGTTGCAGAAAGGGATGGAGAACCTACAAAGGCATTCATGGGAAGTATCACCTTAGCTGGCCACCTCTCAACATGTGATTGCGATCAATTTTTGTTTTTCACCCATATGATGACCATGTGGCTATTACGACATATAATCTTTCTGAAATTGGTAATTACAATTATAATCCAACTATTGACAACCTTTTATTATAACTAACGAGTCTGTATTTGCTCACTTTCCAAACTCAAGGTAATTGTTACATCCCTTCCAGAACACTTGGCGCAAATTTATAAGAAAAGTAATGATTATCTTGGATTAGGGGGTGAGAAAAAGGGACTGTACACTTAAAATAATTAGTACCATCATGAGGTGAGGCAGTGGTTGGATACGAATTCCAAACCCGTATTTCACATAGTACGTTATGAGTTCGATTCTTAGCGCAGATGAATCACACGATGGTGGCCAAGGGAGACTGGCATGTCTTTGTGAGTCTTTTTGGCCTCCGGAAAAATAGACTGTCGTGATGAAACCACCAGCAGGTCCACTTTTTTTATTAAAAAAAAAAAAACTAATAATGATTAGCAACTCTCTGGTGCCTTTTAATTTGATTACTTTTGGAATAATACTTTTACTATTAACTTGGAATTCTATGTTTTGATGAATCTCACTAATTATGTGAATTTCTTTTTATTTTTAAAGAAGTAATAAATTACTCAAATTTAGAAGGATTTTCATACATTAGATTCCCGCCGAACGGTCGCGATTAGGACCGGTAAAGACGCACTACGTGGGGCCTCAACTTTATCCATACCTGGAGGTTCGGCACCGAAGCTACGATTTGAATTTTTTCGAACGTTGAAGCCATCGATCTGCAATGCGTATGCATGCCCCATGCTTCCCATCATGTCCCATTTGTTTGTTTGCTTCCATTGGTTGTTATAGGCATCAAATCATGTGCTCATAACATTTTCTGGCCAAAAACGCATACTATTACTCTTACCTTGCTCGAATAGTTTGTTCTCTTCCTAGTCACATTGTCACAAAATCTTGCAAGAGAATCGTAATAAATAAAGCGAAACCCTACGTATGAGAGGTCAAGTAATTGATGCCATTTCATCATATATATATATTTGAGAGGTTGTGTCAAGTGATGATTGTAATCAAGAACGCGAGAAGTTGTCTTGTATTGAAAGACAAACCTTTTCAAGAACTTATAAAGAGTTGAGATACTCCTCTATTGTTATGGTATTTAAACTCGTAAAATTGATCACAATGCGTGCATGACATATTAGAGTAAGTATCAGTAATGTGATTAACTTTGTGTGTCTAAATAGCATTACACATGACTTTTAGAGTGAAACCTTAACTTTGTTAATGATATTATAGCACATTTGCCCATGTTATCATATAGTATCACAGAAAGAAAGTTTTAACGCTTTAATATAAGAGGACTTATAGGAACCCAACTACCAATCGTTTCGTGTCAATAATACAACGTTATATGTAACTTTTCTGCCACGTACTTAACGTTGTGCCATTGACACGAGATGCCACATAGATGGTGTACTCGTACCATTTAAGTTGACCTCTTAGCATATTAGGGTTCGTTCCAACATTTTGACCTAAACAGTTCCAAGCTAATTAGTGGTTAATCCCATGATCACATGACCTAGTTAGAGCTCAAGGTAATAGTCTCTAGATACTTGGGGTACGTACGGTTGTTGAATAGTGGTTAATCCCATGATCACACGACCTAATAAGATAACTCAAAGGTTCATCGGTTACTATTTTTTTTTTTAGAAGTTTAATGGGAGGGGAGGGTACCCCACCTCTGAGTCAAAATATATCATAAGTTTTTTTTGAGAACTTAAAGAGGGGTCTTAGCCCATCAAAAGAGATTGTGGACATCAAAACTCAAACCTATATGCCTTGATTTAACAGAGAGAAAAATCCTTACGCCTTACTAACTCAACCTGCCCCCGTTAGCGATCGGTTACTACTGTTTCAGCAACCGTTTCTGCTACCTGATAGAAACACACGACCAACCAGTTAGTCGCCCACTACCCTTCATTACATATAGTATCTAGGATGTATTGGATGATTGGATGATTGGATAATTGGATAATGTCGATTTCTTTCATCTTGCTTTCAAAGTTTTCACTTGCCCAAGTTTGTGTGAAGGTCTTCTAACTTTTCACATGTTTCCGTTGCTTTGAAACAACTTAACTACAATCCCATATATAATATTTGAATTTCAAACTCTTAAACAAATTATATATATGGCTTCAGAGCTAGAGGTTTGTCAAATGGATTGAAAACGACAAATATATATACACACTGACATGCACTAGAAAATTTTAAAATTCGTTCCCTCCTAGTTTCGTTAGAAAGGTGGTTGAACATTTGAATCAAGAAAGAGAGTCAAGCTGGTAGCTAGAAACTAGTTGAATAACAAATTGTGACGCTATATAACCAAAAGTGTGACTCTAGTGCGGGTTCAAATTCCCACCCCCCCCCCCCTTCCGGGGTTTCCTTTCCCTCTAACATTTAACAATGTAACTTACCAATGTTATCGTTTATCAAAAAATATAACGAAATGGACAAACACACCAACTTCTGATAGTATTTGAATGGCATATATATAGCTTTTAATATTTTTTGAAGAGTTTTGTCGTTTAATTAAGGCAATAGTGGCACAAACAAACACTAGCCATCATTATCAAATTAGCAAACAAGACTTTGATAAAATAAAAAAACACGAGTGATGATCAAGGATTAAAAGAGATTTTGGATTTGAAGCATATAGTGCATGGTAGGTTTCATGAATCTTAATTATTAGTTTTAAAACCTTACACTAATTTGGACCGCCATTCACTATCCAAATCGTCGGGCAAAGATTTTCATACCTGCAATCATATCACGTACAGAAAAATGATTATTGTGACAAATGAATTGCGTTCCATATACGCGAAATAATCTGTCAAAATTTTACGTATTAATAATATTATTATTAATTTACTTATGTCATAATAAGTTAGATTTATTAATATTATTCAATATTCTCCAACTATTCACAAATATAGCGTTGTAACCGACACCCCGGTGGGTATTGTGTTTCCCATCTTAAGAGCAATAATTTTCTTCTTTTTGGGTTAGAACATAAAATAATTTTTCATATAAAGGATTAACTTAAAATGACAGAATATATGTCTTCTAATATATTGAACTTATATAAGAATCATATTTTTACAGTACATAAGAAAATATGACTCTCATAGTTATTGAACCACACTAATGTAGTCGTAGTGTGAAAATGTATCAAATTCAGACTACCTGATTCTTATATAAAGTTTGATATTCATTCAACTGTGAAAAGCCTAAGAATGTTAACCCGAAACGAGTAGCCAAATCCGAGGATGGAGCCTAGTTGTGGTGGTAACTAGAGCCAAAGCAATCCCTCCTCACCCAAGTTCGATCCCCCCTCCCCCAAGCCTAACAAGTGATAAAAAAAAAAAAAACGAGTAGCCAAATCCAACCCCCACGCTTTCCGTCGGCGCCTAAACCGACCTCACCGGCCATTGTTGGAGGCAGATATTGCCATTTTTTAATAGTTCGGACTTGAGAGTCAGAGCCCATATACAACATCAATATTAATTAATTTTTTCAAAGAAAGGAGGGTAGTTTGGTAATTTGAGATAAACCCGGGAAGGCTCGGAGACAGGTTTGGGCGGGGGAGAGTAGGTTCGGAGAAAATGGGAAGTCAGAGAGAGAGAAAAGCAAAAGTTCTCACCAACCGTTGAAGAGAAAGAGAAAGTCTAAATTGGAAAACAAAGAAACCTTTACATCAATTCAAACACCACCTACAACAACGGCACAGATACTCTCTCTCTCTCTCTCTCTCTCTCTCTCTCTCTCTCTCTCTCTCTCTCTCTCTCTTCTGGCTGTGAGTTACTGTTTTTGGTTATCTAGATCTTTCTGTGAAACCCCTTGCGGGTGCTGCTCCTCTACAGCCTGCAACACAGAAGCGTAGCTGAAATTGCATTGATTTCGTGCGGATTCTTTTTGAGAAGTTGAGAGGGATTTGATTGATTGATGGCTGCATTGTGAGAGTGTTTGGTTTCGAGTTTCGGGTCGGAGTGATAGGTTGTTAGTGGTTACTTGGTTAGTGGTGGGGGGAAGCAAGCAAGAAAGGAGGAGCAAAAATGGCGGTGGCAGGAGGGGGAACGGCATTGTCGTTTTCGGTTGCGTCCATGGTGGAGGACGTGCTTCAACAGCACGGCACTCGCCTCGGCGATCTTAAGTTGGAGTCTCGAAAAGCTGAGGAAGCAGGTACTCAATTCTTTTTTTTTCATCCAAAATCTCTCGATTGTATTCAAGATTGAATTTTTTCTCAGCAACCAAACAGAAATTAGCTATCTTTCCTTTGTTTTGCTTAACTTTACCAATTGATACTTCAAAAACTATTTAATCTACTTTAATTATTAAGTTTGAAATAATTGAGTACTTGAAAATTGGGTTTCGTTTCATTCTTTGAGCTAATTGAGCTAACCTTTGTTCTGTAGCATCGAGGAGAAATGAGGCGGCCGGGTGGCTTCGAAAGATGATCGGCGTTGTTGCGGCTAAAGATATGCCGGCAGAGCCTTCGGAGGAAGAGTTCAGGCTTGCATTGAGAAGTGGGATTATCCTCTGCAATGCTATCAATAAAGTTCAACCTGGAGTTGTGCCCAAGGTGACCCTGATCCTACAATCCTATCCTAATTTTCGGCTTTCTTTTCGATTTCAGTTTCAATTTGTAAATATTGAGCAGTTGTTTACATTGTTTGATTTTCTCAGGTGGTAGAAAGTCCATGTGATTCAGCATTGATTCCCGATGGGGCGGCTTTGTCTGCATTTCAGTACTTCGAGAATGTGAGGAACTTCCTTGTTGCTGTTCAGGGGATGGGACTTCCCACGTTTGAGGCATCTGATTTGGAACAAGTATGTATTTTTACACAAAAGGGTATTCTTCATAATTTGCATAGAAATTTATTTTGGATAGGTTTCTCTGCGCGCTGAAATACTGGAACTTGTAACCGGCAACTATAGTTTTCAGAATTAGATTTTCTAAGATAAGTACTTCTTTAACATCTATACATTTTATTTTGTTATCCTTCAGGGAGGGAAATCTGCAAGGGTTGTGAATACGGTTCTGGCGCTTAAATCTTACAGTGAGGGGAAACAGACCGGGGGAAATGGGCCAAATGGCGTATCGAAATTTGGTGCAAACATAAAACCTGCTACTTCTGCCAAGCCTTTTGTAAGAAAAAATTCGGAGCCATTCACGAACTCGCTGTCAAGGACTTCCTCAATGAATGACAAATCTTTGAGTGCTCTGTCCTCTGATCTTAATTCTATTAAGATGGTCGGTAACCTAACCTTGTATTATCAATTTTGTTTTGTGTATTGTTGCATTCTTGAGTAATAACTATAAGTTCTCCTTTCTTGTTTTGCGTTATTGCAGCCTAATTCTCACTCCTTGAGTATGCTTGTTCGCGCAGTTTTATTAGATAAGAAGCCTGAAGAAGTTCCGATGGTAAGTTTTAATGCAGTCTCTGACCTATTTCTGATTCAGTGGCGGAAACATTCTCTCATTTTGTTGTACCACTCATATCTGCTACTTAATATTGTCTAACTGGTCTGCATTTAACCAAGCGAATTGTGTTTTTAACTTGTGAGAAAAAGGCATTGTTTGATTCTTTGATACAACTACCTATAAAGTACTATTGATTCACTCTCGGTGATATCTTGTGACATTGCTGCTGCGGCTTAATTGGATTATTTTATTCGAATGTGCAACAGTTGGTAGAGTCTGTGCTAAGCAAGCTCGTGGAGGAATTTGAGCAACGTATGTCCAGCCAATATGAATTGGTATGTTTGTTTTTCACCTTCAAAATTCTTACCCCTTAAACAGCATCAGGAATATTTGTGGCAGGGATAACTGCTTTCACCTATTCAACATGATTAGGGTTATCTCTTTGTTTCTTTTTCATACATTCACGTACTTACAAATTAATCTTACAGACAAAACCAAGTCAAAAAGATGTGGCTGTTTCACACGGAAACAAATTTCCGATGAAATTTGCTTCCGGTGATAAAAAGGTATTGTTGTGCTTTAGTTTCTGATCAGCTAGTGAAATTCATATTTTAATGTCGAAGTCTATAACTGATTGAAACTCAAATATCTTTGCCTTTTGTGATAATAATTAGATGGAAGACAAAACACTAGTCAATAAAAATTACATATCTGACGAGGAATCAAAAAGTCGGCACCTTCAACAGCAAATGATCTTTGATCAACAACAAAGAGATGTTCAGGTAGGTTTCAGCCGTGATCTATTATTTATTATTACATTTTGTTTTTTTGGTTAGCGTACTTATGCCGTATATCAAATTTGCAGGAACTAAAGCAAACTCTTCACACTACCAAATCTGGTATTCAGTTTATGAAAATGAAGTTCCATGAGGAGTTTCACAATATTGGTATAAATTATGAAAGAAATATATTTGGTGTTTTTTGTTGACATTTTTCCTTTTGAGGGTGGTGAGTAGAAATCTTTATACTCATTCAATCTTCTGCTTCCATAGGTTTGCACATTCATGGCCTAGCTCATGCAGCGAGTGGATATCACAGAGTTCTTGAAGAAAATCGAAAGCTTTACAATCAAGTCCAAGACCTCAAAGGTAATGGAATAATTGGTGGCTGCCTAAGCTCTAAGTTTTGTGTCTGCTTTCATAATGCTAGTCCTCAAAATGTCTAATTAGTTGTATGGTGTGTTGATTAGGAAGTATCAGGGTTTATTGTCGAGTGAGACCCTTCTTATCTGGAGCATCAAACTGCTTAAGTACTGTGGATCATATAGAAGATGGAAATATCACTATTAACACCCCAGCACGGCATGGGAACGGACGCAAGTCCTTCAGTTTCAACAAAGTATTCGGGCCATCTGCAACCCAAGGTTGGTATGCTTCTCTTAAGAAGGTTTACTTAGATGGAAATAGTCTTCATAGTTTAAAATAATCTTAACATTTGATTATATTTGTCACAATGTTTTTCTACTGCATCGCAGCTGATGTTTTCTCTGACATGCACCCATTGATTCGGTCGGTCCTTGATGGTTACAATGTTTGCATATTTGCATATGGCCAAACTGGATCGGGCAAAACTTACACTATGGTAACATAAGCTGTCTATCACTGTATACATGTTATTTTATGTGAACTGTAGATTGCTTGATTGATTAACATACTATCACTAACTTTTGTTGTTTAATTGATTAGAGTGGACCTAGAGAACTTACGGAGAAAAGCCAAGGTGTAAATTTTAGGGCATTGGGAGATTTGTTTTTTATAGCAGATCAAAGAAAGGACACTTTCCGTTATGATGTTTCTGTTCAAATGATTGAGATCTATAACGAGCAAGTACGAGATCTCCTTGTTACTGACGGGAGTAACAAAAGATATCCTTTACTAGTTTACCGCTTTTATGTTTTTTTCTTTCTCCAATAGGTCATGAAATTTGGCTTTAGTCAAGCTACTTGTCAAACACTTGTGATAATCCAAGATCTTATGTTGTCTTTCATTGTCTTTCACATATTCCAGGCTTTCCTTAACTATTCGTACATTAGAAATTCGTAATAGTTCTCAGACAGGTCTCAATGTGCCAGATGCAAATCTTGTTTCTGTGTCAGCAACATCTGATGTTATTGATCTGATGAACCTTGGACATAGGAATCGTGTTGTGGGTGCAACTGCCCTGAATGACCGTAGTAGTCGTTCTCACAGGTGAGAATCTAAACTTCTCTTTGTGTGTGTGTGTGAGCGGGAGGGAGAGGGAGAGGGTTGAATGGGTGTAAATACTTAAGCTGCAATTAGCCAATTCTAACTTTTTTCGATCTGCAGTTGCTTGACTGTTCATGTTCAAGGAAGGAATTTGACATCTGGAGCTATTCTTCGTGGCTGTATGCATCTGGTTGATCTTGCAGGAAGTGAGAGGGTGGACAAATCTGAGGTGACCGGAGATAGACTAAAAGAAGCTCAACATATTAACAAATCCCTCTCAGCTTTAGGAGATGTGATCGCTTCCCTTGCCCAAAAGAATCCACATGTTCCGTATAGAAATAGTAAACTAACACAGCTGCTCCAAGATTCACTTGGTACGGTTAACTAACTCATGCCTTCTCGAGAGATTTTAGCCTAGATTATCAAGAAGTTTTTGTTAATGGTTCTCTATTTGTAATCATATTTCAGGTGGACAGGCGAAGACACTTATGTTTGTTCACATAAGCCCTGAGCCAGATGCTGTTGGTGAAACAATAAGCACGCTCAAATTTGCAGAGCGAGTAGCCACAGTTGAACTTGGTGCAGCCCAAGTAAACAAAGATAGCACAGATGTCAAAGCTCTCAAAGAACAGGTTTTTACATTCTCTGTCACACTTTGACTTGTATCGTTCCAATTCTTATACTGAAATTTTCTTTGTTATCAGATTGCTGGTCTTAGGGCATCACTAGCCAGGAAGGAGGAGGAAGCTGAACGCAATCAACGCCAAGTCTGTGGCAGCTCTGATAAATCCAGGACGAAAGCTAGTGAGCTGTCACCATTTCATTCTCACCGTCAGGGTACAGACATGATGGGCGATCTGAATGGTTGCGGGACACCAATGGTAGGCAAAATTGAGGTAAGTCTAAGCTTTTGATGGTGATTCTGAAGGAAACCATCATTTTAGTACTGTCAGTGGATGTCATGCCAAATCTTTTATGCCTCATTCTTCTGGCATGCCTTGTAGTTTCTGGCCTGTTTTCAACAGTATTCAGTTTGTATGCTCGAAACATTGTGAACTTAGTGCTCTTGTTTGGTGTCTTCCTTTTGTAGCTTGACGACAATTCTTCTTCGAGGACAAAAAGACAAAGCTTTGATCTTGATGAGCTACTGGGGAATTCATCTCCCTGGCCCCCAGTTGATAGTCCTATCCAGAACTGTGAGGAGGATGATAGAGACGTGACCTCGGGCGAATGGGTTGATAAGGTTATGGTGAACAAGCAAGAAGCAAGCAGGCTTGGAAATCCTTTAGGATCCTGGGGAGCAGACAATGGGAATTTATCGGATGGTTTCTACCAGAAATATCTCCAGGATTCTTCCAAGGTTTATCCAGACCAATCCTACAATATGTTCGTGGGAAGCAACAGGTTCAATGTTGCTAGCACCGATGAAATGGATGATCTTGATGCTGCCACGAGCGACTCTTCAGAGCCAGATTTGCTCTGGCAATTCAATCAGACTAAACTTACTAGCATAGGCAATGGCATTGCATCGAAAACCAAGAAACCTAATGGAAAGCCAGTGAAAAGCCTGGAACCAAGGTAATTCGAACTTGGCATTCTGTTTGCATGTACATTTAGTTTAGTGAGTTTTATATAATCTGCTTGCTAAAGAAGTTACTAATGGTTTTGCAGGAAAAGTTTTAATCCTTCTCTAGGCCCTTCATTGTCACGAAAACCTTTGAACGGGGTACCACATCGGACTGCAAGGCAGCCAGTTCCAGCTGAGATGAAACGAAAAGCTGGGAGTAGAAAGTAGAGGTGTTAACTAGATACGTTGAGGGGAGTGATTCAGGTTTTCTTCTTTTATTTTTCAATGATTTCTTTGATTTGTTACAGAGAGAGGTGTTACTACATTCTTCTTGTTTAAAAAAAATGTTCTTGTAATTTCATATAAATACAGTTCAAGTGCAGCAATAAATCCAGTTGCTTGTATATGTTTAAGAGTGAGTTATGTAGACAAATCCTGCCGTACTTTGGTGTGGGTTGCAAATACTGTTTATAGATTCTATTTTTCCACTTTCTTGTAATTGATATGCTAAATTTTTAAGCGATTGCAAGCGTTTATCTATATACCAGAAGTCTTGAGTTCGTATCTCCATTCATTAATATGCTTAGCCTTTTCTTAGGCTGGCTGGTTGGCTCGAAGGCCACCGAAGGGGCTGGACATTGCCACGTTCAGATTTATAGTCTTGCAAAACATTATTGTTAAATGAACAGCATCAGGCCATATTCACATACCATCTTGAGCCCCTCAATTATTTATTAGTTTTAAGTTTGTTCTTTAAATTTATTGCTTAATTTAATTAAATTACCATAATAAAATAAAGTTATCCGGACATGATTTTTTGTGTATCACGTGTTGCTAAATGAACAAGTCTTCATATTTCTTATCTTTATATGATTTCAACTTTTTCCTTGGTTGAAGAGTGGACGTTTGAAAAAAAAAATGAAATATGTAAATTTAGATTATTAGAAGAGGTAAGAGAGGTGTGTGCATGAAAAGAGTGTTTGGGGTGAATAGAATGTGAAAAATTGAATTAAAATGAGGGAAGATAGTAAGTAAGAGTGAAGAGGATGTGCGAAATGGGATAGATGTCTATAGAAAAAAGTATAATTTTTTTGAATTTTTTTTTAAGTTCCTCCTAAAAAAAATCTAACGACTGACTGACGTCAAATAGCAGTTGCCTTCTTGGCCATTGAAAATTTTCAAATCCAGTCATCAAATTTGAATCAATTTATGGAGCAGAGGAGCTGGTCCCAAAATTTGAATTGTCAAATTTGAATCAGTTCATGCTAGGAGAGAGGCTTCAATTGGGTCACGTTTTAGTTTTTGAACCTTTAGCTTTCTCTATTGGAGATGGCTTAACTTAAAAGATCGATACATGTATCCTGCATTTTTAACATAAAAAATCATCTAATTATTTTATATTTAAATGAATGACATGCAACAATAAGAAAATAGTCCAAATTTTTAATCACCAACTAAAAGGTACTTATCCAAACAAGTTGGTGTATTGAGGAAAAGAAACAAGTTGGTGCATTATATTCTCTTAAAAATGATTTAGATGCTTCTAACAATCTACTAAGGACAAGAACAGTTAGTTGATTAGACAAAGTTTCATATCCATCACATGCAAATAAAACAATTAATCATAATTATTAATTAATAATCTTACAATGGTTTTAGCCAACAAAATATTCTTCAGGTCAAATCTTGTGTTCCACGGCTTACATTTATAGCAGGTAGTATACGGTCCAACAACGCCAACTACATAAAATTTAGAAATTCCAATCTATAAATATTTGAGCCAATTCAATTCTCAACCCTCAACTCTAATTATCATTTTTCATATTAGCAAGGCTAATTAGTTAGCTAATTACGATGAGTTCCATAAGTTTGAGCCAGGAATTTACAAGTCCAGTTGCAGCAGACAGGTTGTTCAAGGCCTTGATCATAGACTCCCACAATCTCATCCCCAAGCTCATGCCTCAGGCCATCAAGAGCATCGAAATCATCCACGGCGACGGCGGCGCAGGAAGCATCAAGCAGATCAACTTTGCTGAGGGTATTTATAAATAAACCATCTGTCGATGACCCTAATCACCAGGATAGTGATTTTCACACTCCTGTTTTCTCCACTTCTGCATCCTCTCTTTGTTTATGTCCGTTGCTAAAGCAAAAGGGAAGAGGGTAGGCAGAGAAAAGAGGAGTGCGGAAATCACCCTCCATTAAAATCATCATCTTCGTCGAGTCAAATCTTGTGTTCAATGACCCTAATCACAAAAATAGTGGTTTTCACACTCATGTTTTCTCCACTTCTGCATCCTTCTTAGGGATGACAATCTAACCTGTTAAACTCGATAACCGTGAATAACCGTATGAATATGGTAGATTTGGGTATGAAAATTCGAGTATGTTTTGGAGATTGGGGAAAACCGTGAATATTATTTGATTACGCTTTGGATATGATTGTAGGGTTCCCGATCCCTATCCGGTCCCGAATCCACCTATATTAATATATCATGTATTATGATATAATACATATGAATATATATGTATATTTACAAGTATTGAAATTATTTGATAATTTATTTCGTCTATAATAATATGAATACATATGTACATTCACAAGTACTGAAATTATTTGATAATTTGTTCTGTTTTTTCCCGCAGTGGTTGTTTTATTTGCTTTCTCATCCCTTTTCCTTTTTTCATGAGACCAATTTGCCGTAATTTGCTATCACATTTGACTTATCATGAATACCTCCAGAAAGTATTGTATTGTTTTTTTTATGATTTGGATGTGGATATTCAATAACATAATTAGTATCTATGAAATTATATTGTCAGTTAAATGAATAGTTTTTTTGCATGGACGGAGATGGATATAATTGTTAACTGATGGGGAATCTGTTATTCGTGGGTATGGTTATAAATAATATCCCATGGTTAACTTCAGTTATGAATATGATTAATTTTCGTGATTATGAGAATGATATGCAATTTCTGTCCCAAAATCGAACCGCTGTCATCTCTAATCCTCCTTTGTTTATGTCCATTGCTAAAGTAAAAGGGAGGAGGGCAAGCACGGAGTGCGGAAACTCCCCATTAAATATTTGTCAAGTCACATTTTCCTATTTCATGTCTAATTTCAACCGCGTGTTTTGTGATTGATCACCCTGAGTAAAAAGATTTTTCTTTTGGTCAATTGATTAAAAGAATAGTGATTTTCACACTCTCGTTTTCTTCATCTGTACCCTCCCTTTGTTTCTCTCCATTGCTAGAGGAAAAGGAAGAGTGAAAGCGGACCAAAAGAGAGTGCGGAGGTCACTCCTAAGTAAAAATCATCATCTTTGTCGCGTCACATTTCTCTGTTTCATGTCTAATTTCGCACGTGTTTTGTGATCAACGATGTGCAGGTACGCGTTATAAGTACATGAAGAACAGAATAGACGCATTGGACGCGGAGAATTTGGTGTGCAAGTACACTCTGATTGAAGGAGATGTATTGGCGGACAAGATTAAGTCCATTTCTTATGAGGTGAGCTTCCAAGCCTCCCCCAACGGCGGATGTACTTGTAAAATGACTAGTGAGTACCACGCCGCCGGTGACTTGGAGATCAACGAGGAAGAAATCAGGGGTGGCAAAGAAAGAGCAATGGGCATGTACAAAGTTGTTGAAGCTTACCTCTTCGAAAGTCCCGGTGCTTACGAATAGTTGCAGCAGCCTCGGCTTATTTTCCGTCATTCTGTCACGGGCTTATATGTGAAAAACCCTTTTTATTCTCCGTCGTTCTTCTTTTCCGGTCAACTTTCACGGTGTGCATATTTCTTTTCATCCGGTTTTTGGTTTGTAGTCTTTGTTGGACATGAGAAATATATAAACTAGCAGTGAAGCTTAGAAAAGTGGATGGTTATTTTCATCTGCAACATTATCATGTGGGAAAGTAAGAAATGAACTTCCGTAAACATCTAAATATGTGACAATGCGTGATTGACTTGAAATACCGTTACTGTACCATCTGTGCAGATAAGTTTCCCTCCAACAATACGGACAACGACAGAACCAACTATAGCGCAGGGTGCACAAGTCCATTCATTACCAAACTTGACTTAATCAGTACATTAAACTCGAATTACTCATAACTTCAATCACATCAGTCACTTAACCCTCTCAGTGCCAGAACATGATGAGTGATTAAACTGGTATCAGTCCACATTACGCGAAATTTACATCGTAGATAAAGAAATTCAAAGAAAAACTAAAAACACAATGGAAGCAAATGACTATCTGAGTTGTACTGCACTACCAAAATTTCCTTGTACACGAAGAAACGAGGCTCTACGTGAGCCTATCAGGACGCGCAATGATTGGGAAGATCTCGTAGCAAGGCAGAGAATGCCTGTATGTATTCAAAGAGATGGAAGATTCGAAGTTGGAGCCTTATTGGAAAATTCTCCTGTATAAACGGTATCTAATTTACAGATTGTAAGGAACCGGTGATTTTGTCTTTTCGACATTGGTCTCACAAAACTGAAGCATAATTATATAACGGAAAGAAGCAAGCTGAGGAAGAGTTAAAAGCCGAGTCCCGGAGGTTTGAACACGGTTTGGGAGAAACTTCCTGTGAAAAACCGATCACATTGGAACAGAACCACGAGGTAGAAGAATTCCAAGTGAGGGCGAATGAGATATTTGAGAGACAGATGGACGTGAAAGGCGATTTTTCGAGTCCAGAAAAGTTTCCAGCTAATGTAACATTAGTGCCAACCATATTCTCGAAGGTGATTCCCTTAACAACCGGTAGTTCATCGGGATCATATTTTTCATCAGGATGCAAACCGATCTGACCAGTAGCCTCAATTGCCAAGCGAATGTTCTCCATTTCGACATTGGATATAACTATGTCTTTCATATAACCTCCTCTTCCCATAGCTGTCTTTAGTGCAATGCCGATGAATGAGTCATGTAGACGAAGCTGCTCTACACGAACATTCGATATGCCTCCAGACATCTCGCTGCCAAATGCCAGGCCGGAGCCTAAAGAAGACTGAAGGTTAACGCCACGGATGTGCACATTTTTGGTTGGTTTTCCAACGGCAATTCCATACTCATCCCAACCGCTCTTGAGAACAATTGCGTCATGCCCCATACTAATGTTACAGTTCTCAATGCAAACATGTTCGGAAGAATCTGAGTTACACGTAACGAAAGGTATTTAGGCTCTTTGTATATGGAGATGCAGTGATAGATAAACAGCGTGAAAGGAATGTTGACGCACCTGGGACTATACCGCTAGTATATGGAGATGCAGGAGAAGCATGGAGAGTTATGTTCAGAACTTGCACATTCCTGCATTATTTCGACACATAGATTAACATCAGACCAGTTCTTGAAATGCATCTGGCAGAGTTGAGCATACACGAAAAGTGACATTTGACCTCATAAGCTACGAGCAGTACCTGCAGTATGTCGGATGAATGTACCAAGCAGGGGAGTTCAAGAGGGTTAAATTCGATACAGTGACATTTTCGCATCCGGTGAATTCTACTAGATGTGGTCGGCTGTAATTCAATGCATGATAGCTGAATTGCTCCCACCAGACGAAACCCTGCCCATCAATGGTTCCATTATCACCTGGTAAAATTTATTGAATGTGGAATTAGTTACGTAAGAAAGGCAGAACTCGGATATATCTCAGCAGACAACCATTTTACGGATGAATATCCTCACCTGTTATCATCACATCGGTTAGATTGTCTCCGTTGATCAAGCTACGATATCTCCAACCCGGAAAGTCAATCCCTCGACCATAAGAAGGCAGGGGTTCCACAATTTCCCAGTGAGCATAATCCTGCATAAGCATTGCCAAAAATGAGCAATTTTTACAGAAGTGGGAAATGGTACAAATCAGAGTAAAATTTCTGTTAGCAAAGTGATTTCCGCACACCCCTGTTTATTTCCGACCTTTAGATTGAATAAATCAAAGGAAGATCGAGACATAAATAAACAACAGTGCGCAGAAAGAGAATGGTGTCGAGAAATAATTTTCATTTGTGTTACATGTGAACCTGGGATCCAAGAATGATGGCACCGGCTTCCAAAAAGAGTGTGAGGTGGCTGGTGAGGTTAAAACTTCCGGTGAGCCACCTTCCGGGTGGAACATAGAGCTGAGCACCACCCTTGTCAGCAAATGACTTGGCATAGAAGATAGCGTTTTGGAAGGCGACTGTGTTCAATGTTTTCCCATCTCCAACTGCCCCAAACTCCAAGAGTGACACACTGTGAGGTCTGGGATCGAAAAGCTTCTTCCGTTCGCATTCTCTGTCCTTTCCTTCTCCATCATACTCAGCACTAGTAAATGCCAGAATCAAAACCAGAGCCAGCTGAAAAATGCGAAATAAAAGAAAATTAACGTCGAAGGGAAGTTAGAGATATGCCTACAGATATCGTAACTTGGTAGAACACCAAGAAAAACACACTAAAATCGAAACCTTAATCAACGATACAGAAAGTGCGAACGAAAAACATTGAGGGTAAACAGACTAAAGTATACAACATTCAATGTCCGAAGATCTCGACAATGTAGGCAAAACAAAGAAGCAATCTAATCTGAGAATCATGAATCATAAAAATAAAAAAACTAATCTTCCATTTTTGTGGATGTCTTTCACAAACATCGTACGCAAATCCGATATACAACGTAAAAACCAACCACCATTGGATCAGAAAGATCATCTTTTGCAGATTCCCAGACGATGAAAATTCAAAACCAACATAGACACACACACACACACACACACACACATATATATATATATATATATATATATATATATATATATGAATCAAACACTAGAAATCAAAACCAACGTACTAGGCTCTTCATTAGTCGTTTGCCCTTCCACTTAACAGCAAATTACCAAACTGAGAGAGCAGCAGCCTCTTAAAAACTCTGCAAAAACCCAGTAAAAATATGAAACAAAAGGAGGAAGAAGAAGGACAAGGAAAAAGGGAACAAGTAAGAGGAGGGTATGCGGTATAAAATGCCAATGATGTACATGAAAACAAAAAAAAAAACAAACAAAAACAAACGGGCGGTGAGAGAAAACGACAGCTAAAAAAGAAGGACAAAGCCAGCTGAAATTTGCAATTTGCACAACAATAAAAAGCATTTTCCACGCATCAAAGTTGGAAAGTTCAAATCTGAACAATAATGTTTTTTTTTTCTTATACAAAATCTTCGACAATAAAAAAGTAATCTTGTTCCTTAATCAAGTTTAGAAATTAAGTTAATCTTGTTCCTTACCAAATATAGAAATTGAATTAAACCTCCACGATTCCCAACACAAATCATGTCTTTCCGACACAATCTTGGCCTCCAAAACCCTCCTACACAAACACACAGAGTCAAAATCTTTGTAACTAATTTGAGGTTTTGATTGATGTTGCGAGGTATCTCAAATTAATTATACACTATTTTAAAAAATTTCAATAACAAAAACGTGTAATAAGAATACACAATACATAATCGGTTTGAGATGTCGTTTTAGTGGCGTGCTCGACTTGCCTGTTGGTTGCTGCGCACGGTGGCAGGGCGGAGGGACCATAATGTCAGTGATGTGTCGATATTGCGAGGCTGGCGTCAGCCCAAGTTGCCAAAGCCCCAGGTAAGGTTGCAACTACTCGTGCCGTCATGTGTGGGCCCGCCCTCGTCTGCTCCTCCTCTATGAGTGATTGTCTGGCCCTTGTGCTGCTTATCAGAGTGCTATTTATTACCTCCCTCCTCCTCCTCCTCGTACGGTCGCACAGTTCTGGGATTCACATCAAGTCAAACACTCCCACTGACGAACGCGTCTTTGTTTTCTTTTTCTAGTTGGTTTCCTCCCAAGACTTAGTGTTGTTTTGCCAAAATCTGCGCCATATGTTAGTCAACATATAATGCCTACTATTTACTTACTTTGTTACATCATCACATGCCACGTTGCCCACAAAGTATTGGTTTTCGATTCGATTATTTTATGTTCGACTTATTTAAACATATGTCAATGATGAGTTTGATATTTAGTTGTAATCGATGTTCTATATTATTTCATGTTCGACTTACATATATCCAATAATTATAGGTGTGTAAGATAAGTTTGATACCTAATGATAAGTATTTGGCGTATTACTGCGTTGTAAAATTATATATATAAATATCCTAACCTTGTTAAAAACCATAAAAGAAGGGATTGGCATGAAATTGCCAGAGCTTATTTATCAGAAACGAAGCTGATTAAGTGCTTCTGGTTCTAGAATAAGGCTGACGATAGCTATATGCTTTTGAGTATATTGACAAAAAAACCCTCGGATAAAGGAGAGAATCACATGGAGAACCCGCGGCGGTGGCAGTGGAGGAGGGGAGCAAAGAAAACCAGCCAGCAACCGCCACCTAGAAATTCAATTATTTGGCTGCTAACGGCCAAATGTATCATAAAGCAACAAGCTTTAGTATTTTCCACACTAATTTCAATTAATTAAAGCTCTTTCTCTTCTCCTTTTCTTTTTTCATATTTTTGTGGATTTTTTGTTTGTGAAGGCTGAGAGGGACATATTGCAAAGACATGGGGTCATGGGGTTGGTTGGTTTCATAATTTGTACCGTTAATTTTCAAAGACCGTAACTTTGCTTTTTTATTTTATTTTTTATTAGTGAATTGGAGCCCAGTGTGGTAGTTTTGTGTCTCTCAATTCTTGTAGAACACTATGAGTGTTACTGGGCAGCAGTAGTAGGCATCATAACTGCAGGAGAGGGGTCGAGGGGTCCCCCGTTATGAGAACAATTTTTAATGTGTCTAGAATGCTACGATGACGATATCTTAAGTCTCTAATGTACGGTTAAGCATGAGATAATGAGTGAGTAACTTGAGATACCATCGTCGTGTGTCTTTTAAAAATAGCTAAGTTTTCTGTACCCCATTAGACATTACGGTAGGTGCCTACACAACTACAGAAAAGTGTTTGCCCAACAAAAATAATACGTCGTGCAAAGTATAAATTCGTCGGTCAAAAATATTGGACAACGAAATCTTCTTTGCGCAAAATTAATCGGGCAAAGTTCGAGACATGATAGGATCCACATCCACACCAATTAATTCCTAGCATGTAAATGTTACTTCTTAACCAAAATGTTGCACTCTCAAGTCTCTAACCTCAGTCTGCTATGAAGCAGGAAAATGGCAATTTACATATATTCATGTGTCTGTGTTGCAAAGACATATTTGTCTTGAGCTATTGTAAAACTATGTCCCTTTCTTATATATCCATGTAACAATGTAAGTGATTATGTGCATATGTTTTCCAGATTAGGAACCAAGATCGTGTTCTATCATTGATCTAAATCATCATTACAGATCAAGAAGAGTCTTTTAGATTAATTTTATATATAGGACTAGAGGAGGCTAACACAATAATTAGAAACATTTGTATCATACTGGAATAACTACGTATTGTAACATAAATGAAGAAGAGTTTGTAATGTATCGCCGATTATCATCTCGATTGGATTGTCATATGCGTGTCTTATGAAAATCACAAAATACATGAGTAAGAAACTTAAACTTGTAAGTTTACGCACCAACCAACAAAAACATATATACTATTGCATTTACAAATTAATTCAAAGTATATATGCTTGATTAATTCATTAACTGTAATTGTAATAATTACACTCAGGTATTTATAGTTTACACCTTATAACAACCTTAAGACATCTCTTCACTAATCTAATGACACATGTCATAATCCTAGTTGTCCATTCCATTAAACAATCTATCAGACAGCTAACTTTTGCCCTTTGACAACACCAGTACGCCAGTTCTTGGTTAAACCATAGTAATTTTCGTTCTTAACCAGATCCATAGGAGACGCAGCAACCTCGGATCTTGTGGGCACCGAGGTCCCCGGGGCCGATGGATCTGCTGGGGGTTCTATCTTTAACAACTTAACACTATAATTTTGTCTCCCATTCAACACATTGTGCTCGATTTCGTTGAATATATTTGGATCAAATGGAGCGGTAAAAAGTTTGTTTTTATTGCGTTTTGAGACAACAACAATCGACCGAGGGGCTGCGGTTTCGGAACATCATTTCCCAGCTTGCTAATGTAGCTCTTAATTTCTTCAGGCAATGCAAAGTCTACCATCTTCGAATGCTGTTTGAGGTTTGAGTCTGAGAACAATTCCTTAATTATTACTTGTCAGAAAAAAGATTGAGCAATACTGTTTCTGCACTTTGATATATATATATATATATATATATATATATATATATATATTATGCATGCATCATGCATGCAGGAGCTGCATGCACGCCAGAAACGAAAGGCATTTAAGGGTGCATGAAAGGCATATGCAACACATACATTTATATAGGCGTGCATAAAATCATAATGATAAAAACTTTTCTAGCATTTTATCTTCAGGCGATACAACTTGCAATAAGATTTAACATGGTGATCATTGTATTTGATTTTATCAACCTAGACAATTTTTTTTTTAAGTTCATAAGTTTTTCAATGTGACTGTTACATTGTTAAAGAAAATCTTAAAATAATTTCATTAATTAATAATGGAGAACTGCAGTAGTTCTACATCTTAACAATAATAGTGATAAGCTAACCTAATCTAGCTATGTCATCAGCTTAAGACCAATGTATCAAACTGCAACAAATCTAACCCTCCAATAGTAGCATGTGGTACAATATTCAATGGATAGAATGTTGGGTTTCTACCTACGCGTCTTGAGTTCAAAATAAAATTATTGAAATAGTTTCGAACTCTTTCCCCTCCCCTTATTATTAACAAGTATGCGACCTTATAACACATGGATTTTATTTTTAATGATAATATAATCTAGATCCATGATGTATGTTAATCCTATTGTTTATTCACAATATAACACATAGATTAACAACTATCACAATGTAGTCGTCACCCAAAAAAATTTCTCCAAAATTTCTTCAAAGGATTTTTTTTTTTTTTGAACAAATGATATTATCTACACTAAGGAGGGAAGGGGTGGACTTAGCCTCACTTACAAGTGAAGAGGCATACCACTAGACCGTAGTACTAAGTCGCTTGTTTTTAATATTTAAATAATTAATTAATTTAGTTTAGTGTAAAGAGAAGTTTAAGTGCATTGGGTGCCACGTAATACCACGGCAAGTGGTATTTCTCCGCACATGTAAGCGGAAAGTTTTAGGTTCAGATCTTGTTGATGGCAAGTTTGATATTAATCTATTATAACTGAGAAATTACATGGCTAGCCCATTATGTAGCCCGTGTAAATATATTATGAATAACAAGTTCACGACCAATTTATTCCTCCATCCCCATAGTAAATATGCCATTGTCCAAAATATGAGTTTAAAGAGTAAGTTTGGGGTAGAAATACAAACCACAAGTATAAATAAAGCTTTTTATTTTTATTACACGTGATGTTACTGTAGACATCGAAATTTCGGTGAAACAAATGTTCACCAACGCATTAAAGTTTTGACGTGTCAGGGCATGCATGGCAAACGCCACGGGTCGTACAAATTGTACACATGGCGTGTGACTCAACAAAATAGGAAGAAATACCCTTGGCAGATCAAAACAAGTTTTTTTCTCATTTGGGCAATGACAAAGCAAACACACTTCAAGTTTAAAATTGCACTAAGTGGGAAATTAGGCCATAAATTTACCACTTCAAAGTTTAAAATGGTATTAAGTGAGAAATTAGGCCATATGTTAGACCACCTCAATTTCAATATTGCATTAAACGTGAAAATTAGGCAATGGTGCTTGGGTGGGAAAATTTTGTGGTGGTAATTCGTTCCCAAAAGCCTATAAATAGGCCTCTCCATCAAGGTATCCACTTAGAAGAGAATTCTCTACTCCCAAATTCACCAAATTCACCAATACATTTCTCTACTCCCAAATTGGAAGAGAATTCACTTAGAATTGTGTCCTTGGAGCTTTGAAACTCTAAAGCTCTCAAGCAAATCCCGAAGGATCAAGAAAGCTCTCTTCATTCTTCTTCAAATCCTCCTTCAAGATCAAGCCCCAACGGCCCTTGAAGAACCTTTCACCAATTCAAGATCAAACCCCTACGGCCCTTGTAGAAAGTGTTCCTCATCCATCATCCATCATCCATCATCGTTCTTCAAAGATCAAGCCCCAAGGCCCCTTGAAGATCCGTTCATCCGTTCTTCAAAGATCAAGCCCCAAGGCCCCTTGAAGATTTGTTCATCCACCAATTCAAGATCAAGCCCCAACGACCCTTGAGGAAATCATCCGTACACCACATCCTAAAGATCAAAGCCCCGACGTCCCCCTTTGGAGCAGTAGCCCATCCACAAATCCACACCCACTGTTCATCCTAGATCAAGCCTCAACGGCCCTTGGATCAACAGCCCAATCTACCAAATCAATACTTTACGAAGATAGAATCAGAGGGTCAAGTTAAAAGAGATTGCAATCCAAATCATCAAACACCAAAATATTTGTTTGTACACGTGTTCCTGTTGCGTTTCGTTTCAGGAAATTTTTGTGTTCACAGTTACTACTCTAAATTAAGCTGAGAAAAGGCAAAATATTTGAACCAGAGCACAATAAAATGAAGAGAAATACAATTTACACTAGGAAAATTCATCACTTGCATAAACTTTCCCTAGTACTCTTTTTTATTTTTCTTCCCTTTGATTAATTTTATTTATTCCACTGCGCAGTGGGCCTAAACCGGGTAACATGAATCTTGGACTGCCTAATGTGGGCTCATATGGACCAACTCACCAGCCCATGAGCCCTATCATCCGACCCAAATCTGAACTCAAAACGACAATTCGGTTTGCGTTTAGTCCAAATGCATCCCACGTTCTGGCATGCCGCCCAATAATTTGGACTCACCCAACCACTCAGCTTCCGTTTCAGACTTCTCTCCATCATTCCGAGTTCAACCACCAGCAAATGGCCATGTACATCGTATCACGGCGGGCAGCCGGCGGATTGACGCCGTTGGCGGCGTTCCGCTATGCTACATCTTCGAGAGCCTATTCGACGTCGTTTAGAGAGGAAAGGGACACTTTTGGACCCATCAACGTTCCCTCAGACAAGTTCGTCTTTCTCTGCATTCCCAGCTGCTTCTTCCATTTTCATGTCTCTAATTTGAAGTGATTTTATTTATCCAAAACGTGAATTTTCAGGCTGTGGGGGGCGCAGACTCAGAGGTCGCTGCAGAATTTCGACATCGGCGGCGAGCGGGAGCGAATGCCCGAACCCATTGTTCGTGCTTTTGGGGTGCTCAAAAAATGCGCTGCAAAGGTTTGTGCTTTTTATTTGTGCCTGTAAAGTGTTTGATGTATTGCCTGGCTGAGTTTTGTGGTGAGTAACTGCAGGTGAACATGGAGTATGGGCTTGATCAAACTATTGGGAAAGCAATAATGCAAGCTGCCCAAGAAGTCGCCGAGGGAAAGCTCAACCAACACTTTCCGCTTGTTATCTGGCAGACTGGCAGTGGAACCCAAAGCAACATGAACGTCAATGAGGTGAGCTCTTAGCAGCTAGTTAGCACTGATCCATGAAAGTTATGCTCTTGGGTCATGCTTCTTGTGTATGTTAAGTTGTTAATTAATGGGGTAAAATATTGGACTGTGCCCAGGTCATTGCGAACAGGGCAGCTGAGATACTTGGCCATCAGCGCGGCGAGAAGTTTGTGCACCCGAATGACCATGTTAATAGATCACAATCTTCCAATGACACTTTCCCAACGGTAAGTCATTTTCCTTTGTTTTAGTGAGGTTGGTTTTTGCTTTGTTGCTGTTTGTTGAACTGTTGTGTGGTATTTCCAGGTCATGCACATCGCATCTACAATGGAAATTAACTCAAGACTGATACCAAATTTGCAAACTTTGCATGCTGCCCTACATTCAAAGGTTTGGTTATTTTCATTCGAAAGCAGATGGATATTTTATGAGTCAAAATTATTTTCTCCTAAAGTGAAACTTGTTCTTGATTCCTTATGTTTTAATGTTACCAGTCTGAAGAATTCAAAGATATTGTTAAAATTGGACGAACCCACACGCAAGATGCGACACCTTTGACCCTTGGGCAAGAGTTCAGCGGCTATTCAACACAAGTGAGCTTACGTTCCTCTTGCCGAGCTTGGTTCATCATTGTGCCATACTATTCTTTTTACATCTTTGACTCTTGGACAAGATTGGTACCTTGTTCGAGGAGCTACTTATCAAAAGCCTCTTTCTTTGGCTGCAGGTGAAGTATGGAATTGAACGAGTTTTGCGTACTCTACCTCGCATGTATCAGGTAGGCAACTCATATGATTGTCAGTTGCTTTCCCTCCCCTTTTATTTTTTTCTTTTACACCTTCTGATTGATTGATAATTTGTTTGAGCAGCTTGCACAGGGTGGTACTGCTGTTGGGACTGGATTGAACACAAAGAAGGGGTATGAATAGCTTTTAGGGTTGTAGAATATTTGTGTGTTCTTTTTCCTTGATTTTCTCTCTCTATGTTTGCCTGCCTTGGTATCCTGATGTATTTTCAATAGGGGGAGTCGTGGTTTCATTTCAACTCTTTTTTTTTTTTTTTTTTTTTTTTTGGGTCCTGCTCTTATATTTCAAGAATCTCAAGAATTTTCTAAGAAAATGAATTTATTCACCATTTATTTTAGTACTTTGTAGACCTCACTTGGTTTTATGTATAAAGATGCATGCTTTGTATATTTACTAACCTTTTGAATATTATAACTTTCGTAGTGAATTTCTTATGCCTTTTGGATTTTCATTTATTTCGTGTCTTCCGTCCAGATTTGATGTAAAGATAGCTGCAGCAGTAGCTGAGGAAACAAAGTTACCATTTGTCACTGCAGAAAACAAGTTTGAAGCTTTGGTGAGTCACTGCACCAAATGACCATCTTCTTCTTTTGATGGATGAAAGATTTAACTTGATTGAACAGTTGGTAAACATTCTATACTTTATTGTTTTATTCCAGGCTGCACATGATGCTTTTGTTGAAACTAGCGGAGCCCTAAACACAGTTGCTACCTCTTTGATGAAGATTGCAAATGACATACGTTTTTTAGGAAGGTTTGTGTACTATTTGGATTATTTTGTCTTTTCTTCGTCCCCTTTCCATGTGCCCTTTCTGTAATTATGAATTTCATGGTGCATTTCATGTACAGTGGTCCACGTTGTGGCCTTGGTGAACTCATTCTCCCTGAAAACGAGCCTGGTAGCAGCATTATGCCTGTAAACTCTAATATCTTTCCAAAACTCTAATATCTTCCCTACATATGTTTATGAAGAAATAGCCCAATACCTGTAACTAGCTTTCCGTGCAAAATTTTAATCCCACCAAACTTGTCATTTTGATCGACTTCATTTTTGTTTCAGGGGAAGGTAAACCCTACCCAGTGTGAGGCTCTCACAATGGTCTGTGCTCGGGTAAAGTGTCTCCTTTTTTGTTTCATTAAGATATACAAACATTTGGGAAGTCATTAGTTAGATGTTGGTTTAATGTTAGGATACTGTGATCTTTTTTATATAGTTTTTCTTGTAACCAATTTGTATTTTTATGTCATGCAGGTTATGGGTAACAATGTTGCCATTACAGTAGGTGGATCAAATGGTCACTTTGAACTTAATGTGTTCAAGCCAATGATTGCTAGTGGTCTCCTACAGGTAAGTTCTGTTGTAGTATTGTTATGATTTGTAGTTCAAAATCAAGATGTTGTATGTACTGACATTTCAGACCTAAAACTTGTAGAAATCAAGTACCCGCATTTCTTGAATGTAGTTGTGGGTACAATAATGTCATAGAGCATTTTCACATACTTGGATGCATTACGATATTTTGAGTTCTCCATATGATGGAACTTCCTAAGGAGATGCCCTTTTATTACTGTATGTACTCGATTTGTGTTTGGAGTCTATTGTTGTGCTGCAGCGCCACATACATGCAATTGTTCACGGAGCTGGTATTTTTGATTCTTTACTGACAGTCTGTGAGATTGCTTGGGGATGCATCTGCTTCCTTTGAAAAGAACTGCGTGAGAGGAATTCAAGCTAATAGGGAAAGAATTTCAAAGTTTCTTCATGAGGTCTGTTTATTTTTTGGTGAAGAATGTACACCTTTTAAGCATTCCATATCTTAGATTTAAGCGCTAATTGATTTTACGTTGTTTCTGTATTGCAGTCACTTATGTTGGTCACATCCTTGAATCATGTAAGTTTCCACCCATTGATGTATATATTTTTCTTGTGTACCTTTGGTCCGTCGGACTTATATTTCTGCTTCTATTTCAGAAAATTGGTTATGACAATGCTGCGGCAGTTGCAAAGACGGCCCACAAGGAGGGATCCACTTTGAAGGTATTAATTCTTTTCGAGATAATTTATTCCATTAGATGGCTAATTCAGCTTCAATTCGAGTAGTAGAAAATTCAGTTTCCGTTCTTGTTAGACACATGGCATTATCAAATTATGTTTGAGCACAGGCTGAAGTATTTGAATCTAACAAAGATGCAACCATTCTGCAGGAAGCTGCATTGAAACTTGGAATGCTATCGAGCGAAGAATTTGATACTCTTGTGGTGCCAGAGAAGATGATTGGCCCAACTGACTGACAGATTTCGAAGCTGCATAAATCCTACGGGTGAAATAAGAATTAGAAGCGATAAGTATGCGATTTGTAATGTGTTTAGGAACAATATTCTCGAGGTTTTCTCCATGGCTGGCTGGCAGGCCTTGTTCTTTGGGTCGATTAGGCCGCTGAGGGGAAAGCCTCCCAAATTTTTGTAAGAATACAAGCTTTTCAGAAACTCACCCACCCAGCAGAATAAAATGTAGAAAGTTACTTGGTTCGATGCAAATTAACAAACTAGGTAATGTCATTGTCATTTGTTATTTGTGATCACCCAAATGTCACCCATACTGAACGTACGACAGACTCCGACCGTCGAGTTGGTACGTGCAGGAATTGTTGCATGTATAATTGTAGCATGCTGGTATTTGCCTTGCCTCCCTTGAGGTTTCCAGAAATGTATTTTCGTCGACGTTCTGCAGGTTCCATGACAGTTAGCAAACAAGCCAAGGCCAAATCGCTTATAAATAAACCTAACCAAGCAGCAATTAAGCAAGCACAGAATACTCAGGTCTAATAGATCAAATTGAACCAGCCATCAGGATTAAACACGAGTATGTAAGAGATTAAGAGCTCGTTTGGTTATGCTTTTAAAATGACTGAAAGCGCTTTTGGTGAAAATATTTTTAGAACCAATCCTTGGTAAAAATGCAAGCAAATCCTGAAAAAACACTTAAATGTTTCCTGGAATAAGCACATAATTGATGCTTCTTGCAGACCTAAAAATATTTTTAATCATTTCAAAAGCACATCTTGAAAATCACTTATAAGAATTATTAGAGATTTATTTAATAGCTGCAACATCGCCATCTTCCAAATACAATGCATCGTCTCTCTCTAATGTCATTCAGATACAATGCACCTTCAATTCTCTCCATTTTATGAAAAAAAAGGGCATTGACATGGTCATGGTCATGGTCATGGTCATGGACATGGGCCTACTAAATCTATCGCTACTTGTCTTTGAGGAACCGATAAACATTTATCATATATATATATATATATATATATATATATATATTATTTTTAATTTATCCGTTCCAAATGTGGCTTTTAATACGAAATTTTGGTCTCCTTTTAACTGGAATAGAATGTCAAGCTCACTTTCGTAGAGAGAAAATCTTCGATCGAATCACCTCATGACATATTATGTTTGACCAATTTTTAAAAAGAATAAAAACTCTTTCTCACTTGACTTCAGATTGATCTTATCTTATAAGAGAGTTGTCTTATGAGTTACACGGTTGTCTTATTCAAGAGCCTCTCGCACGTATAACACGTCAACTATTCAAGTAAAAAAGAAACAAAAATTGATAATTGATAATTAATTGTTCTAGACATATGGCCGGTGGCAAGCCCGCACGTGTCGCCATATGCACATCTTTTAATCCACATCAGCAAATTTAACAGATGGATAACGAGTTTAACAAAAATAAGACAATGTAAAACTAATTTTGTACTTTAGAAATTAAAACGACGACTTTTAAATTTTAAAAATAAAGTAAGATCAAAATTGAATTCTAAGGACGCAACTAACGTACATGTTGCGTCAGTAAGATGCCAAATATATAATTTGTTTTCTTTTCTCTAATTTCATTGAGAGAAAAAAAATAAATAAATTCTAGATGGGTCTTCTTCTCTTCGCACGTGCAAGACGCTCGTATTCCTTTGCATCGGATTCATTCGTGCGTGGCGTTGTTCGTTTGTCCGTGATGCTTTTTGGCCCTCCTCCCTCCTCCTCCCTCATCCCTCCCGAGTCTCTTTCTTTCTCCCTCCACTTTACTTGTATCTTTACTCCTCCTTCCTCCACGTGAAAAAGCGCTTCACACTTTCAGAGGATCAGCTCCTGCAAAATGGACGAGTCAGATCACTCCTTCTGAGCTCCCCAGTTGATCTCTCACCCTCAGTTCGAGCATCAAGCCTGGTAATACTAAAATTTAACTAAATTTATATTATCATTTTTATTTTGTTTATCAATTGATTAGAGATTATTATTTTATGATTAGCCTCGTTTTTTAGCATATCTGGATACTGGAGTGAAAATCTCATTGAACCCTTTAAGCATTGCCAAGATCATCACCAGAAAACAAAGATTATTGGGTTTTTTTCTGGATTAATTTTTAAGAAAATAGATGGATTATTAGTTCCAAAGCTTCGATCTTTTTTCTATTTTTTAATTTTATTTTTTTATGATTTTTTTCACAGATTCATTGAAAACTTCAGTTGAAAAAATGGAGTCCTGTGATTGCGTAGATGCACAATGGCCCCCGGATGAGTTGCTGGTGAAATATCAGTACATATCTGATGTGTTCATTGCCCTTGCCTATTTCTCCATTCCCTTGGAGCTCGTATATTTTGTGCAGAAATCCGCTTTCTTTCCGTACAGATGGGTGCTTATGCAATTCGGTGCTTTCATTGTTCTTTGTGGAGCAACCCATTTCATAAATGTCTGGACTTTCTCTATGCACACCAAAACTGTTGCTATAGTTATGACTGTTGCCAAGGTTTCGTGTGCCGTTGTATCGTGTGCTACCGCTCTAATGCTCGTTCACATTATCCCTGATTTGCTAAGCGTCAAGAGCCGGGAGCTGCGTCTGAAGAACAGAGCTGAAGAGCTTGACAGGGAGATGGGGCTCATGCTCACTCAGGAAGAAACGGGAAGGCATGTTAGAATGCTGACTCATGAAATTCGAAGCACATTGGATAGGGACACTATATTGAAAACTACCCTTGTTGAGTTGGGTAGAACTTTACTCCTCGAGGAATGCGCGTTATGGATGCCGTCCAGAACTGGTATGAACCTACAGCTTCATCACACTCTGAACTACCAGATACAAGTTGGGTCTACTGTGTCAATAAACCTTCCTGAGGTCAATGAAGTCTTCAATAGTTCTCGAGCAATTCGTATACCATACACCTGCCCTCTGGCCAGGATCAGACCGCTTGTGGGAAGATATGTGCCGCCTGAGGTTGTTGCTCTACGGGTACCCCTATTGAATCTTTCGAATTTTGAAATCAATGACTGGCCGGATCTCTCTGCCAAAAGCTACGCAATCATGGTATTGATTCTACCCACTGATAGCAACAGACAATGGCGAGACCATGAATTGGAGCTCGTTGATGTTGTCGCAGATCAGGTCTGTTTTCACGTTCACTTGCTTCCTTTTCACTGCATGACTCACTGTCCTGCTGCATTACTCGTTTTCTTTTGTTTTCACAATGCTTATTTGCTTACTGTTTAACTACTGCTTGCATCTTAAGTTCATGAATTGAAAGAGTAATGTATTTACCGGGAGCTCTTATGCACATTTGTTTCCTGATCTTGCCGAAACAACTGATATATCACTTGCCTTCGTTATGATTCCTATATACTACTAGAGGTTATAACAAGTGTAGCTGTGCTCAGGTAGCTGTTGCTCTTTCACATGCTGCTATTCTGGAAGAGTCTATGCGAGCCCGTGCTCAGCTCGTGGAGCAGAACAATGCTTTAGATTTAGCTCGGAGAGAAGCAGAGATGGCAATCCATGCTCGCAATGATTTCCTTGCTGTCATGAACCATGAAATGAGGACACCAATGCAGGCAATCATTGCATTGTCTTCTCTTCTGTTAGAGACGGAACTGACTCCGGAACAAAGGCTTATGATAGAGACGGTTCTAAAGAGTAGTAACCTTTTGGAAACACTTATTAATGATGTTTTAGATCTTTCTAGACTAGATGATGGCAGTCTAGAATTAGACTTTGAAATATTTAACCTCCATGGAGTTTTCAGAGAGGTAAATTTTCCAGACCCGGGGCCTGAATGTATACTTTCGAATAATTTGGTTTTGGCAAACTTACGTGCAAGCCTTTTCCAAACTGTAGGTAATGAATTTGGTACGGCCCATCGCATCTTTGAAGAAGTTGTCTATGACTTTGATTCTAGCCCCAGATTTACCTGTGTGTGCTGTTGGAGATGAGAACCGGCTTATGCAAACCATTCTCAATGTTGCCGGTAATGCAGTGAAGTTCACAAAGCAGGGCTATATTTCAATTATAGCGTCTGTTGCGAAGCCAGAATCTTCAAGAGACTGGCAACCACCGGAGTTTTATCCAGCGTCAACTGATGGCCACTTCTACCTACGAGTTCAGGTCTTATGTGATTTATCTTTGTTTGGTTCTTCTTTGTATGCTGAGGTCGAGACATCTCTTAGTAACTCTGACATCGATACAACGTGATCTAATGGCACTCCTGATGTTGCAGGTTAAGGATTCTGGCTGTGGTGTTCTCCCAGAAGATATTCCTCATGTTTTCACCAAGTTTTCTCAGCCCCGAAACGGATCCAATCGAATAAAGGAGGGTGCAGGACTCGGACTTGCCATTTGCAAACGGTAGACTTGAATATTTTCTGATTTTTTTACCAGTTCTATAGGGCATTGAAAAATTTGCATCCTGCTTTTTTTTTTTTTTTTTTTATTGCTTGGTCATCCAACTTGGTCACCATATGTTCCGAAATGACTTGGATTAGGTTTGTAAACACCATGGGAGGTCATATTTGGATTGAAAGCGAGGGCATCGACAAAGGGAGTATCGTTGCATTCATCGTCAAACTGGGGATATGCAACAATCATAGTGATACAACAACGCACCAGGTCCAGATGCCACCCAAAGCACAAGCAAATTATGGAAGCGGAGATCTCGTTGGACGCAAACCATCCTTTCTGGATCGATTTGGCGCAAGTTCATCGAATGCACGTTATGAAAGAAGTGCTTGAATGCCAATGGTCAGAGTCATCCATGTTTGCTGCTTGACAGAGATATTAGCTCAACCTGGGAATTTTGATTTAGGATGTTGAGGTTGGAAGAAATCTGTAGGTTTCAAAATTTAGCAATTAGCAGTCGCATACTTCGAACGTAAAACTGAACGATGCCGTTTATAACTGTTAATCATCATCTTTACGAGGCGATTATGGCAATTGTTTCTTAATTAGAAAGTGTTAAATCCTCGTCCGGATGAGGCAAATCAGGCAATTAAACATGTTATACCGTCGATACTCCATTATCTTCAATCATTCAATAACTGGCAACTTTCAATCATTAAAAAAAAAATTGAATTTTAACATAACACTTTCGATACTGATCACTTTTAATGTATCTTAAACGAGAATTTCATATTAAATCTGAATACAAAACAGGTAGATTGGGGACCAAAAACCGATCAATAGATAAAAGAAACTAAACTTCAAACAGAGTACGCCGATTTTGAAATCTCTTTCAACTAGAAAATAAAGTACTGACGTCCAAAACAAACGAACAAACTTGCTCGTTAAAACTAATCTAACAAAGTAAGTCGACACAAAAGGACCATAACAAGTCATCAATCCATCAGTTCTCCTCGTAGAGCACTCACTTCTTTGATTTCTTGGATACCCTGCAGGTGAAAGAGACAATGTAATAAGCAAAAAACAACACCAACAAGGTCAGCAGATAATATATAGGGTTTCAAGGCAGGGTACTAACTGTGTCGGTTGAGCTGCAGCTGGGGCAGCGGGTGCTGGTGCTGGTGCTTTCTCTTGAGGTCCCTGAACACGGAGAATAATCAGCAACGTGAGAATCTCATATGAATCACATAATAATCAGTAAACAGATTACGGTGACAATACCTGAGCCAAGCGTTCCTCTCTCCTGGCGTGCTTCCTCTCCCTGCTAGCCTTGTTCTTTGCCCGCTTAGCCTCGAACTGATCGGACAGAGTCTTCTCCCTTGCCTTCTCAGCCTTTGACTTGTGAATGCTCTCCATCAGCACTCTCTTATTCTTGAAAACATTACCCTTAACCTTCATGTACATGTCATGGTACATGTGCTTGTCAATCTTCTTTGATTCACGGTACTTGCGAAGCAACCGCCTGAGCACCCGCATCCTCCTCATCCATAGGATCTTGGTGGGAAGCCTTGCCTCCCTGGTACCCTTGCGCTTACCTAAAAATTTAAGAAACCACTCATTAAAATGTGACTTGCTCCTGGTTCGAATAAATGCAAACACTAGTGTATATGTACAGTGCAAGCCGAGATAACACATACAATAACATACCATATCCAGAGTGACGTCCCTTTCTCTTAGCCTCCTTCATACGACGTGCACGAGAGCGAGAGTGAATCTTGGTCGGTTTCCTGATGATGAAACCATCCTTGACCAACTTCCTTATGTTTTGGCCTGCAATTCAGAATCAAACACGTCAAAAAGCAATACACGAAATCGCAGAAATGCTCAAAAAAATTGGCATCCGAATACCGTCAATCTAAACATCTACTTATACAATTGCAAATTATTGGCTAAACTTCACAAGTAGAAAATACGGGGAAAATTCAAATATAACACAAGTAAAACATACATTATCGCAACACGAAAACATCTCATCACATTTCGCTCTACAACTACAAAATGACTTCAATTAAAACATAATCCAGATTATAACAATTAAACCAACGTTAATTAATTGATACTGATTTGCAGATAATAAAAAGCTACCACTCAAGTCAAAATTCGATATCAATTAACCACAGCTCATATACTTAAAACAAATCGTAGTTTGGTATTGCTGTGCTTTGAAAAAAAAACTGCTTCAGCTCTGCTGTGACAATAAGCTCATTTTTGTTGCTTCACGTTTTCAGCTTTTTTCATCACCCAAAACTGTGAAAATAAGCTGTTTTAAAATGTTTACCGAACACCATTTTGAGGTCAGCATTTTTTTATACCCACTTTTTATAAAGCACCACCAAACCAGTACTAAATCTAAGACAAATATATAATCTTTCAATAAACCCAGTTCAAAACAGTTAACAGACATCTCAAAACTTCTGCAACCATACACAAATCCCTTAATTACATGTTTAAGGTTTTCACGATAGCCAAACAGTGGATTAACGCGGGATTAAAGAAATGGATTGAAAATTAATTAAGTGGGGAAAACAGCGCAGGATATGCAGATCAAAAGAAGGAAATAAGGAGGAAAATGAACGGAAAGGAGAAGAAGAACGTACGAGAATTGGCCATGGAGATCTCGCTGACTTCATTGGGGTCGAGCCAGACCTTGCCGCGACCGCACTTGAGGACGCTGGAGGCGAGCCTCTTCTGGAGCTTGAGCGAAACCATCGTCGGCGTCTTACCTCCTTCCTTCCCTTTCCTTTCAGCAACTGCTGTGGGCAAAGAGGCTGAGCTTCTGTGGACGACAAGCTTTTATATATCGCTCGCTTTTGCGGTTTTAGAGTTTCGACCTAGGGTTTCACCATATGACTGGGCCTTACAATTTCATGGGCCTGTTTCTTCTATATTTGTTTTATGTGGGTTCTTTAGTTGGGTGGTCCAGCCTGTTTGGGTGGTCGGGCTGCAACTCGTCTACATAAAGCTGGAATTGTTAGGAATCGTCGCTCAGTCATATGACGGTGAATTCGTTCCCAAGCTTTGTTCACAACTCCAATAATAAATTCGGTTATTTCTTAGCAAGTAATATATTGGACTAGGCTTAAATATGTTTGACTGGTTTAATTTTCATTGTCTTATCTAAAACCTATAATTCAAATTTGGGAATGGAATAGTGTACAAAAATGTGGTGTCTGCTGCGTATAATATTTATTATGTGGTTGTTCACTTATGGGACACTATATAATGTGTTGTTAATTAGGATATTTTCTATGTAAATTCTAAGAATATAAATAGGCACTCGAATGAGAGAAAAAATGACTCTGATTTCCCTTTCCAATTTCTCCCTCGTTTCTCTCATGTTTCTCTATATATGTGTTTCTAACAATGTCTCTAATATTTCCTTTTTATTTAAATTTAAAGATTCTAAGGGCATATCTCGCCAAGCTCATATCTCGACACTTTACGTTGTTCCAAAGTTAATCTAATTTTGTACATCAACAACGCCAATTTGGGATTAAACGGACATTCTTGTTGTTTCTTTAGTATGGTCATGGTTGGCTTGGAGAACTTTTTCGAACTTGGATTGGAGATTACGTAACTTTTTTGAACTTGCAACTAGTATGGAGATTGCAAATTAATAAGTTACCACTTACTAGTAGAACATGATTCTGCCCTCATTGTTTCTTTAGTATGGTCGTGGATAATCAACCATTGGGTTCTCTTGTTTCGGTCTGTCGAAATTTGTTTTCAAAAACTTTATTTATAGTTTTAAATACGAAATGTTTAGGTACGAAAGAATTTTGGGATCGATAGTTTGGCATACATCCATACAAATTGTGTTTTGATTGCTCTCTTCCTTCTTGTGACAATTTGAGTTCTTAAGGATTGATTTGAGATTTCCAAAACTAATCGTATCTTGTTTAAGTTGTTTGGGTCCAAGCCTCATCTTAAGGATCAATTTGAGAAAAAAACTCATATCTGTTTTTATTCAACGCTCTAACTAACTGCCAGAATTATACAAGGATGGGTAAAATAAGAAAAAACGTGTGTGAAAATCACCTACGTATTTTAGCTCGGTTGCCTTATCCTTTAATGAGTCAATGTCATGAAAGTGATATCGATCTCCATGGACCGTATTACATAAAACCCTTTGTGTTTGATATTGGTTTGCTTAGTTAAGGAGCTCGCAATGTGGATTAGTTGGCCTAAACAACAATGTCTACAATATTATTAAACCCGGCCTCGTAACCCAACATATCCGACCTCAACTGCCCAAGTAAAAAGTAGCCAACCAAAATTTCAAATGCATGAGGAATGATGCTGTCCACGACCATTTTCTGCACGGCAGTCCTGTTGGCGACGCTGGCAGTAATCCTCTTGGCCTTGTTCTCGCCGCCACCCAAAAAGAAAGCGGTCACCGCCGAGGCTCGACCTTTGTACATCCAGAAACCAAACAACAACAACAACATTGCAGGCTCCAATAACGCGGTAGCACAACTACAACCCGACGGCGGCGGAGGAGCTTTCATCTTCCACCAGATGCTCACCGAGGGACCCGAGAACACTTCCCGTGTGGTGGGAAAAACGCAGGGCTTCATAATCCCCGCGGAGCACTTTTCAAAATCGGGATTCAATATAATCTATCTGACCTTCTACACGCCTCAGTATTCCGGCAGCCTTAGCGTGCAGGCCAAGCATGTTTCCCGCCAAGACACGGAGGAGCTTACGGTGATGGGGGGAACGGGGTCGTTTGCTTTTGCGAGAGGAGTTGCTGTTTTTGCTAAGACGACTGATGAGGACGGTCACGTCAATCATCAATCGTCGTCGGGGAATGTAGTGGATTATGTTGCATAGCACAGGTTTTGTTTTGTAATATGTTAGTTCTTTCTTGACGGGAGAGACAAAAATCTAACATATACAAAATCTTACCATGGAGAAATTACTGTGTATTTGAACACATTACATTATTATATAAAAGAGTAGAGTGTTAAAATATGAATGAATGATATAGTTGATAACTTTGAAATTTAAAGTATAGTTATATCATTAAGTGTCTATTGTAACACGTAAACTAATTATATCATGAGATTGTAATATAGTATTCGACAATAATTACTCCCTCGAATTCCAAATAACAATTTTCATGAGTTCGAGCTCAGGTACAAAGGGCATAGTGTGCGGACGAGTGGACTACATAACCATCCCATCGAATACACAGAGTGGAACTAGTCTCAAGAGGGTGAGGCTGAGTTTGGGACAGGATGTGGTGGTTAAGGTGTAGAGGAAGTAGTTGTGGGAATTGTGCTGATGGCGGTGGTGGTGGCGACGGTATAAGGTTGGTGGTTGCATCATGGGTGGTGACAATGACGATAGTGGTGGTGGGGGAGGTGATGGGGATGACAACGGCAATGTTGGGAGTATGGTGGTGGGCCCAATAACGCGTGTGTAGTGGTTAAGGTGCAACGGTAACAACGGTGGTAGGGCAGCGACATCCATGGTGGTGGTAGCTTTGGTTATGGTAGCGATGGTGTAAGATTAGTGGTTATAGTGGTAGGTGGTGATAGTTATTTTGATCTCCAAGAGAGAATGTGTGTAGAATTATTAATGATGTCATTTTTAAAAGCTAATGATGGTATCATAGAAATTGAAAATTTTATTAAAGCTTTAACGATGCTTTTTATAAAGAGAACTTTAACGAAAAACTCCCGATACTGTTCACTTTAACGAAAAACCACATTTTTACACTAAAAGTCAAGGGAATTGTTATTGGGACTCCAAAAATCTCATTCTACACTCCAAACTTTCTATATTTGGAAAGAAAAATACACTTGTGAGAAGTATAGAATAAGATTTTTGGAGTGCCAATAACACTTCCCAAAGTCAATCCTAATACTATTCACTTTACCTTTTATTTTGTCCTTATCGTTAAAACTTCAAGTTTTCAAACAATTTTCATTAGTTTTCCTTTTTATAAAAGCACCTTTTAAAAAAACAATATATATGCTGCTTTCAAAAACTGCTATTTAAAAGGTCATTGCTTTCAAATAAAGCCGATAATTTTATTTTTATTTAGTACTTTTTTGTTGCTTAATTTTAAAGTGCAACAGTTTTCGGTGAAAAATAAATCAAATATCAACAGGCCTATATCCCAGTCTGAATAAAATTCTGATAACCCAGCCCAGTTCAATCCGATATCAGTCCCAATGAATAGAAGAAAGGGCGCTACTTGTCAAGCCATCGGGTGTTTAGTTGTGTGGTACGAGAGAGAAAAAGACAAGTAGGAGAAAGGAACGTACAAGTTTGCAAAGGGCGGCAACTGTGGGCGCGCACGAGAATTGGAAAACCACTCTCACCTAAATTGGATTTGAAAATATATCACGTTTCAATTAATTAACAGTAGGAAATTGTTATTGCCACTTCAAAAATCTCATTCTACACTTTTAATTTTTTATATTTGGAAAGAAAAATACACTTGTGAGGAGTGTAGAATGAGATTTTTGAAGTGTTAATAACACTTCCCTTAACATTATACCATTTCTTATTTATTCTTTGGAACTTTTGACCCAAAACTTTATAATAATTCTCAGGAGAGAACGAAATTGGAAACCGGGAGGAATGGAATGGGATTCTCAACAATTACATTCGTGACTCAGCACTCACCTAAACACAAGAAACTTACTTGCACTGAAACTAAACCAACTAATGATGTAGTGGTATGCGTTTTAATGCCTTCATATGACGATCCGTGTTCACGTCACAACACAATGCGCATAGCATTTTTAAGTCTCCAAAGTTATAATGCGTGATTGTCGTGATTGAAATTGGAATTTACACGCACTTTTTTTATTTTTTGTTTTTGTTTTTTTCTTTTTCAGTTGTAAAGAAGATTTGTTAGGATTATGATTGCTATAACTCCAAGCCAAACTGAAGAAAAACTTAAACACAGCTGCAATTGTGGGTAATTAACAAACTAATTAAAGATTAAACGCCTACAATACAGATTAATCAGGAAGAAATTAATGATCAAAATCATCAATTTTGCCCGACCGACTCAATTAAAACAAACTAATAAAAGCAGACAACATTAATCACACGGTAGTAGGAACGCCCTCGTCGTCAACGAAGCTCCAAAGGTCATCACCGACGGTGCTTTCCTGAGGCGGAGGATTCTGGGGAGCCGCCGTGGACTGCCCGTCCAGATAAGGAATCTGATAGAATTTCATCATGTTCTCGTACGCCATTAGCTCCTCAGAAAGCTTCTGCACTTCGTCCTCTTCCATTCTTGCAACCGCCTCCAAGCTCAGTTCCCCTTCTTGTGTTTCCTCCACTTTTGTCAGCTCAGCTCCGCCGTGACAACCGCCCATCCCGTTCTGATTGCAACCCAGCAACCCCTTCGAGGAGAAAGCGCCATCTGAACCAGACCAAGAGTTTTCTTCCCCGGAAATAACAATTGGGTCGGTGTTCGCAATGGCCATGGAGTTAAACCCATCTGAATTGGAATTGGAGGGAACTGCCGCAAACTTGTTCAGATCATACCCAAATCCCAATTCAAAGCTTTTGGGTCGAAACAGAGGAGGACTTGGTTTTCTCAGATAGGTCTGGGCGGGGAGGTCGTCGTCTTCGTTTGGGAAATTGACCTTGGCTTTATTGCCGCGGATTTTGCGAGCCTCCCTGTCGTAAGCTCGGGCCGCCTCTTCGGCGGTGTTGAAGGTACCAAGCCAAACTCGAACCCCTTTTCTGGGATCACGAATCTCGGCGGCCCATTTGCCCCACGGACGCTGCCTGATGCCTCGGTACAGGTTCTTCCTCTGCCTCTTAGCCGGCTTCTCTTCTTGCACATTACCTATTTGTGAAAAATCCCCAGTCACAATCCGAACGAAAATTCTCATCTTTTAAACTCGCAGAAAACAACATACGGATAAACAAAGAGCTTACCTGAAATGGGTTGGGATTTTTTACGCGGATTTGAGTCGGTGTGAGTAGTTGGGGTGGGATTGCAGTCGAAGAAAGTGTCGGGATTGGACTTAGCGAAGGGAGAGTCCGGCCATATGTCAGAAGCGGTGACACGACGGCGACGGTCGCGAGGGATGAAATCGGAGATTATAGCACCACCGCACATTCTCGAAGTCGAACAAACTTGTGTTAAATAACTCTCAGAGATTTGACGAACTGAAAATTGAAGGAGAAAGATGTGAAGAGAGAGGGAGAGAGAGGAGAGAGAGGAGAGAGAAGTGTTCAAGGGATGAGTGAGAAATGAGGAGGGCAGGAGGGGGGGCTTTTGTACGAGGAGAAAGCGACACTGTTGGGGATTTAGCATTAATTACATGTCCTTTTGTGGAACCTTCGTCGGATTTACCTACCTTAGTTAAATTTTGTTACCTTAAAATCTTATTGGGCCTTGCGTGCCTGGCAAGCTTATCGGACTTTCTTTCGAGTCTCTAGTAGGCCAGCTCGCCCTAATGACTTCATATGCGCGTAGTCACCTACGTCCCATTTGGACGTGGTGATGATCAACGTGACACTGGTAATACAAGGTTGAAAATCTCCTTTTGTAAGCTGAAATTATGACTAATTATTTGGCGGCGGAAAGAAATTCACCTGCATGATTCTAGAGAAGGAGTTTTCTAGTGAAAATATAACAAAATACTATAAAATTCAGGTTTTTTTAGTTAAAATGGTCTTTGAGATTGATATTACTTCTCACTTTGGTCTCTGAGTTTGTCTACCATTAATCATTTTGATAATTTCATGCAAAACTCTGTTAAATAAGGATTAAAATGACAAAAATAGTCTTAATTTAATAAACAATTGTCTAAAATGATTTGTCTATCATTGAGAGTATTTTTGTCATTCTATTTTTATTTAGTTGAGATTTTTCACTGAATGACCGCAATGATTGATGGTGAACAAACTCAAAGACCACTACCAACTATAAATCTCAGAGACCAAAATAAGGAATATGCCAATCTCAAGATCCATTGTGGCTGAAATGCCTAAAATTTATTATATACGGGCTTTCATCCTTAATATTGCCTTACCATGGTTTTTTTATTTATAAATTTCTACACCTTGTAATAGACGGTGAAGTTAGTGAAACATATCGTACTTAAAATGTTTATTACATGGTACATCTGAACTTTTACACTAGTTGTATATACACTCTATCATGCTATATTATTTGTTTTAGCTTTTTAACGTAACATTGTATAACCGGCTTGGGATGCAATCACCATGACATTATGTTCATCTCGATGTTGTACTATCTATCGTTATTCTAATTAATTTATTATGTTAAAATCTACTTTTATTACTTCTGCGGTGGAAAGAAACTTAAAATTCATACCATGACATTACAAATATTGACTTAAAATTCGTTCTGGTATTTGTTTTAACTTTCTCACTTGACTTTACAAATATTGACTTGAAATTCATACCATGACATTTTTTTTCCTTCTTGGTGGTGGTATACCCTATACAATTATTTTCTAATTTATTATCGGTAAGTTCAATTATGACTATTTTAGTAATTTTATAGTGGTGGAAAGAAAGTTATATGCATGATACATTTTGTTGATGCACAAAATCGGGTTGATTTTGGAACAACGTAAAATATCAAAGTGTGACTTTTGCAAGGTTGCTTTGGTTACCAAGTGTAAGTAATATGCAAAGAGATGGAGATAGGGACACAAACACAAGACGTATGTGGTTCACTCTAAGTTTGGGCTATGTCCACAAGAGTAGAGGAGTTCTCATTAATAATGTGGAATTTACATGATAGAAAGGTTTAAGCATAATCATTATTAGTGAGTTCTACTATCACTACTAATGAATTAAGTAGAATAATAAAATTAGGGATTATTTATGGGAGAATGATGTCCTTTTATACTTGAGGATAGTCCCATGTTTTCGTTTGCGGTAGATATGAGATCCTAAGAGTTTTATTCTGATGTCGACACATGTCACATTACGATTAGTCTCTTAATTGGAGAGGAACTCACGTGCTTTGATAGGGGTGCATCATCATGAACTCTTCAGTAGGTCTTCAAAGGTATAAAGTTAACAAGTACTCGGTAGTTTCGGGGTTGGTGAAATATGGTACAAATAATGCTTCCTCAAATTCCCGAGTGAGTAATGCTTCTTGGTTGTGGACTTGAAAAATTCAAGTCACTTAGTAATTACGAATCTTCCTGAGTGCCGAAGCGTAATAGCATATAATAGGAATCCTCCCAAATTTCCGAGCGAGGAGCTAGGATTATTGAAGGAGGTGCCTTGATTTTTCCGAGTTGCTGAGGGACAAAAGTTCCACCCTATTCATTTCTTTGTTCTTTTTGGGACAATTCCCACCCTGTTCCTCTTCATATGATATTACATAAGCTTATTGGGATACAACTAATTTGACATCTTAGTTAAAAAGCAATCGGGTGGGGGCAAATAACCAAAATAAAATAGTGAATGTTGGTAAAAATGTGAATGGGTATGTTGAAGGTTCTACCGTGAAAGAAGTGGAGTAGCTTTAACTGAATGAGGATCTTCTTCAGATCCTCTTTGTGAGGATTTTGGAGATCCTTCAATCATATCCGTTCATCATATATCATGCAATCAGAAATAATTGTAAATCTTTTTATTTAAAATTAAATATAAACAGTACCTTACGAAAACTGACCGCATAACATACGTGAACATATACGATTAGAGATTTCTCGAAATTCTCACAAAGAGAATCCTCATTCGCTTTAACTCAAGTTGTTGATCAAGTTGGTACGTAAATATATTTAATTAAACATGAGGAGAGACTCGAGAGAGTGGATGGAAGCAAAGCATGTTTGGAAACCGCTGAGCACATTGTATGCATATTCTAATTTCAAAGTGGTGGGCATAATCCAGCATCCATCATCCATCATCCATGTTGACTTGGATAAGTAACAACAGCCAGCTAATTAGGGAAGACTTCAAAGCTCTTTTTGTTTGCTGTTGTTGTTGTTGTGTTTGAATTGAATGGTAGAAGTTGCCGACTGAGTCATTGACTGCCAAATTTTGAAATATCTTAATTAATCCGCACCACTTCGTGTTCGTCGAGTCTCATTTGACATTACAAATTTACATTAATTTAATGTCACTTTTGGTACAAGTAGATTGTATTTCATATTTCATGTTTGCTTAATATCGACAATGCGAAGTGAAACAACGAGGAATTTTCTATTAAAGTTGCCATTACTTTCAGATCATTTTAGAGACATCTTAGTAAGACTCACCATTACATTTTATTAGCTTTTTTATTTTTCGGCTTAAGTTTAAAAAAAATACACCTAATTATATGACTCAATAATGATAAGCGCTTTCAAAATGACTTGCAACATATTTCTTAATGTCAAGGAAATTTAATTGTGTGAAGATCATCCCTATAGAAAATAATTCGAATAAGAATTCGGTCAATCATCTAAATGTATCGAATAAATCAATGATGTAGGTACCAAATAACACATTTATGATGAACTGTCTATTTACTTGATTAGACGAACTCCGGTTTGAATGAGTTTTTGTAAGGCTGATCTTCAAATGAAGACTAAGAAAACTAAGTGGTTTCAATCATGAAATTTCTACCGTAAAAATAAATTATTTGCAAATGGAAAAATGAACTTAGTTTCCAAAAGAGGAATACAAGTATTCTTAGTGACATACAGAAAAAATTTCGCGAAACTCAATAGTCACATTTTTCACCAAAAATTGTGAGCTAGTACTCACGATTTTTAATAGTTTCTTTGAATTTATACGAAATCCATCCTAAAACACTTTTGTTACTTTCAGATCATTTTAGAGACATCTTAGTGAGACTCACCAGTACAATTTATTAGCTTTTTTAGTTTTCGGCTTAAGTTTCAATAAAAAATACCCAATTATATGACTCAATAATGATAAGCACTTTCAAAATGACTTGCAACATATTTCTTAATGTCGAGGAAATTTAATTGTGTGAAGATCATCCTTATAGAAAATAATTCGAATACGAGTTCGGTCAGTCATCTAAATGTACTGAATAAATCAATGGTGTAAGTACCAAATAACATATTCATGATGAACTGTCCATTTATTTGATGTATTTAGATGATTAAACAAACTCTGGTTTGAATGAGTTTTTGTAAGACTGATATTCAAATAAATTGAGTGGTTTTAATCATGAAACTTCTACAGTGAAGATACATTATTTGCAAACGGAAAAATAAACTTAGTTTCCAAAAGAGGAACACAAGTATTCTTAGTGACATGCTGAAAAAATTTCGCGAAACTCAATAGTCACATTTTTCACTAAAAATATTTTAATTCATGCAACACTTCGGAGATATGTGTTTACAAAGCAGCAGTGCTAGGCCTACAATATGCTCAAGTATAAACGATATGATCGATTGAACGTAAGTTTTTGGGGTAAGTCTTAAAAAAATTCGGACTCTTTTTTTTTTTTTTTTGGGAACAAACAATATTATTTATATGAAGGGGTGGGAGAGTAGAATAAGCCTTACGATGGGCTAGCAATAATGTGGTTCAAATTCGTCTTTGGAGAGAATCGAACCTAAGACCTCTCACTTACAATTGAAGAGGAATACCACTAGCCCGTAGTACTAAGTAAACATATTTTTCACCAAAAATTCAGAAATCAATTAGATTGACAAGCAAAAATATTATTTTCTCAATTTAATCTTGATCGTTAATTTTTCGTGCTACTGAGTAGTTCGGATTATTTAAGAAAAATTGAAGTGTTTGACCCCAAACCTATGATATTTATCTTTGCCAACGTGCTTCCATGTAAACTCTCTCCAATACAATATTATAATTAATCAGACTCTGGATATCAAAAACTTGAACCATTCTGACCTGCCAACAATTCTAAAAATAGTAAAGAAAAATAAAACACTTGGAAGCCATTGCTATATAAGGATATGGTAGTCACTCTTCAACTCACAAATCATCCAATTTTAGTTCACCTTGTGCATACATTGTTTACAACAAGAGTAACAAACAATGGCTCTCACCTCCCGTTTCCTCTTTGTCACCTCCTCCTCCATGCTTCTCTTCTCATTGCTAGCCATTGCCTCTGCTACGGATTATAGCTCCGGTGCTCCTAAGCCAAAGGTTGATGAGCATCCAAAACTTCCAAAGGTTGATATGCCGAAATTACCGAATGTCGGAAAACCGAAACCAGAAGTATATACAAAGTTAAAACCTCAGACCATTAATATTCAGGGGCTGGTTTTGTGCGGATCAGGCCTTCAAAGCTTCCCAATTAAAGGTAGTCTCTAATTCAATGTTAAATCATTAATCTTCATGCATCTTACGTTCTTAGACAATCAAGGGCACATTATGTATCATGAAGAATCTCTTAACGTAACTTTCAAAATTTAGGGTTTACATTGTGGTATGTTTGCACTCTCACGTGTAATCCACGTGTAATAGTATAGGTGGAGAACATGGTTGATATGTCACGACCTAGAGTAATATCATGAGTTTGAACATATTTACAAGCTTACAGCTAGTTTATAAATTTTTTTTATTAATCAATGTTTTATTGGGTTGGAACGTAGGAGCTGTGGTAAGGATTACTTGTTTGGCTGAGGATGAACAAGGTTACGAGACTGCTCCTTTCTCCATATTGAGTGGTGCAACTGATGCAAAGGGTTACTTCATCTCAAAGTTGTCGCCGTCGCAGCTTGGAGACCAGTGGAAGCTCACAGAGTGCAAGGCGTTTCTCGATTATTCTCCATTGGAGAACTGCAAAGTCCCTACTGACGTTAACCATGGAATTACTGGTCATCTGCTTTCTTCTTATCGTACCCTCAGTGCCAAGAACATCAAGCTGTACTCAGTTGGGCCTTTCTTCTGCACCTCAGAATCTAAACCAGTTCCTAATGGCGGTTATTAATTAAAGGATAATATTCGGGTCCCGACCAGTCAGCCAGCACGTTATAGCTATGCCTGATTTTATTTATTTCCTAAATTTACTAATTTGGAGCTGGAATTTCGATTCTTCATTGTTGTTGGTTTTGCTTGACGAATTTCGTTATTAATGCCAAGAGGTTTTGTGCTCTACCATTTGGGATTATTTGTAATTAGCTGCGCTTTGCTCTATTAGAGGAGCATATGCAATGTTTTTCCATTTGTTTTGCTATTGCAATAATATCTTATTATTTCATAAGATCTACTACTTTTGAGTTTCCAAATACATGGATTTCTAACTAGAGGAATGTTGTTGAAGAACATGCAGAGTTGTTTTTAAACTCATCTGTGATTTATATGCCACTTCTCTCTACCGATGTCTGTCTTAAAAAAAAAAAAAAAAAAAAAAAAAAAACAGACTGTCGATATGGTATCAATAACATTTGTAGCTAGTTAACATGTCAACAACAAAATTTAGCGACAACACTGATAGCTAGATAACATGTCAAGGGTAAAATTTAGCGACGTGGTATCAATTATTAATAGAAATCAATGTATGTTCTAATAAACTTTGTAGGTCTATGCAGGTCCACCACTAATTTCACCAATACCGTCTCTACTTAATCATCTATCGCTAGGTGTGAGTTTTATCATAAAACGCATCAATCATGTTAGAGGTGAGATGTCTCATATATAAGTTGTACTGATTATATTTTATTATATGCCTGATGCGTGACTCTATTTTCCAACACGTTATTAATACAAATATCTAACATTCTTGATACTAATTGGTCCTTTACAAAGAACGAATGTAAATAGTCTACTTCACATATAATGAAATTCATATTCGAGTTGCTTCGAGCGGACAAGGACTCAACCCAACCCAACCCTTCTCCAAAAATGGTGGGGGTTGTCCCGACCATTAGAGCTTAAAACTGAGTTAGATTTGGGTATTCCTTTTGACTCGAATCGAGTTGCACTCTACTTTTCGGTCTTTTTTTTTTTTTTTTTTTTGAACAAAGGCTTCTTCATTACTAATAAAGACTAAATATACACATGAGCACACTCAAGGCCCAAACAAAAACAAGCAAAACACAGGCCCAAAAAAACAAAAAACATCGGGCCAACCCAAAGTTGAAGCTCAAAACACACACTCGTACAAACGCCAGAGAGTTCCACACCCTTCGCCGCCGATCTGGATCCGACCAAATCCTCGTCCACCACCAAGCAACGCCAGAAAAGTGCAGCATCTCACCATGATGAAACGTCCGAGCACAGCCACAGAAACAGGTTAGCCAGAAGCCAACTATCAAGAGGAAGTTTGTAGCAACCCACGAACAACGCTGCCACAAAAGGCAGAGACAGTGAGACGGTGGTGGCGCGGAGCACCCGAGCCGGTGAGAACACCGGATCTCTACGCACCATCTCAAAATACCACAGCAAATCGCGGTTTGAAATCGGCTGCATGTCAGATCTGAGATGAAGGAGGATGATCGCCGCTGGGGGTAGGAAGATATGGTCCGATCGGAAAGGAAAGCAGGGGGGACAGAAAAAGAAAACAGGAGGAGGAAGATCTGACAGAGAATAGAAAGAAGAGATGAAAGAAGATCTAACAGAGAAGGGAAACAGAAAAGAAAACAGGAGAAGAAAGGGTGAAAGGGCGACTGACTCCAGCCGAAGCTAGAGTCGGCGCCGGAGAAAATGGGTAAAAAAAACCCTCACCAAAACCGCCCGGGGGGGGGGGGGGGGGAAGCTTCTCACAAAAGGAGAAAAGTTTCTCTCACAGAAGGAGAGAAAAATGAAGTAATAAAGTGTTAACTTTTCGGTCTTTCTTCGATGGATATATAACTAATAAGATCTTCAAAATTTGTACGTCAAATTTATGGACAATTTTTGGATCTAGACTCTTGATTGTTAAAGAATATGGACAAGTTTAAGATAACATGAGTGTAATATATAACTAATAAGACCTTCAAAATTTGTACTTCAAATTTATGGACAATTTTTGGATCTAGACTCTTGATTGTTAAAGAATATGGAAAAGTTTAAGATAATATGAGAGTGATAAATAATGAGCTGTTAACTTGTATCTCTTAAATCTTAACAATGACTAGTTTTTTGTGTTTTGGTCAACTAGGTACTAGCTTTAGTTATGCATTCAGGCTCGTTTGAAAATTGAAAGTGTTTTTAAAATAGGTGAAAGTGTTTTTGGAACCAATGCAACAAATCTTATAAAAGCACTTTAAGTGTTTTTAGAACCTAAAAACATTTTCTTTAAAAATAATTCCAATCATTTTAAAAGTATTTTCAAACTAGCATTTACAATCATAAATGTTTTCTACAATCGATGGGAGGTTCGTGGTTGCATGCAGACAGGTCAACTGGTTGGTCTGATATTTTTAATATCCCAAATCCTAACCATTGAGACATTATCTAAACACAAAATCTGATTTCGATCCCAAATAACTATAAAAAATAACCTCAAGAGACATTGCATAAAAAATTAAGGACGTGGAGAAAGAATTTGCAGTTTGGCAGTCACGTTGCTCATATATATATGTCGTGCAACCAAATTGGTTCCTGTAATTCATATATTTTATGTCACCAAAAATAACAGATTTATCCCTCTCTATAAAAAGGACATGGTTTCATTTTCCATCCATCTCTCTAATTTAAGCATACTTCAATAATTTCTTGACAATTTTGCCAAAAGGAGCAGGAAAAAAATAAGCTTGGCAATGGCGGCTTTTAATCACCATTTCTTGCATGCAACCTCTTTGCTAGTCTTGATACTGGTGGCAGTGACGGCTTCCGTGGCTGGTGCCGGCGGCTACGGCAACACAAATCCTGATCAGTATGAGAAGCCCAAACCAGAAAAACAGAACAACCTACTATCAACCAATGCCATTTTGGGCATTCAAGGCCTTGTTTATTGCAAATCCGGCCATAAAGTCCTCCCGCTCGAAGGCGAGTTTGGTTCTCTCTCTGTAAATTAGAGTAGTTTATAATATAGTTTTGTATCATTGTACATGAGAGTGAAATTTTTCCCTTGAGTTTTATAAGAGAGCCGGCGGAGCAGTTCCCTTTCAACTACAAATTATACAAAAGAATATGTATAGCAAATTTGGTACAACCCTCTGTTGCTGTGTATAGCTTTTCTCATTGTCCTTTCTCCTCACAATTTTCTTTACAAAGTGTATTACACTAAGCCTACGTATTCACTCCTTTTCCTATATACACCGCCCTGAATTTAGACCTTTCTTATGTCGCCGGCTTATTTGGCCAAGAGTCTCCAACAAATAGACCGAAACCACGGAGCTGATTACGCAACAAAACTCTAAAACATGACGGAATTTCAGATTTCTTTAGGCAAAACTTGATGACCACGCCAGCAACGGCTGAGTGGATTGAGCGTTGATGGCTCCCTGAATGGCTCAGCATTCAAGATATTGCAGATTATCCATTGAGCTAGCTACGCTGCAACCCGTAGACCACCCCAAGACGCCTAGGATTATATCGATGCTTGAGCATGCAATAACCTGAGAGGGGCGAGGGGCGAGGGGAGAAGGGAGATAAATTCTCATGTTAGCACAAAAAGAATCACCAAGGGATAAAAATACAGGGCTCAGAGATGGATGTCGGATATATTACCAAACTTTCCACGTTTCCTTCAACGTGAAATAACATGACCGCCATTCCCCTTTCCCCGTCAATCTCAGCCTGGTCATTGATGGTAGAGGTGTTACAGAAATAAAAGAGAATGCATCAACATAAAAAGCAAATAACTGCCAGCTCCAACCACTCACCACACAAGAACAAATTGTAATGCCTGCAGCTGCCAATGCTGTAGTAACCTCAGCCATCATACCTGAAATTATTGTTTTAAAGTTAAAACAGGTCTAGAGTGATATGCAGACGACGTCTACATCCATCAATGGAAACTAATAAGACCACATGCTGCTGATTGACTCAATATATGAAGGTAAATTAGAAGAAAAAAATTTGTCCCGGGAATCCTTGTAAATCATTACTAAAGTAAATCAAATAGATTGAAAAGAGTTTAGGGTAGTAAACAAGATATCTCCACTGATCTTCTCAAGAAAGAAAAATAATCAGAAGTGCCCGCTGAGTGCTGACTTGCACAAGTTGGATCTCAACTAGCAGCACATGCGTCACTACTGTTTTTAACTTTGAAGGTAGAACAAAGGGAATCTATCAATGATTTATTAAAAAAAGCTAACCTTTTCGATCAACACAAACCACACAGAACCATTGTATGGAGCGCCCTTCAATACTATGCCAAGATGCAACCTTGCTGGCCTGCCAACTTTCTAAACTGGGCAAGGCTTCCTTGCACACTGGAATGTTAGCTTGCAACATTCTGGCAACGCCATTCCCTTGCGACAATGACTCCCCTGCAGCCTTTAAACTTACATGCTGAACATTCTTCTTGTGCTTCCCATTCACCTTGGGAGCCAAGGCGCTTCCATTTGTAATTTGAAAGGGACTTATGGAACTTCGTTCTGGCAATGAAACTTCTACAACATTCCCCATCATTTTTTCCCACATAGGTTTGTATCCTTTGAAGGTACTTGGGAGCTCTTCTGCTTCGATCTCTTCTTCAGAATCAGCAATGAAGTCATTTACTTTATCGGCTGTTATTTCAGCAACAGACAGGGCTGCTTGCTCCCTTAAGAACTACAATCACAATGAAGTGTTTATCATTAGAGCAAAGGCAGAAGTAATAGGACAAACAAAAATAAATCATCATCCAACCGACAAAGCATACTTTCATAATTTTGTGCCTGGCACTACGTGTTTTTGCATGTTGCAACCACTGTTTGTGCCTCTGAAAAGCTGATTTTCCGGTAAGTGACTGGAGAAACAAGAAAAAGAAAATTATGATCCCTAAATGTACAAGCATAAGATAACAGAATGCTGAACATGTCATATAAACTCCTCTACATGTCCAACTATTAGAATTTTACTATGTAGTGCGTGTGTTGGTGTGTATGTTAAGATTTTGTACATTTTATTGTACACATTTAAAGAAAGGAAATACAAGATGATGGTTGACAAATACTGACATTATAAGTGATTATCTCCACAACTTCTGCATTTACAAGTACATGCATAGGAGAAACAAGATTTCCATTGACCTGCACCAAAAAAAAGTCATCCTAGTATTAATTCCATACATGAAGCCACAAATTTAAAATCGAAAAATAATATAAAATCAGTCAAATGTAAGCAAATTACCTTCGCTGCTACCATTTTGTTGCCAATTTCAGTGTGTATCATGTATGCATAGTCAATAACAGTTGCTCCTTTAGGAAGATTTTTTATCTGCATATTGTAAAGATATCTATCAATACAATGAAGCAAAATTATTGGTGTGTGAAAATTTATGTTAACAATCTCAGTCATGAAGCAATCCAATTTCTTACCTCTCCCCTGGGAGTAAACACAAACACACGACTACCTAATAGATCTCTAGTGATAGTTTCAACAAATTCTCTAGAGCTCATGTTGCCAACAAATTCTTCTTGCCATTCTCTAATTGCATTGAGCCAGCCAATCTGGAAGAAACAAAAGACTTCATTCATGAGATTAGTAGACATGAAAGGAGTTTACCATGAAATCCCCACAAAGAGGACTTATGATGAATCATAAATTACAAATGAACACATGTACAATACCCTGAGCGCAATGTTTGCATTGTTAAGGCAAACAGTCTTCCCTCTTGAACTTCTACCATTAGGGAGACTACGCCCAATTAAAACAGTAACAAATCCTCTCCCACTATAATGAGAAGCAATTCCTCTCTGAGCTATCAGATCCATCTCTTCTGTTCTTATCTGCCAAAACAGAAAGCAAGTGATGTAATGAATACCTCCTAAAAACCTAACAATCATGCAGGAGATAATTCAACTCTGTAAAAACCTTTACAAAAACTTTGGGAAAATATGAGCATGCTAAAAAATGATGTGATTGTACCTGCACTTCTAGCCGCAACATGCTTTCATACAAGAAAGGAATTACAGATGTATGGAGACTCTGATAACCATTAGGTTTTGGGGTGGCAATATAGTCTTTCATCTGTCAGAACAGATAAACATGAATTTTTAAATTCACAAATAACTTATACTGCTTAAATTGAATCTTGTAAGAGTACTTGAAGACATACTCACCATCCGAGGAATAGGGGTCCAGATTCCATGAACCAGCCCAAGAACATGGTAGCAGATCTGATGAGAAAACAATAGAAGGAAAGCTCAACGACATACTAAGTACAGACTACAAAGTAAGTAAAGAATTCCCTATCTTGGCATGAGCAAGAATATACCTGTTGTGGGGTGCACAAAGGTCCAGCTCCAAGGGATGGCTTTGGTTTGATTACAATTCGAAGCTGGTAATAACGAACATAAGCTATAACTCAATGAAGAAATATGAATTATCATGAAATGTCCTCAACAAAAGTTTCAATTTAGCTGAAGGAAATATCAAAAAAAACCTGTGCAATTTGATTGATCTCGTTAATTGAACTTTTACATTTGAGTGCGGCCTTGTAGATACTGCAAGAAAACATCAAGAACAGTCTATTTTAGACCCAAAAATAGTCCTCAAGAAACTGGCTGCTGAAATATGAAGCAGAATGATAAATTCTCAGACAAACAATGACACACTAAGCTTGAATGTAACATCTCATTACAAGGATTACAAGAGTGATAGGTCATGTTCCATGCCACTTTAAGATCTCTTTGGACAATGTCCTTGTATTTCACGTACCAGATAGCACAGCAGTAAAATCATATAATAAAGTAAAAGAGAATCATGCTTGTAATGAGTTTAAAAAATACAAAACAGGCCACAAAAAAGAAAGAGAAAATGGTGGTAGGACTTTTGATCTGACCTGTATGGTTCCTTACACACAGCACGAACTTCAGTTTTCACATCCATAAGTTCTAAGAACTCATCATCCTGAATCCTCTTCATCAAAATTTTGTTTGCCTAGCACAAAGAACTAAGGTTTGATGAGCAAACATCACCAATAACACAGTGTTGAGAAATTAAAACTGAGAGCCTCTACTATATTTGCATGCCAAAACAATAACCATATAATCAACAATGTCCCCTGAGCATTACGTAGACCCTGTTGTTTAACAAATTAATGCATTACCTCCACAAGTTCTTTCTCATGCTCTTTGTAGAGGCCTGCAACTCTTCTCTTGATCTTAGCATAATCTTCAGGATTTGTGTACATGAAGGAAAGGTTTTCAAGTTCTGACTGCAATATGGAATATGCGGGCATTCAGAATACAAATTAACAGAAGCATCATATTTGAAAATGAAATAAGATAGAACACTTTATCATTATAATCATATCAGTCCTCATAAACTTGAAATTCAGTTGTGAAACCCTCACCTCACCTCAAGACAAGAAACTTGTATCGCATAAACTATATTTTAAGGACAGAACTTTAAGTCACAACTCTAAATATTCAAACTTTAGAGTTTGATGACTAGTTATCAATAACTACTTATTTAAGTTACAAGTGATCACAAACCAGGTCCACAGGTTTATGCTACACGAGATGATAATCTAGGTTCCAATGGTGAAATCAGCAGTTGGCAGTTGCAGCACTGGAATATTGATAATTGAAAAGCATAAACATGGAATAAAATTGTAAACGAAAGTAAAAAAAAAATGGTAACCTTGATTTGGTACATCCCAAGCAACTTTGCTAGAGGAGCAAAGACCTGCAATGTCTCCTGTGCAATGCTTGACTGGACACAACAAAATATCAAACCATATCAGGCATCAGCTAAATACAAATATCAATATACTTTAAAAAGACAACACAACACCTGCTTATGCGGTGGCATGTGTGAAAGGGTACGCATGTTATGGAGTCTGTCAGCTAATTTGACGATGATAACTCGGACCTGGGGCAACAAGTATTTTAGTTTCCAAATGGTTTCAATTATAACACATAAAATTTGAAAGAATGATAAGAAATAGATCTACCTCCTCGGTCATGGCTAGAAGCATCTGGCGAAGGTCATCTGCTTTTACATCTTGTACAGAATCCTCTTCGCTCTTGCATTTCAATTTTCCCAGCTTTGACACCTAAACACAAGGATACAGAAGCTATTTAAAACATTAAAAAAAAAAAAAAAAAAAACAATTGTTATTATTACTAGACACATAAAGGAACAGAACCTTAGTTTCTCCTTCTACAATATGGCGAACAGTAGCGCCAAACTCCTCCTCTATCCTTTCGAAAGTAACAACATTGGTATCCTCGACTGTATCATGTAGTAATCCAGAAGCAATGGACTCCCAATCCAACTCCTAGAACAACGGATATAGTCACATCAATTCAATGTTGTGATTAAAATCAAAATACGGGCTATTTTTAACGTTGCAAGACTCACGAGTTCTCCTAAAATCCGTGCAACTTCAACTGGATGAATGATGAAAGGCTCTCCACTGCGCCTTTTCTGACCATCATGTGCGTCAAAAGCCAGCTACGTAACCAAAAACTAGTGTTATATATGTTCACCAATTCGATACAAAGGATTTTTAAGACAAGAACTAAACTTTGTTGTTAGGCTTATATCTAACCTTAAGAGCATTATGGACAAGTTCCAGTTCTTTAGGTGAGAGGTATGAGATAGACGGCTTAAGATCCTGCGACAATCAGATTACAGACAACGTAATTTAAACATTAAATTTCCCTGTTTATATGATAATAACTATTGTTTTCGTTGATGCACATTTGGGCAATAACAAAACCTTACCTCCCACAATGTTTCAGGAGAAATATCATCCAAGACATCTGAAGACAAAGATGAAGAACATCGCAGATGCCATCTCTTACCACCAACACAAAGAAAACCTGATTTAAGCAGTCTTCCAAGAACTACAAAATCTGAAGCTTCAGCAGAATTCCAACCTTGTACGCTAGAGGACAGATATCTCTGTAGAGAGTACAATAGAGGACAGGTTCTATGATTGATAACCATGCAAGATAATTGCTTGGGCAACAGACCACTAACATCTAGTAAAGACAGTTTATTTTTTTAAAGAGAATTGCATAAAGTAAGATTTTTGAAAAGAAAACTAGCAAGCACCTATACCAAGTAACAATTTTGCTCCTAAACCACAGCTCCATGCTTAAATTGTTTCTTTCCTTCATTCTTTCACAAACAAAATGTACTCTTACCCCCTAATCCCCAAATCCAATAGATGTTTAGAAACAAATTTAACCACTTTGCGAAGTTATGATTATTAGGATCCCTACGTTGATATGCACCAATTTATCTACTTCGAGACATGATAAACTTGAGTGCTGCCTAACAGCTAGGCTGGCCAACAAGTAGCAAACTTGCACCCAAAATTAAGACATCTAATCAAGGAACTTGGGTTTCAATCGGTGGCAGAGAGCAAATCCACATTACACAAAGAACTTACATGATTAGTCCGGTTCCTTCTTCCATTTCGTGCATCCGGCAACCACGAACATTGAGGATGATGAGCCGTGCTCGCAAGAAACCCCGTCAAGACTCTTGGAGCTTTCCACGCACAAGAGAACACGCTACAGTCATTTCTCCCACTTCCGTCCCCTTTCGATAGCTTACACACATTCACGCATTCTAAAGAAACTACAGCAATTCACACACAAAATCAAAAGTGAATCAGATTCCCTAATTATCTGTTTGGATGCGCAGAAAACCAGTAGAAACAAAAATTCAAGAATTTCAAGTTCGCGTTCTTGCAAATCAAAACCAGTGGAAATAGTGAATCGAATTTCCTCAACGAAAGTGAGATCGCCATGGCGTGTCCGTACATCGAGTTAAGCTAAGCTAACTAGGTTTTTCTTGAACCAAGTCTAAATTAACAAATAAAAAATCGAAAGTTCATCAGAGTCCTACATTTTCTGAGCTAGCAGCGAAGTAGCAGAGCAGAGATACATACCTGACATGGAAGGAGCGGAAGCCATTTGCGACGGAAGAGAGCAATCTCATTGAATCGAACTGAGCATTTAAACGACACCAGACGAAGCACGCCACGCAGAATATGAAGAAAGTGGATTGGCAGCAGCTGATTAAGGCCACCAGAAAATCGAGAGGGCGCGTTTAATAAGACAGAGACGGTGGCTGTGCAGCTGAGAATCGGGGAGGTTCCGTCGAATCGGAGCGCCGTACGCGGTGTCCCCGAAACGTTCGTCTCGGACAAGTAAGCAACGGACTGAATCCAAGAATTTGGCCAACAGATAATTTAGAGAGAGAGAGAGCGGAGGGGGAGGAGAGAGAGAGGGAGGGATAGCGAGGATATTTAGCCGAGGCCACACAATTGCCGTTCGATAAAGATATTTTTTGAGTTTTTTTTATTTATTTTGAGACGGGATTTATACTGTGCGGAGGGAATAGGTTTGGACTTTTAAGCCATCATGTAACATGATTGACACGTAGGACAAAAGTCCGGTTTTTGTTTGTATTCAAGGTTCATTCCACGTTTTAATATGTTAATGCCTGCCCTTTGACTTTTATAAATTTACTATTCCCTTCCCCCAAGTACGGGAAAACTTGAATTTAAATCCTCTTCCGATCTCGCACTTCAAAATCGACGGATTGAGAAATTTTGATTATTCAAGAGAGGGAGAAAGAGATTTGGACTCGTGATTCGTATGAGGTGGGTCAGTAAGATCGACTAAAGAGAGTCATATAATTTAAAATGAATGGTCCGAATTTCTTGATTCGTCGACTCCAAATTGAGAAATTCGGAAAGAATCTCGATTCAGAAAACCTCCCCTTCTCACCTATTTTTCGCCTAAAATATTGTGTCATTGGTCATATTGTCTGTGTGAAACAAATTTTGTTGTGATGTTTTGTAAATTTGTGTCTTTTTTAACTGTTTCGAGAAGTTTTGATGCATCTTATTTTTAGAGTTATTTACTTTCGATGTGTCTTTATCTCTACAATTATTTATTTGACTTTCTACTTTTAACATGCTACACTTTGTGTTTTACTTTCTTTCTTTCGTTTTTTTTTCTTTCTTTCCAAATTGAATGATTAGTTACTTTTAATAACATGTAGCATGTTACTCCGTATTCGGACACACTAAAAAATTTATCGTGAGCTAGAGTGCCCCGCTGCACTTGGGCTAATACTAATATCACTTATTTTGTTTTTGGCTCTGGATGGTAGTGAGAGCTGGCCTGCCTGATGGAAGCTAGCAGGCGTACTGCAGATATCTAGCTACCCAGAAGAGAAGAGGACACTTCTGCTTGTTATTTTTGTATTATCTTCTGGGGAAGTTTGCTGCTATCTGATCTCTTTTGATGTCGTTGCTTGTACTTTAAATTGACCTTTATGACAAGAAACTTCGCAATTTCTGCTGCATGCTTAACTATGTTTTTTGTATACACATATATAATAATCAAGCAGATGAAATTAAGAAATGGAAGAAAAAGACCAGCCATTTGACTGGTGCAAGTTTTCAAAGATAAAACAAGAAGATTCGATGATTCCATCTTCTTTTTTTTTTCAACTTTAGTGATTTGGCTGCTTTAGAGAAAGCATATACCATTGCCCAGAATTAGCATCTGCGGCATGTCTTTTGTTTTGTGCTGAATAATATGGAATATCTGGTCTAATGGATGTTGCAAAATATTATGTGATGTTTGTGTGGTTGAAACTAAGCCACCATTTTCCCCAAAAGAATAAACCAATACTGCCGGTTTTAAGTTGCCTAGTGAAATTGTATATATGTGTGGAAGCCACAGCTCGGGATAATGTCGAAGAAAGTTGAGGTTCTGCTATAAAACCAGTTAGCGATAGAGAAATAGTAGCTTAATTACTAATAGGCACATATAAGGTCTCTCCTTTTTTTCGATATGAGATTCATGCTCTTAACATGTCTCCTTACGTGTGATGAATTTTCAAGCCTAGCATGTGGGCAACACAAATCGAGTAACATAGATCACATGTGGCTGTTGAATTTCACACGTATGATAATTTGTTCTGATATATTAAAAAAGTTGGGGTTCTACTCTAAAACTAATTGGCGATATAAGGAGTAACCCACTTACTTATAAGCACATACAAGATCCATCTGTCCTGACGTGAAATTCATACTTTCAACAAACTTGACAAAAAAAAGTGATAGTATATAGGCGATTTTCACATACAAAGACGAAAATACAAACCATAAGCAATACAGCTCTCTGACTCTCTTTAGTTCCACTCTTTTTATTCCATGTTTTGCACATATTTGTACGACATTGTTGATCACCTCTTTAATACTGGTGAATCTCAAATACAAATACAGGATTCACTTATATTAGAAAGGTAATTGTACATGTGGTACAATAGCATTATTGATGTTTGATAGCATCCATAGTCAAGGTATTGCATGAATAATATGCCAACCAACTTGATTGGGTTGACACTGAAACAGAACTCTTCTGCCTCCATCTTTCATGGAATGTTGTAAGATGATGGAGGCGATGATTGCATTACTTTAAAACTTTCCCCTTTAAGAAATGATAGAATCTGAAATATACGGAGAAAGAATATATTAATATCAGCAAGTAATTAATTACCTCGATAGAGAGAATATATAATATGCAGAGATTTTAATTAAATACCTTGCTCTCATGCAGGATTGCGATTCTGGACTCGTCTTTATGCACTGAAATGTAGAGAGTTCATGCATGTCTACGTCCTCCCACACTTCATCTAATTCGTGGAATGCTCTTCTCATCAACAATGGACGACGGGCCTGCACATATGTGTGTGTATATACAGGTTGCTTAAGGAAAGGGATCCCCATTTTTTTCAAAAAATGGGGATTAGGTGTGGGGCCCACTCTACATCGAATTTCAACGATCCGAACCGTCTATTTTTCAAGTTACACCTCATAGATCATCCTTGCAAAAATTCAATTCAATCTGAAACCGTCTATTTATCAAGATAAAATTTCATTGTTTCTTATATAACAAAGTATTCGTTAATATTTTTGAACCCAATTAGATGTCTTAAATATTTTAGATTTGACTAATATTTTGCAAGGATGATCTATGAGGTGTAACTTGAAAAATAGACGGTTCGGATCGTTGAAATTCAATGTGGAGTGAGCCCCACACCTAATCCCCATTTTTTGAAAAAAATGGGAATCCCTCTCCTTAAGCAATTCCTGTGTATATATATTAACATTTTTAGTACTGACATGTAAGAACAAAGTCATCTCCGAGTGGAGAAGAATTTTCAAGTAATGGGATGCTACTATGATGATATTTCAAGCCAGTCACATTGTCATGCTCGAAAGTTAAAACTCATGACAATATGTGCATGATTGACTTGAAATATCGACACAGGAGCATACACCTTTAGGTTAGTTTCTCTCGAGTCTCAACCAACTAACCGAGTATATATATGGGAAAGAGTAGTTTAATTTACTAACCCGTTCAATTAAAGTTCTGTTGTCCTGTGGCACCAGATGTTTTGCAAAACAGTCTCAAAAGCAAGACTTCATATAAGAAGATATCGGATTTTAGATTCCAGGTCTATATGATCCCAGAAAGAGATCCGTATAAAGACCAAAATGAACTGCTTAATTAGATCGTATATAACGAGTAAAATATACATGAGGAAATTAAGCTATTAAGTATAGGTTTATGCATACTTTTGATTATTGGGGATTGGCTTTGCTAGTTGCTTAAGATTAAGCCATGTAGCTTGGCCGAAACCAGATATCTATTACAAGCACACAAATGATTAGAATTATACAAAATATCCTCAATACATGATGTTAAAATAGATCAAATGAAAATTTTAGGCTAATTAATTTTGAGATTTCACCGGCGGACGTAAATTGTGTCTCAGAAAATATTGCTGATGAGTAATTGGCCGTGAAAAGGACCTTGAGGACATTCTTCATGCATATATCGAACCCCTCGGGCAATTTCTATTGCTGTCTCAGTCCACATTGAAATGTCAATTTCAAGTGTTCTCCTATAGAACCTGTGCATGCAGTAACAATAATACAATATATATATATTGATTACGCAAACAACATAGCAAATCATGAACATATTTAAGTAGTTGTTATTGACACTCTATGCTAGTCATTCACATTTTTGGACCGCTAATAACAATTCTCTGTTGACATGATCATGGTGAAGCTTAATTACCATAGAGGTTTGACTCTAACGAGCCTCTTTTCGCAGAGGGAAATACCAGAATCATAGCATTGTCAGAATGATATGGTAACCCGCGAGGCTCAATATATTTTTGTGATGCATAGACAAGGCCGCTTTCTTTTCGGCTTCAAGAACGCCCCTACTATTACCAGGAGAAGTATAGTCGTGTTGTATCTCTTCACCATTACTTGTGATCCATAAACAGGCTCCCAGAATCCCTCATAAGCCGCACAGCCACTCTTCTCATCAGCAAGAATCCTAGTCCTAAACCCAAAGGTCATCTCTTCAACCATTTCCCAGCTCACCTTTAAGGGCAGCCTCAGCAAAAAATCAGGTTGATCACTAAATCTTCTTGAAAAATTATTGTACGTAGTTCTGCAGAGAAGCCTCAACTAGAACCTTTTGATCACTCTCTTGATGTGCCTCCAACGTCATACTTTCCTATTGATCTATTTAATTTTCGTCTCCTACTCCTCCTGTAATGTTGATCTTGATCCCTTCCCGAGCTCAATTCGGAGATTTTTTTTTATTGAGTTTTATCGTCGGTACATGTAAGAAAGTAATTGCAAAAATGGCGTCCTCATCGACACTCAGTACAAGACACATATTGAACTGCAATGTCCAGTTTCTGTACGTTGGAAATGATCATTTGATGTACTATTTAATTAGAAATTCAATAATTATTTTCTTCATATAACCAAGTTAGATTTTTAGTTATTACCACCTAACTAAAAGCAAAGACGTGGTTAACTATTCCTTGATCGGACCTATGGTTGCAGGAGTTGTCTCGCGCTTGTTTGATGTTACGAAGTGTTGCCGCCCGGCTGCTTTTAAATTTGATCACCAATATTCCCCACGTATTCATATTAATGTAACTTCATTAACCTATCATATATTATATATGGGTACATGTACACATGCATCAGTGTTTGAAATTTTCTTGAAATGGTCGATTTTTCATGGAAATATCAGAAAAATATGAAAAGAGTTCATCCTATGTTGGATAAACTCTTAATTTTGGCTAAAATCGACTAATTTCGTCGAAATTTCTGATATATCAGTTAAATATCAACAAATTTCCACATGACATTTCCTATAGTTTCATTTTAAATTGTCACATTTTTAGCAAATTTTCATCATTTCCATCAAAAGCAACCATGTCGATATATTAATTGATATTTCCACAAATTTTCATATCGTATTTTCACCTACCAATAATTTAAACACTGCAAGTAACTATCATATACAAAATTTGTATGGTTTGAAAAAAGTGGTGTTGTTATTGGCACGTTAATCATGCATTTATTTTTTTTGCAACTGACCTTCTTTATCATTATAAAAGTTTGGAATGCATAATGCCGTTTTCCAAGTGTTAAAACGTATATATCGACAGAATTTGATTGGGTCAAAGTGGTGGTGTTAGGGGCTTCCCTTTTTATTCTTTTGTTGATTTTTGTTGTAATTTGAAGGTTTTGTATATATTTTTCAGTGTGAAGAACAAGAGGCCGGGTTACAATATAAACGCAAGGTTGAAGACACAAAAGTCTTGCCTTCCTTAAATTCCTTGACAATAAGGAGACATGACAAGACATGGAGAATAAACTTTTTGACTAATGCAACTAGCTACCTTAGAGGAGACAATTGCATTATACTTTTCCCTACTACTTAGCCTTAATTGCCTTGGTTGCTTTCATCTTCCAATACACTTTTCCCTACTACTTAGTCCTCTCATGGAATACAGGAGTAGAGGCGACATGCATGTTAGCTTGACTGTCATAAAATAAAGGCATGGGTTGATCAGCTTGATTGTCACAAAATAAAGACATGGGTTGATGAATGGGAAACCTTAACTCTGAAAGCAAACCTTTTAACCAGATGAGCTCACATGCAGTGGATGTCATAGCTCTATATTCTGCTTCAGCCCTAGAGTGAGAAATGACATTTTGTTTTTGCTTTTCCAAGTGACGAGATTGCCTCCAACAAAGGTATATTAACTAGTGGTAGATCGACGATCAATAACACTACCAGCCTAATTAGCATCAGTGTATCCCATAATATGCGTGTGACCATTTTTGCTCATGAAAATACCACGCCCAATGGACGGTTTAAGGGAACGTATGATCCTTTTAACCACATTTAAATGTGCCAAAGTAGGTGCGTGCATGAACTTGCTGACTATGCTTAGGTGATATCAGGTCTTGTGATGGTTAGATAGATGAGCTTACCTACAAGCTTTTGATAGTGAATGATGTTGCTAAGAGGTTCACCAGCTATGTCTAGTTTCAGCTTGTTGTCCAGAGGAGTACGATTGGGTTTAGAATCACTTATTTCAGCCTCTTGCAGCAAATCAAGCACTATTTGAATTGGTTGAGAAACAATCCCTTTTGGGAAGTGGCCACCTCGATACCTAGAAAGTATTTTAACACTCATAGGTCTTTGATGACAAACTTTTGTCGAAGTGAATGTTTGAGACTTGCAATCTCATCCATATATCCCCAGTGATGATGAGATCATCAACATATATAAGAACAAAAAGTTTCCAAATGATCCATTACAAGCAAATAGAGAAGATAGTCATCATTACTCCTCTTGAATCGAACAGCTTCAAGGACAGAACTGAGCTTAGCATACCATGCACGAGGGGATTGTTTCAATCCATATATTGCTTTATGAAGTTTACATACTAAATTAGGATGATAGGCTTGAGGGTGACCTGGAGGTAACTTCATGTAGACTTCTTCATCTAGTTCATCATACAAAAAAGCATTCTTCACATCCATTTGGTATAGGGACCACCCAGAATTGACTGCGATGGATAATAAAACTCTAATTGTGTTCATCTTTGCAACAGGTGCAAAGGTTTCTTTGTAATCCACTTTAAAGGTTTGAGTGAAGCTACGAGCAACCAACCTTGCCCTATGTCTTTCAATGGAGCCATCTGAATGGAATTTGGTTTTATAGATCCATCTACTACTGACAACCCATTTTCCCTTTGGTAATTCAACAATGCTCCAAGTTTGGTTTTCATCAAGGGCTTGCAACTCTTCCTTCATTGCCTTGCTCCACACATCTTGAAGATTGGCTTCCTGGAAGTTTTGGGGTTCATAATGACTGGAAATTGTATTGAGAAACGCAAAATGTGAGGGTGACATTATGTGATAAGTAATGGAGTTGGCGATTAGATTTCTTGTAGTGTAAGTAACATATTCTTGTAGTCTTTTTGGAGGATGACGCTCACGAGTAGGATACATGCGTGCTGGGGCTAAGCTAGCAGGCTCACTGATGATGATCTTTTCACTTGAATGAATGATATCTTCTGACTCCTCAGCACTATGATTGGACACATTGTTGGTGTCATCTTGTGGAACGCCAATATTATTTGAGACATCTTCAACTATAGTTGGATTTGGTAAGGGAAATAGATCTTGAAAAAGCTCCCCCTGACTGGAATCATCTCTGACCTTTTGGTGGTATGAAGTTCTTTCATCAAAGTCTACATCATTTATCACGACAACCCTCTTAGACTTGGGGTTATAACACTTGTACCTTTTGGTGGTAGAAGAGTATCTAATGAACATGCATTTTTTAGCTCTTGGATCAAGTTTGTCACAGTGGATAGACTGAACATGAGCAAAACAAGTGGCTCCAAACACTATCAAATGTGACAAGTCAAGTGGCCTTCCTTTTAGTACTTCCAAAGGAGATTTAAATTTTAACACTTTGCTTGGCAATCGATTAATAAGGTATGTAGCAGTGAGAGCACCTTGTGACCAAAACTTTTTAGGAACATTCATTTGAAACATTAATGCCCTTATTTTCTCAAGTAAATCTCTATTTTTCCTCTCGGCCACCCCATTTTGTTGAGGAGTGCCAACACAACTGGTTTGATAAATGATTCCATGATTACTCAAGTGTTGTGTCATAACATGGGACATATATTCAGTGTCATTATTAGATCTTAAGGTTTGAATTTGAGATGAGAATTGAGTCTTGACAAGATTGTAGAAGTTCTTGAACATTTCCATAACTTCACTTTTAAGTTTCAAAATATACAATCAAGTGACTCTAGTAAAGTCATCAACAAAGGTTTACCTATATCCATCAAAAGATTCAAAAGCTTGCTAGTCCTAGTTGTGGAAGAGTTAAAAGTTAACCTAGTATATTTGGACAAGTGGCAAATGTCACACTTAGACATGTTTGTCCTTAGATTAGGGAAAATTTTGGACAAAATAAGCTCAGAAGGATGAGCCAACCGTTGGTGCCATAGGTGGTGATCTTGAACAATATTTGATTCTACTTGTAGTCCCTTAGGAATTTGAAAGTCCTTTGACAACCAATATAGCCCATTCAAGTAAAAACCTTCATTAATCTTCTTCTTGGTGATTAAATCCTGAAAAAATGATGTTGTGAGGTGAAAAAATAGCAATACAATTTAAGGAATTTGTGAATTTCCCAACTGACAATAACTGAAATGGAAAGAAAGGGACATATAAGGCCACTAACTCTATTTTTTCAGAGATTAGTTTGATTTTCCCATTCCCTTCAACAGATGCACCTTTACCATTTGCAACATAGACTTTGGAAGGTTTGGTGATTTTCTCAAATTCATATAGGTTTGTAACTTTGTTTGTCATATGATTTATGGTATTTGAATCTATAACCCAAGGATCATGCACATAACTGAAATTCAGGGCAGTTAAGAAAGCATTTAAAATACCTGGTACATCATCTTGTGAGGGGTACTAAGTTTCAGCTAGGAATCTAGCAAACTTCCCAAGTAATGCAGTTGAACTTTCAACCCTAGGGTTGGTTTCTTCCTTGCTTTCAACATCTTCGGTTTCTCCCTTGCTTTCAACATCTTCTTGCCTTTTTTGAAGAAATGCAGCAAACTCATTAATGAGATTAGCTGGATTTGCCGTGAAATTAGCTAGACACTCAGTAGGTCTGAAGGTAGTCTGATTAGCCTTATAGCCGGAACTTTGGAACTTTCTCTGTTATTCTCCTTCATGAACTTAGGCTTCAGTTCTAGATGCAGTATCCAACACCTTTCAATCACATGGTCAAAATTATTGCAATGAAGGCACTTTAAGTCTGGTCGTTTGCCTTTATACACTTTCTCTTCATGTTGTTTTTTTATTAGACATATACACCCTAGTCTCAGTGATATTGACCTTAGTCTCTATATTCATGACTTTCCTGCGAACTTCTTCTCGCTGGATTGTTGCACAAACAGCTGCAAATCAGGGTAACTCATAGTTCATGAGAATATGTCTTCGAAGATCTTCATATTCAGAACTGAGACTCACCAAGAGCTGGAAGATTTTGTCTTTCTTAGTTCTTTTCAGCAACACAGCAGCATCAATGGTGTGTGGACGATAAAGCTCCAGTTCATTCCACTATGTTCTTCATGCTACTTAAGAGTTAAACGAAAAGCTTACCTTCTTGTTGAAGACAAGCAAGATCCATTTTTAGTTGGAACACTCGAGCAACATTATTTTGATTACCATACATTTCCTTGATAGACTACCAAGATGAGAGGTGCCAAGATGAGAGGACTCTGAGAAGTTGAAGATTTCAGCAATTTTTCTTTCCATAGAATTGAGAAGCCATGACATGACCAACTGTTATTTGTACAACCAAACTTCATAGTTGGGAGAATAGACATCAGGAGCTTCGATGCTGCCATTGATATAGCCAAGTTTTGAACGCCCACCGAGAGCAAGAGTAATCGCTCTTGACCAAGGTAAATAATTGAATTCATTTAGTAGCACTGAACTCAAGCGTTGGTTGGGATTAACATCAACCTCAGATAAGTTTAGAGGTGAAAGAACTGATGAGCTTTCTCTACCAAAAACTGAAGGATTTTCTTCTACCATGTTAGCATGAATGTATTAGAAACCCTAGCAGGATAAGAAAGCAACACAGACAACAAAAAATGCAGAAGCATGCCGATTATGGTTCCTGCTCTAATACCATGTTGATTTTGTTGTAATTTGAAGGTTTTATATATATTTTTTTTTTGTGTGAAGAACAAGAGGCCGGGTTACAATATAAAGGCAAGGTTGAAGACACAAAAGTCTTGCCTTCCTTAAGTTCCTTGATAATAAGGAGACATGACAATACATGGAGAATAAACTCTTTGACTAATGCAACTAGCTACCCTAAAGGAGACAGTTGCGCTACACTTTTCCCTACTACTTAGCCTTAATTGCTACACTTTTCCCTACTACTTAGCCTTAATTGCTTCGGTTGACTTTCATCTTTCAATATCTTTTAACTAAACAATGAGAACCAACATAAATAGGCTAGACCATAAACAATTTATAGACTATTATAGGCAATATCATAATTTTTTTAGCAAAATTGGGAATATCAGATATATATATAGACGTCATATTCTTATTGTTACTAGTAATGCTACACTTAACACATGTTAATTTGTATCATCATTTATATCATTTCTCGAACAGAGATAGAACCCGTCAACACATGTGTCTCATCTCTATTAGAAAGATGATACAATGATGGTACAAATATGTGGTAAAATAATATTTTTGTATTGTTACTACATGAAGTACTATATAATATATACATAGGTCGAGAGAGATCATAGAGGACAGAGAAAGAAGAACAAAAATCAATTGATATCATTAAGTACATGGATGTTCAGCTAACATGTTTTCTTAACATTGAGTCAAAATTAATCAAAATCTTGTACACAAAGATGATCGAATTTATAGAAAACTAATTTAACGGCAGAGTGGTGGGTTCTGTACGCCCTTTGCTGCAATCTGGGCGTTCAAACACTCAGATTTAAGCGCCGTTTTTTTCTTACTGGTGCCCTTGTAGGAAAGGTTAATGTCGGTGAACTTAACACCCTCGCATGGGTTTACAGAGCTGCAAGCTAACGAAACGGCAACCTTTCCGGCTGAGGTGCCCCTAATGTTTCTGAAGTGAACGTCACTGATCTTCCACTTTGATACTGGCCTAGAAGGTACTCCAGCTCCATCCTGCATGCATGCAGTACCCAAATTATAAATTACTTACAAATGGTGCAAAATTAATTAATTGAATCAATAATTATATGCATGAGCTGCATGACTATGAATACTTACATTCCTACTTACGCTCTTTTTCTTTCCACCTTGCAGTTCCTGAATAAATTAAACAAATTTCAAAATGAATTAATAATCTATAATTAATTAATTAGAATTAATAAATTAATTATTTACGTGTGCATGCATGCGTACCATCTGTTTTCCTGCTCCGACCTTCTTTTTTGATCCAGCTCCTACCTTCTTTTTTAATCCAGCTCCGACCTTCTTTTTTAATCCAGCTCCTACGCTCTTTTTATTTCCTGGGACTACCATCTTTTTATTTCCATCGATGATTTTTTTTACCACCTTCTTGTTACCGTAGTACTGATCTATAATAATAGGGTTTTGAACTTGGTCCATGATAATGTCTTCGTAGACGATTCCGGTCACTTCTCCTGCACTTTTGCCAGCCGAAGTCTTGATTCTGGCACCATAGGTGGTGTTTCTCAATGTGCAATTGCTGACGTGAATCTGACTGACGCTCAGTTCGTCAGGGTACTTTCCGAGGCTCCCGATACTGATGCCATATCCTGGACCACACGTGATGCTTTTAACGGTGACATCGTAAGCGCCTTGCCCGATGGAAACGCAGTCACCCCCGGTTGCGATAACGCTGTTAAGCACTTTGATGTGGTCCGAAGCGCTGATGTACACGCCATCTGTGTTAGGGCTATCTCCAGGAGCTGTGAGGTGGACATTCCTCATTGTCACGTTGTTGCAGCCGAACAAGTGTGTGTGGAAGAATTTGCTATTTAAGGATGTGATCCTTTCGATCAGGCTGTTGTTCACTTTGTTGAATTTAAGTGACTGCATTCATGCAACAATTGAATCAAATAAATGGTATGTCACTTAAAATTTAACTCGAAAATGGAGAACATAATCGGAGATGTTACGCTAGAGAGCTTACGGATGGGGCTTGAGCAGCTTTATCGGAGTCCTTGCTGCCACTGGTTCTCCATGTACCTTGCCCGTCAAAAGTGCCGTCACCCGTGACGATCAAGCCGTCAACCAACTCAAATGAAAACCATTCGGGAGAGGAGTATTGACTCATATCGGTGCTGGCTTTGACATATCCCTGAACTTCAACGACGATGGGCTCAGTTGAGGTGTTGCATGGCCCTTGGAACACCACAGGTCCTGTCAAGAATGTTCCTTTGGGGATCACAACCTTAGTTGGACCCTTGTAGTTTCCTCTGCATGCGGCTACCCATGTCCGGATGAATGCCTACATACAACATAATCTTATGTTATCAAACCGTGAATTCAAATTATTGAATGAGTTATGCATTGAAATAAAATTGTGTTATCAATTTCTGTAATCTCACTAATCCATTAGCATCATCAATATTCTCGCCATCATTACTCTCCTTCTCAGTACCACCAGGGAGGCCAGGTATACCTCCACCGGGCAGTTCCCCGGGTACACCTCCACCGGGAAGTTCCCCGGTACTCAACTTGCCAACAACATTAGGCTTCTTACTTCCTCTATTCATCTGGTCTTCGGTCTTAGCACCGAAGGCTGTGACATCAAACACTTTCCTCTTGGTAGTGTCGCTACGACGGGCACCAGCCCTGAAAAGATGTCCACGGGATGCAGCTTGGGCCACGCAAGAGAGCAAAGCGAAGCCAAGAAGAAACACAGCCATGGCTGATGTTCTTCTTGCAACGCCGCCCATATTTGGTGACCTCAATCCCATAGACATCTTTCTATGTGTACAGATTTTTTATTTTTGTTTAATTTATTGCAAGAATGGGCAAGCTGCATGCATCTATATATCAATCTCTATCTATTTTTAGAAGCTCCAATCCTAAAATTATCTAAAAAAATATTTGCGATTTTACTGCTTTCATCGATGAACTATGTTTACTCATGCAAAAATAGTAAACGATGACCTATTTGGTTGTGTGGTGATCCCCACCGCACCACTTGTTCCAATGGCAAGTCCTACACTACCCGTTTGCAAACCACTCGGAAGCGGGACCCACAAATCAAAGTAATTTTTGTTTTTAACCGGCCCGGCCCACAGTAGGCCCAAATTATGTGACATTGTGGTTTAAGATGATCTTTTGCTTTGTTTGGCAAAACATCAAAAGATTCACAAGTTGCGCTAATGTGGAGTAGACAAAGTAAATCCCGTTTGAAAAGATTTTTCAAAGTTCTTGTGTTCATAAGTGTTATTATTAGAAACAAGTTTTCTAATTTAGTTTACTATTTGTCTTAAGACATTTAAAATAAGACATGTGACGGAATAAGGATAGGAAAATGAACCAGTTGCCTGGAATAATGTTTGTTCCCCTAATGCTGCTGGTGGTTTGGGAATTAGAAGACTTGATCATTTTCATAATGCTTGCTTTCTTGAGTTGGATTGGACGTATTAACTAATCCTAATAATTGGCAGATTCAAATTGTGAAAGCAAAAGTATTTAAGACAGGAAGATTTTCTTTGATGTAGGAAATTGAATTTATTTTATTTCTTTAATTTTCTTATTGTCATTGTAGGAATACTTAATGGTTATTGGTTAAATAAGATTTTTTTTGTTTGTTAAATTTGAGGGAGTGAGAATTCAAAGCCAATAGTTAGTTAGTCTAAGTGATTCAATCACAAGAAAATAGTTTTTATTTTATTTTATTTTATAAAAAAAATAAAAAAATAAAAACACACACACACAAAAAAGACTTTAATAAGTTGGTCAGTTAATCCCCTAAGGTTGGTCACAGATATATACATCACTAACCTAATACAAGAAATCAAACGTGAAGTTTGTCCCAGGAAATCAAATGAAGTGGAGTTTGAGGATCAAAACGTCTATACTATGAGAAACTTTAACATAATTGGAGGCCGTGTATAAGAACAACTATTCGAGCATATATGAAACAAATTCACAGTGCTTGTAACTTTCCGAACTAATATGGTCTTTTATTAGTAGGCACAAACTCAATTTGCAGAGAAATCTCATTTTAAAAAATGATTTACATTAAATATGCACACTATCACTTTGATATTTCCATCCAATTATAAAATGGTAATACTATAGAGAGGCCAAATTTTAAGGATATGCTAGGAAGACCATATTTATAAACTAAATTTGCAAACCAAATCACGTGCTAACAATAAGAATGAACACGTAATCAACACTTAAGTAATAATTCAATCATAAACAACCACATTATTTGGTTTACAAAATTTGGTTTAAAAATTTGGATTATTACTTAAGTGTTGACTAACGTGTTTATTTTCTATTTGTGACACGTAATTTGGTTTGCAAATTTGGTCTTCCTAGCAATATCTTTTGTAAAATGTCAAGTTTAAGTACTCATAATATTTTATCATTACACCAATGTAATGGCGACAAGTCATTTTTCCAAGTACATCTGGCTCATTTAAACTAATAAAAATGATACTCTTACCATATTTTTCATACCGTATTTGTATTAATTTTTTTATTAAAAATTAGACTTACATGTATATCTGTATTATAGAAGTGTTACAAATATAGTATGACAAATGTAATAAATATAACATTAGTGTGGATCGATCATGAGGAGAATGGATTTTATACATTACGAAGAGTAAACCCGGGTCTTCTCCCTTCTCGACCAGACGACGGAGATAAAACCATGCAGTATCGGATGATATTCTAAAACAGGCACGTGTTTTTGAATTAGGCATACGAAAAATGACACTTTTTTTTATCGTTCTGGCTTTTGCCTGCCTCTCAAGGCAAGGCATATGACACACGTCTCCCTCCCTCTCTGCTCGTCACCGTCACCGTACACCGTACTTTGGTATATACCCCGCCGCCACCATTAGCATCCTCACTCCTCGGGCCCCACCTCCCCCTATTCTTTATAAATACCCGCTTATCTTCTGTTGCCACGTCTCATTCTTCCCCCTCTCTCTCCACTTCTCATCCAACACTTGCAGAACATATAGACGAAGAAGAAGACGACGACGACCGAAGAAAGAAAATTGAATCATGGAGAATCGCCCTAATTAAGCTCACTCGCGCCGTAAGCCTCAGGGAGCGCATCGAGGACACTCTCTCCGACCACCGCAATGAACTCGTTGCTCTCCTTGTCGCAACCCTAGCAGTTTAAACCAAGAACAATAACAACAAGATTGAACAACGAAAGCTTACTTTATTATTGAATAAAGATTACACATGAACAATCAAACACACTAACGTTCATATGCCTTACAAGTCTCTCTCTCTTAATCTCACGCTGAACCCTCAAACTAGGGTTCTCTTATTTATACTAGAATAACCTATTTCTAGATTAACTAGGAATCCCAAACCAATATGGAATCTTGCGTCCAAGTTTCCCACATACATTACAACTAGAATTCCTACATCAATTAGAAAACGAATCCTGATTTCATACCAAATCCTTCAATCTCCACCTTGGTAGGAAATCTCACCAGAGACCATCATCTGCTTCCGCTGCTCTACCTTTGCTCAATTAACAAACTTGCTTAACGTGCACCAAATCCAAACAATGTTGAAACTTTGATGCACCAACGACCTTTGTTAACATATCTGCAGGGTTATCAGCTGTGGCAACCTTCTTAACCAAAATGTCACCTTCAGCTATAACCTCACGCACAAAGTGATATCTTACATCGATATGTTTGGTCCTTGCATGATGTACTTGATATTTCGCCAAGTAGATAGCACTTTGACTGTCACAATATACTCCTAACTTGTGTTGGTTTACTCCCAAATCCTCTATTAAACCCAGTGTCCAGATAGCTTCTTTAATGGCCTCAAACATCGCCATATATTCAGCTTCTGTAGTTGATAATGCCACGGTTGGCTGAAGAATTGATCTCCAACATATAGGACCTTTTGCCATAGTGAATATATATCCAGTGGTGGATCTTCTCTTGTCTAGATCACTAGCAAAATCTGAATCCACATAACCAATAGAGAAATTATCAATTCCTCCATTGTTTCGTTCAAAACAGATACCTGTAGTTCTAGTTCCATGGAGATATTTCAGCACCCATTTAGCAGCCTCCCAGTGTTCTCTTCCAGGGTTATGCATAAATCTGCTTATGATTCCTACGGCATGACCAATATCAGGTCTTGTACATACCATAGCATACATTAACCCTCCCACTACACTGGAGTATGGAATGTCTTTCATTTTAACCTTCTCTTCATCATTCTTAGGGCATAGGTGAGAACTCAATTTAAAATGAGAAGCGAGGGGTGTACTTACAGGTTTGGTTTGCTCATTTATGCCAAACTTGAGAAGTAATTTTTCCAGGTACTGCTTTTGAGATAAACACACCATTCCCTTCTTTCTGTCGCGTGTAATCTCCATCCCCAAAATCTTCCTCGTATCACCGAGATCTTTCATTTCAAACTCCTTTTTCTCTTGGCGATGCACTCTTCTTGGTCTGTGCTCTCATTCATCACAGCTTCTTCCTCTTGTGTGTCTTTTTGATCGTCACACTGAATTTCTTCAATCTGAGCATCTTCTTCTGTGCTTGTATTGGACGATAGCTCCACCTCATGGACTTCTTTCACTCCCTCATTAAGATTCATATTAGTTTCATTGAATGTCACATCCCTGCTTACCACGATCTTCTTCAGTTCTGAGCTCCACAGTCTGTAGCCTTTGACACCGTGGTTGAACCCTAGAAATGCTGCTCTCCTTGCTCTTGCACCCAGTTTATCTTCTTTCACATGGTAATACGCATCACATCCAAACACCCTTAATCTGTCATAGTCATGAGCAATCGTTCCTGACCATAACTCTATTGGCGTTTTATCATTCAAAGCTGATGAGGGAAGTCGATTTAAGATATGGCAGGCATAACTTAATGCCTCAGCCCAAAACCTCTTGCTCAGTTTGGATTGTGAAAGCATGCATCGTACCTTTTCTAGTAGCGTTCGATTCAACCTTTCGGCAATGCCATTCTGCTGAGGAGTGTGTCTCACACTAAAGTGACGTATGATTCCCTCCTTCTTGCATACTTCAAAGAAGGGATCAGATGTATATTCCCCTCCATTATCACTTCTTAGAACTTTCAACTTCTTACCAGTTTTTCTTTCAACCATATTCTTCCATTCCAAGAAGATATCCAATACTTCATGTTTGTTTTTCATCGTATATATCCATGACCTTCGTGAGAAATCATCGATGAAGGACACGAACCATCTTTTGCCTCCTAAGGATTCATTTTTCGTAGGGCCCCAAACATCCGAGTGTACATAGTCTAAAATTCCCTCAGTTTGGTGTATTGCCGTGCCAAACTTTACTTTTGTTTGTTTACCGAGAACACAATGCTCACAAAAATCAATTCTTCCACTCTTGGCCCCCTTTAGAACACCTTGTTTGATCAGGTTTTGTAAAGCTTTGTTACCCACGTGCCCTAGCCTCATATGCCATAGCGGTGAAGAGTCAATTCTATCAGTTTCTGCCACCATTGCTAACTGTCTTTCCACGGTTTTGCCTTCAAGTAAGTATAGCAGCCCCTTTCTAGGAGCCTTCATCATTACTAATGCTCCCCTTGCAACTTTAAGAATGTTATTCTCGGAATAAAATTTGCAGCCTTGGGATTCAAGGGTGCCTAAAGAGATTAAGTTTTTCTTTAGGTTTGGGACATATCTCACCCCCTGAAGTTCTCGGATTACACCATCATGGTGTTTAATCATGACGCTGCCTATTCCTTGTGTTGAGCATGGATTGTCATCCCCCATATACACGGTTCCATTGAGAGCTTTGAAGGTTGAGAACCACTGGCGTTGGAAAGTCATGTGGTGGGTGCACCCAGTATCCAGTACCCACTTGTTCATGTAGTCCATATTATCTGATGCAGTTAGGGCACAGATAAAGTCCTCATCGTCTGCTTCAACCATGTTTGCCTCTGAGTCTTCATGTTTCTTTCCTTTATTTTTCGCCCTGATTTTAGGACAGTCCTTCTTCCAGTGACCCTTCTCATGGCAAAACGCACACTCGTCTTTGTCCAAGAATTTCCTATTGCTTGAGCTTCCCCTTGTGCGTGACTTGCTTTTCTTTCGATTTGCATGGCTCATGTCCTTTGATCTTCCTCTTACCAGTAAAGCTTCAGAACTGTTTCTTTCTTGTCTATCGAGATTACGAACTTCATGATTCATCACAGCACTGGAGATCTCATCAAACTTGATGGTTTCTCTACCATAAATCCATGTTGTAACGAATGATTCATATGATTCGGGCAGGGAATTCATCAAGATTAGCGCTTTGTCTTCATCCTTGATTGTCTCTTCTAGGTTTAACAACTCAGCAATCATCTTGTTAAAGTCTTCTAGATGATCAATCATCTTTGTACCTTCCTTGTATTGGAAACGATACAGCTTGCTTTTGAGATAGAGTCTATTTTCTGCACTTTTCTTCAAATACTTCGTTTCCAGTGTGTCCCATAGTTCCTTAGCTGATGAGATATTCATCACCCCATACTTTTGTGCCTTGCCCAGACATAACCTAATTGTGGAACATGCATGTGCATTTAGTCGTTGCCACTCCTCCTTCTTCATTGCCATCGGCATGTCTTCAAGAACAGCTAGTAGACCTTGCTGAATTAGCACATCCTTGACTTCGCACTGCCACATAGCGAAGTTATTTGTTCCCACGAACTTCTCAATCTCGAACCTAGCACTTTGCACCGAGGTTTTAGTTACCTCAGTACCCTCATCTTCTCCATTCTTACTGGAGTCCCCAAACTTGGTCATTGCTCGGTTTAAACACCGGAACCTATGGCTCTGGTACCACTTGTCGCAACCCTAGCAGTTTAAACCAAGAACAATAACAACAAGATTGAACAATGGAAGCTTACTTTATTATTGAATAAAGATTACACATGAACAATCAAACACACTAACGTTCATATGCCTTACAAGTCTCTCTCTCTTAATCTCACGCTGAACCCTCAAACTAGGGTTCTCTTATTTATACTAGAATAACCTATTTCTAGACTAACTAGGAATCCCAAACCAATATGGAATCTTGCGTCCAAGTTTCCCACATACATTACAACTAGAATTCCTACATCAATTAGAAAACGAATCCTGATTTCATACCAAATCCTTCACTCCTCTCCAGGTTCCCCTCCTCAGCTTGGAATTATTTTGTCTTCTGATGCTGCTAAACTCTGTTTGTTTCCGGAAGAAGTTTTGAAATTTTAGTGCGGGGTAGATTTTTGCTGAGTTTTGTTTTTCTGTTTTGGTTCGGCTGAAGGTACGTGGATCGGGGGAAAGGAATAATACTGCAGCCGCATGACTTGATCCAGCTCGAAAATGTCATCGGCGACGATGAAGCCAAACAGCATCACAAAACCGGAGCTTTTAGCAAAGTCCTCAAAGCCGCACAGGTCTTTTATTTTTTCCATGTTTCAGTTTCCAGACCTGGTTTTTATAGTTGATTTTACTTTCTCACTGAAAGCTGATATAGTTTCCAATTATTTTGCTCGTTGTTCTATTTTGCACTGTATTTATTAGTTGATACATGGTGTGTTTGTTTGTTTGACATATTTCCATGTGATCTTTCGGTAATTGAATCACTAGACGCTAATTGGCGGCGGGCTGGGATTTAGAGTCTAGCGACTAAACGGCAGATTTAATTAAATTTATTATATAACATATAAATAATTATCCACTAAAGCCAATATGGCATTGCCATTATTACATACTAATGCATCAAAAAATAAGAACACCTAAAACCAAAAACCAAATTTGAAAATTTACTAATTTATAATCTACGTTCTTTTTGGGTAGGCTAGCCAGAAAACCCTTTTAACTTAATAAAACAAAATT